>VYZV01044418.1:256696-290154 GCA_013401275.1 Pandion haliaetus
ACAAACCCTTTTCTTTTTTTTTTTTTTTTTTTTAATGAAAAAAGGAGAGTATTAGACTAGGATTCCCCAAACACAAATTCTGTACCATTCTGGCACAACTAATCTAGTACTATTTAATCTCTTCCAGTTGTCCAGACCCATGTGCTCACGTGCTCTGGAGATGAACACTCCAGATAAAGTCCTCAATGCTGTACTTACACAGAAAAAACAGAGAGAATTACAGAGAAATGAAATGACAGTCCACATACTTCTCAGATCTTATCAGCAGCTGAAAATAAATACACCCCTTGTGAAAATAATTCATTGGCATTGTATTCTTCAGACCCCTCTCTGTAATGTTTATCTGCATTTTCGATGTCAGTTTTCCTTTAATTCTCTACATTTATGGTCGCCACATACTAGTGAGACACTTGTCAGTGTAATCAAGAAAATTTGAGAACATTAAAACAGAACCTGCAATTGATGGATCAAGACATTACAATCGCGTCACATGGTTCTGAACTTGCTAACAGGGCTTCTGTAGGCACAGTAACTCATACAGACTCAGAAGGGGCTGGCAGCACGGAAGAAAGCCGCAGCTGATTAGGGCGAAACAGGAAATCACAGAAAACTGCTAAAGTTCCCAGTGCTCAACCCACAGCAAGCACAGCTGTAACTCCTTAAAGATCAGTACAAAAACCCCAAGACTTGGCAGTTTTATATGCTCAATATCTTTATATACATGAACCAGTAACGCAAAGGCAGAACAAAATGGTTCCTGTAAATCTTTCTAACTCCAGAACATTACCAAATCTCATCAGTGGGTTCTCATGGTACCCAAATAAGACCAGAGTTAACACATGTTATTCATGATATGGGTGGCCATCTAGCCACCAACAAAATTTATGAGTCAGTAATGTTAGGAGAGTGGGTGGGCCAGAAAAGAAGAAAAAATCACTTGAATACTACATGGATAAAGGTTTGCCTTGGGAAGCCATTGGTGAGGACACGAGGATTTCAAAAAGACCGTTATCCTTACAGCATCTTTGTGGATAACAGAGTCTACTGACAAAGATTTTAATTGCCCTTTACCTGCCTCTACCAAAGTTACAGGACACTGCTTATATTACTAGACACTAAATGGATGAAACTCTTTCCAATCACATTAACATATTCCTGAACAGGAGTAGCCAAAACTAGGAGGTAGAGAAAGCCCTTGTTAGCCTCATCAGCATTTTACTGACTTTGTAAGAAAACAAATCTGCCAGACGTATGAAATTACCCAGAGATTTCAGATGTCATATCAAGCCCTGTCTACTGGAAAAAAAACGAGTTGTGCAGTTCAAAGCAAAGAGGCAAAAAGTTTGGCAAGAGCCAGAGAGATTGGGACTTAAGAAACATCAGCTAGAGATTTCTCACTCTTATGAAGTTACCTGAAATTTGACTCCTTAATCACTGCTCAAATAGCAAGAACCCACTGTACAATATGATTATCTCCTAAAGCACAGGCTCCATTTCTGCTAAGGACATACAAGTTCTCTTGCTGACAGGATTTGCCCAAAAGTGAGCACGAAGACTGCACTGCAGAATGCAATCTGGCATGTTGGCCTTCAGGGAACATAGGAAGCAAAGTAAAAATTAATGAATTGTCAGTCAACAACATATACAGACTTCCTGGAGGGAAAGCCCCTAAGTGCAGGGCAAGAAAATAGATCCCACAGCACACCAACAATTCGTATCTCTAAGGGCAGGCAGACAACATGCATAGCACTATGAAACATAACTAGAATCTTCCACGAGCTCACCAGAGACTTATAAAACATGGTCTGCTCTTATTTCCTCTTGTTACACCACAAACAAGGGTTTTATCTTTGTTTCCTGGTCCCTCAGTAGAACAGAAGACAATATTGCAGTATCCTATTGCCACAGGGTATTATTGCCTTAGGACGGTCTGTCATTGAGATGTTTCCTATGAACAATTCCTGCCACTATACTAATCCCATAAGCAAAGAGAGTTCAGAAATAATCAGTGGTGCTTCCCAATTTCTTCAGTCATGCTACAGCATTGCTGTTACATCTCTACAGTTATCATCCAGCTTCCCGCTGCCCTTATGCCTCGCGTATTCCCCAAACCTGCGCAAAGCGGACAAAAGATGCTGCCTACTCAGAAGGAGACTATTTTTATATCAATTCTGCAGTCTCAAAAGCGAGCACGCACAATATCAAGCCGAGGAGAATCAGGTTCATCAGTTTTCTAATTCCCTCAGAGATCAATTCTAAACTGCCTTGACCACAACTGCATTCTCCTCCCTACTGAAACAAAATAACTCTTCAACACACACATTCACCACTTCACCCTGTGCCCATAAAACTCACGTGCTAGGGAGGAAAAAAAAACACTTAAAAACCACAAGGCAATAATAAGAACAGGTACTCTGTCACTGGAAGATGGTAATGAGCAAAGGAAGTTTCTCGAGTAAATAAACGAAGGCATCAGATCCACACATAACACAAGCAAACTCTTTATTTTCAGTACTTCCAACAAGAACTAGCTCCCCAGAAGAAGTGGTGGCACTGCTCATAATAGCATGCACCAGAACCAAAGAACATAGCATTACAAGCAATCAAGGAGAATTCCAGATTCCAGCTTAACACTGTCACATGAAATGGAAAAAGAGGTAAAAATAGTAGATTTTTTACTCAAAGAATATAGAAATCATTTACTTTTACACTCAGATAAATGTCTTGTGCCCCAGACATCCTTTGAAAAACATTATTTCTGGGAACTTAAGCCAGTAACTTTCTCCCTTCAAAACAGATCTTTCTCAGTGTTTTTTCTTGACAAAAAGGCAATATGGTTTATCCATTTCTATGAAAAAAATTTCAATAATAATAATAATGTGTGATTTTACATACATATCAGCATCAAGGAGACCTATTTGGCTGACATGCAGTGAGCATCCCTAAGTTTGTCTTCCCTGACTTACAGAAAACCTTGTTTGTCTCTGTCTCTGCACTCCCTCTTGGAATTGCCATTTGATAATTAAGAGCCACAACCTGCACTGATTAAGTGAAACTTCATATCACAGAGGGCACATCTCTGGCCACTACAATAGAAATTACACCATAAACAGTTTAAATTATTATACAGATGATGTGACTTTCTTAAAGGTCTCACATAGTATGTCCATATTAGCCTTTTTTGTTTGACTAAAGAATGAGCTTTTGAAGTGAACCTCCCAAAATCCTTGGCTGCCCTATCACCGAGCAGTCTCTGAGCACCAGTGCTAGATTCCTTTCAGATGAAATTAAACCAGAAGATGCACTCAATAAGTGCACCTAGCACAGCCCAACCACTAACACATGCTCAGTCTCAGCTGTTGCACCTAAATCTTTAATTGCAGCTTTACTTTTTTAAAAAAGTTGGTTTTAATTTAATTATATCATCAGATGGAAAAACTGCATTGCAACACAAGGATTTTTGTTTTGAAACATGTAAAAATTATTTGCAGTTAGAAGGGGAAAGAGTTTGGACAACCAGTAAAATATTTTCCCTAATCCCAACAGAACAAGACACAAGATTATTTCATTAACCAAAAAACAAGGAAGCAGGTTTACAGATGGACTAAAATACATCCCACCCCTGCAGACTTGAGAGCCCAAGGCTAGCTTAATTAGAAGCAAGAAAAAATTGAGAGGACTGAACAGAACTGCAGGAAATTAACTCACATACCACATGCGCTAACAGGCCAAAAGCCAGAGTAACCGCAAATTCCTGAACTAACAGAGGACTTGGAGAGGGGGACCAAATTTCAAATATACCCAGGGCACTGGCAGCTCATGCACACTAAGCCTGTACACACGGCCAGAGATGTTATGTGTCGGCTTCTCTCCAGCTACGCATCCTGTGAACATCAGCCAGTCTGGCCCCTGAATGTGGCCAGATATGCCACTGAGGCTGCGTGGCTTCAGCAGCCCAGAAAATCACTTAGTCACCAGGGTGCTATAGGTAGATCAGAAAAAGGTGCATAAGAGTGTTGAGCGAAAAGAGGGAAGTGAAGCAAAATCTTAGAAAAACTAATTATACAAAAAATCCTACTTGATTTCATACATATAAACCAATTTCATTCTTTTCCTTTCAACGGGTGCCAGTGGCAGCGAACAACCTTAGTTAAACTCAAATGCCTGAGGAAAGCTATTTTTTTTTAGTTGAGCAGCAATCTGGATGACCAGTCCCATAATACAACAGACAGTGTGACTGAAGAAAAAGTGATGACAAACCTAACTCCTGTTTTGTGCTACCATAGGCTCACTTGTTCACAGCAATTGTTTTGTTTATTAAATAACAAAAATGAAAGAAGACAGTAAAAATTAAGCGGTTAGCTGAAGAGCTCCTGGAATTATTTTAGCAGGTAGGTTAAGTTTACACACAGGTCAAGATTTTTGGGCTGAAAACAATAGCTGGTGGTCCAGGCCATTTAATGGGCAACAGGGGCAGCTTTCTAGGGCAAAGACACCTGTCTCACCTGCTTGACTCCCAGCCTATGATACATGGAAGGGAATACAGGTCCACTTAGCTAGACCACGTGCACTCAGAGCAAGAGAGATGCTTAGGGACCTGACCTACAGCTCATGAGCAGGCTGGGCTCAGGCCATACAGAGTCCCATATTAAAAGAGAACTGCCCTCACACTCACACACAAGTCTTAGCCAGCACTTACCAACTGAAATACAATCCCACATAGACATGGCACTGCTCCCCCTCTATGGACAGCAGGACTGGTCATAGGAAGAAAGACTCCTAAGATGGTAGCAAAAAGTTAGGTATACTGGCACTCATTGTGGAAGGAGGGGCAGAACAGGAGGAAAATGAGCTTCCAGGGCTCATGACACAACCAGAGGATACAGTATTTCAAAGATAAAGCATCGCTTTTAACAGCCATCAATGCATCTCTTTGCTATAAAAAACAAGTAAAAGCCAAAGAAATCCTACCAAAACTACTGTACCATCCCAGACTTCAGAAAACTTGGCAGAAGGAGCAGAAGTTGTTGAGTGTCTCTGCCACCACTGATGTGAATAAGCCCTTACTTTCCTTAGACATGGAATTTTAGGAAAAGGGGGACGCTCTCCTTAGCAGGCAAGTCTCACATGTGGAACCAAAGGCAGCAGACCAAGTATTAGGAAGAGGTGATGTAAGAAAACACTGTGCTAACACCCAAAAGCTGAAAAATGACACTAACTCAGATGCATTGCCAGCAAGACTGAGAAGGGAATAAATTGTTTACAAAGCAGTTTAAGAATAAAAGGGAAAACAGGAAAGGAGAAGAAAATGCACTTTGGGAGTGCAATGTATATACAAAAAGGTACACATGACTATACATGGTAGAAGAAAATAAACAAAGTGAGGTTACAAAAAGGGGAAATTAAGATAAAGGAAAAGCAACAGTTTTCAAATTCACATACATTACATAAAATGATATTCCAGCCCTGGCATGCCTGCACTTAATTGTGTCACATGCATCCACTCGAGCTATCCACGCAACCTCTGCCATAAACCTTGATTTGCACCACGCCACTCATTAATTCAGCTTTCATCCAGACACAGCTTTTTATTAGAGTTACTAGAGCTTCACAAGCAGACATTGTGTCTTGGCCACCTGTAGCCTGGAGAAGGGGAGAGAAAGTGAAGGAAATTACTTACTTCAGATAAGATGCTGAATTCAGCTGAAAAAGAGAAGAACTTGACCAAGTATGTGTCCTTGTTAACAGTCTCCAGACTGGCTCAAAGCACTCCTTGGTCTGTTTTGGCCTTGTAACATGTTCTCTGCTGGATTTCTTATATACTGGAGAGATTGTTCTGCAGCATTTAAAAAATAATAATTGGGCTCTTGGCATTTATCTCTGAGAATTCTGGGGAAGTTTCTTTTTGAGTTCTTGAAAAACACTCGATTTTGCTTCTTCCTAGAGCCCTTAAAGGGGTTATTATTACAAGACACAGTGTTACGACTTTATCTAATCCGTGGTTCTTGAGGAACAGAGGGATTTACTTACAGTTTTAGATTTGTAAGAGTATTCGCCACAGGATACTGGACTATTTCAATAGCTAAAGGATACCTTTTATCTATAAAATGTAAAAATGTACAACTAGGACGTAAAAAACCATACTTATGGCTACCTTATTACAACCACATTTTTAACCATGCCTTGTAAATTGAGTATTTTTGCTGTAAAAACATCCACTACAAACTGGGAAATACTCATCAGTTTATTGTATACAACAGTAACCATATATATTACTTGAACTTGTACAAGACAGTTAATCACAGTACAGCCAAGCTATTAAAGCAAAAAAGTCAACATTCAGATTTCTCCAAAAAGCCGAATACTATGGATTCTGTTGACTAATTACAGTAATATGTGTTATTTGAGAAGGTTCATTAAAAATAGTTCTGTTACTCCTAACTCCTAATATCCATGCTTAAATGTTTTCAGCACCAAACTGCCAGTGATTCAGAAAATTGTTCCGGGGAAAAAGGCTGTCATAAACACAGCATTTGGGGGCAGGGCGGGGAAAATTACCTACCTGTTACAGTGACTTTCTCCTAAGTAACAAAACCCACTCTTATATGATACCTATAAAGTATCAAAGGAATTATTTGACTCTAACACAACATGGGGACAATGCCATGAGACACAACTGCCCTGCAACATGGTAATACCAACCGTCTAACTACTGTCATCTCTTCATAGGCCAAGGGAGATGCTGTTGCTAATTTTATTTCCTATTCACTTAACCATTTCTGTCCTAAATAAATACATTCACTCCTTCAAACTCAACAACAAATCCTTCCAGTCCTTCACTGTCACTGACGAGTTAGCATGAGCCCTAATATAAACACAGCAATGAGTCTTCTTGAGTATATTCAGGTTCATCCCTTCTTGCCCTCATTCAGAGCTAGGATGCCTGAGTCCCCAAGTGGTTTCATTCACTCCACAGCTATATCACCATACTTAAAAGAAAAATAAGCTGCCCACATAATCCCTGCTCAAAGGTTCCCTTCAAACTTTTTGCTCTTGACAATGTGGCAGCCGCTTGCCATCTCTGGAACAAGGAACAGCCACCAAGCTGCCCGCAAGAGAACACTGGTTTAATTCATGTTGTGATTTTACCAATTCTGTCTTGTCAGTAAGCTTTAATAATCAGCCCTAACAAGCCTAAAATGTTAATCTATTAGAAAGTATCTAGTTTTAACCTATCAATATTATTCGCATTGCAAGATCACCTAGAAATCACACCACAAAGTGGCTTCCATTCTTCCAGCCAGCTTAATTCATTGCAAATAGAACAATCAAATAAGCGACCCCCTGTCCAAAAGGGTTTGAAATCTTAAAAAAAAAAAAACCAAACCACACCAAAGCTGATATAACTTAGGGAAAATTGTGAAGTTCCACTCTTCATTTTCCTGAGGAAAGTGGGATCGTGCAGTATCAGAAGGAGGATACTTTCTTCTAAGACGTTTCCAGGATGTTTTGGAGAACTGCCACAATCCCATTAGCAGTATTCATATTATAGGTGCACATGTAAACACACAGGCCCAAGAAGCAAAGGGTCTGGTCAACAAAGCAGCAGTATACAAATTGCAAGAATGCAAGACGTTCTTTCACAACACTTAGAAGTCTTTTATCAGCTTTTTACCTTCCATCTCTCACCCTTCTAACACACTACTCCCTGCAGCAATGCAGTATTTCCCATCAGTCAATCAAAAAGGCAAGCGACTTGAACAAACAGTGCCCTGAACACTGATTGACAAGAAGCACCACATCCAGCACAGAGTCCATCCAGCACAGCACATCAGTAAGGAGACACACAGCTGGCGATCAACAGAAAACATAGGAGAAGGCATGGAGGTAAGAAAATCCATCCTGCCTACAGCAATACCTATTTTCTGTTAGAAACAAGACAAACAGATCTAGGCATCACGGAGTGGCAGAAGTGATGGACTGGACCTGAATACTTCCCTTATTATAGGAAAAAACAGATTAACCGATCCCTCCCACACCCAAAAAAACCCTAAGTGAAGGTAAACGAAGAAAGGACAGAAAGTACATTTAATGAAAAAATGCTTCCTGGCAGCATCTAAATTTGAAATTTCTTTTGGGAATGACACCTCGGCTCCCAGCCTCAATTAAGGATTCAATACTTCTAAACAAACATGCATTTAGCATCTGTTTCTCCTCTCCTTTCATTCAATTCTGAAATAGCTGTAATGTCAGTAGCCAGACCTAATAAACAGTCTTTACTACCTTCAGTCTCCACCTCTGTTCCTCATCTCTAAATTTTCCATTACATGTTGAAATGCACTTCCATAAATAGTCTGGCAACAGAAGATACAAAAAGTCACTTTCAAATGACTATCTCTGCAGGGCACCAGAACTAAGGACAGTATAGATCATCTTCTGGTTTTCAGATAATCAACAGATTATAGATTGCAATATTCTTTGATGATACCAAATAAGACTATTTTGAAACCATGTAATTTTTCATAAAACTGTTTTTGAAACATATTCTACTATCTGTTCATTATTATGAACTTTACTAGAAAATTGAAAGAGTTAGAATATATATCATAAACATCACATCTGTTGGGGATCAAGAAATACACTAGTATAGTTTGGATAGTATCGAAGTACTTTATTTTTGAGAAAGCATTTTAAACAGGTAATGTTGGCTTCTTTAAGGGAACATGGAGCATGTAAAAATGCTATCAAGCAACTACACTGGCAGCAGAGCTGTCCTCTGCACATGATGCAATACAGAGAGTTGGCATTACTGCATTTCTCAGACTTTCTGAAGTATCACAAATGGTGATGCTTGCATACTTCTCATACTGCTGAGATATGACCACTTATGTTCTTTCTGAAATGGTGGAATCAAGCATGCTTCCAAGTGCTTGTCCCAGCCACTTCCCAGTCCCAGCCTCAAGCAAGACCCAAAGCCATACCACCCCTTCCCACTTTCAGCCTAGACTTGTGTAGAAAGAAAACTTAGCAGCAGAGATAAAAAAGAAACCATGGTGTTATCTAAACAGAGCACAATTCCAGTTTATGATGTGAAACAAATTCATGGTCAGGTTAGCTACCGCCAATGACTCCTTTGTGGGTAAAGAGTTACTGGGCAACTAGGGGAAGGAGTAAATGGCCTGTACTGCTCTAAACATGTATTTGCCAAAAAAAAGAACGTTACAAAATAGAGCACCTCTTGTCTAAACTGCATGTCTCTCTTCCATGCTGTCTTAAGTAAGTGGTTTTATTAACACAGCTCTACAGTTTAAGCAGTCAAGCTTTGTGTCTGGCATCACTTAAAGCCCCTGCCACTCCTGCTCAGGCTGCAGCTCAGGTTCAGGAGGGTGGGCACAGAGATGGGTCTGTCCCATCTGCAGTGCTCAGTCCAGCTCTGCTGTCTGAGCCTGCATGACCAGAACTCTCATTGCAACCAGCAGGCTACTACACAAGGCTCACTGCAGGCCTTAAGTTCACCAATAACTGTGTAAAATTTAAAAAATACTATGTTAAAAGACAGTGTGTATCTGTCACCCCTTTTACTTTATGGCTGGACTCTTCTCCATTTCCACTCTATGCCTCAACTATTCTTTTTCACAATAGATGAGCATTTTAAGTGTAACCTTTCAGAGTTGGAAAAAATCACCAGATAAAATAAGGAATTCTGTTACCAACCAGAAGAAAACTAAAAAAGCTCATTTCAGCAATGTAACGCTATATACGATAAATAAGTAATGTACTAAGACATCTAAAAATACTTTAAAAAAAATATCATTATTTCAACTTACATTACTTAAAAAGCAGTGTGAGAATTACAAACCTTACTGCTAAAGTGTTCTAAACAATTCTGTTCAAAGCGGACTACTCCTTCATCTAGTACAAGCCAGCCTTGTGCTAGGAAAATGACCAATACAATAAAAACTGTACACTTACATTCTAGTAAAATATACAGAATGCCCAGTTCATATCATCACTGAGAGTCTGGTACACGTTGTCACCAAAGACATTTGATTTTGGTTGATCTCAGAATATTTATGGCAGCCTTGAGAATGCAGGAAGTTCTTTAAAACAAGTATCATATAAAATTTGGATCAGTAACAAAAAATGAAAACATTTTGAAAGAATGACAAAGCACAGGGGAAAAGAACTATTGTGCAGCCAATAGTTTCAAAACCAAACACCCACTTGTAACTGGCAACGTTTAAGTCATGGAGAACAAAAATGCCTGCCCAGAAATGACATGTGAACTAAAGACTGAAATGTGAGTCACGGGGAGAAAAGAGAAAAATGCTTACCTGTGAATAGAAAAAGAAGCAATGGATCTAATGAGGGATGCCACTGCTCCAACTTTAGCAGCTTCCACTGCTCCCTGTGATCTGTATCGCACAGTTTCACCATAACTGATGAAAGGTTCATTGTAGACAACAATCTTCCCCTTGGCCTCCTGAGCTCTTTTGTGCAGTTCATCAAAAGAGGCTACCACTATGACTTCTGCCGTAATTCCTGAAAGAAAGCATTACAGTGGCTTTAACGTTGCTTTCCTATAACTTCCCTACAAGCAGTTTTAACAGACAAAAAAGCGTGGACTGTGCAGAACACAGGAAATTAGATTTAACTTCTTCCTGGAAAAGGAAGACTATGTGAAATGCTTCATCAGGGATTGGTAGTAAATAGCTGTAATAACACCCCGAACCAAGTACATACAGTTCTGTAAACCATGCTATCAGGTTGGTATTAAAACATAACTTGAAAGGCAAGAAGGATACACGGGGGGAATTCTGTTTTCTGCATGTGCTTTAATGCCTCACTGCAATCATTTATAGTACAAAAACATTTGCAAAAGCTGCCTATGGGATTAATAAAACAAGATAGTAATCCTTTCATGGAATTGTTTTGATATGTTGCTAAACAACTTAGCTTAACATAAGACAACTGGAAGCACATATTTTTAGACCGAAACACTTATAAAATTATTTAATGCATAAATGAAATGAAATTAAAGCTCTGCAGTTTCAACAAACTTTACAGTATGCTTATAAATAATTTTTTAAAAATCTTCATATTTAATTCAGGACAATACCACAGTTCTACTGGATCTCCTTCTGGGAGTTTTTCCAGGAACCCATCTTTCCCAGTTATGATACAAAGAACATAGGCAGGTTTTTCTGCAGAACTAATCACACATGGTAAGTTAGAACCCACCCAGCTCTTTAATAGTTGGAATCGTTTTAAATTGCTATATTATCTTGCTTGAAAAAACAAAGGATTTTATAGATAAGTAGTTTTTCCCAAAGCCAGAGAATCCTTCTAACTTTTTAGAACATTAATTGAGGAACTATATTTCACAGCATTTAAGAAGTAATCCATTAAAATGACCACTATGCTTAAAATCTAATTTTGTTGATTGGTTACGGAGGTAAGTAGAAACTGCTTAACAACATAGGCTGGTACTTTCCTTCTAAATATAAAAGTAATGGACGCCTGAAATTTTAGTGTTGTACATTTCACCTAAAAGCCACAAAATATGTCAGTGAAAACTAAAACTAATAACAAATGTCTAGCAAGGATTTGTTGAAGAAGTCAAACTATCATGTTTTTAAGATGAAAATGTTTCTCCTTGAAAGTCCTCTTTTTTCTTCTTTTTTTTGTGTAGTTTAAGAATTATTTGGAGAAGATTTCAAAGGCTTGTATTTGAGACTGTAACACATGAGAAGGAAGAACTGATAGAAAAATTGGAAGATCATCTCTTCCAGCACCAGTGCATCCAGGCTTATGGCTTCTTTAAGATCAAACTATAGTACACTTCAAAACCTTAAAGTAACTATATCACACAAAAAAAGTTTGGTTTCTTAAGAGTGCACCACTAGGAGGGCAAAAGACATCTACTGCTACAGCAAAAGCCTTGAATTTTAGCTACAGAACTAATCCAGTGCGAGAGGTGTAAAATTTTAACTGAATAACTATTCAGATTCTTAGCTTTACAGAAGGAGGCAGAGATCCAAACCAGAGAATCACCTTCAAATTTTACTAGTTGTTGTTGGCAGGTAGGTGAGCGTGCTAACAGACTCCAGCTGCTTCTAATGTACTGCAGGTTCAGCTGCCTACCTAAGGAGCATCCCAGCGACAGGATCATTTTGGGTATGGAACCGTGCCACTGGAAATAAAGCCAGGTATCTGCAAAATTTCGTTTTCCACAAGAAAAGTCATGGTCTCCGTAGGTTGATACTGCAATCCGTATTTCCTATTAGCTCTCCCCAATGCTCCACTTGGATCATGCAGCAGGCACTGGAAGGGCACATGTTGTATTAGTGACTGCTCGTCAAGGGAAGCAAAGACTGTAACTCTTCTTGGCATTACTGCATGAACAAATGAACAAACACCAACCCTGGATAGTTTTTAAAGTACGCTACAGACAGCTAGTAACCATCTATAATCCCTAAGAAATATCATGGAGAAGTATATTTATGGCCCTCCCTAGAAGACAGGCATCAGTAGTTTGTACAGTGAGCTTTGAGGAAATGAAAGCTAAGGGAAAGAACACATAGCTGCAAACTTCAGCCCAGTATGTCTACTTTTGAATGTTCCCAAAGAAGCTAAGTAAAGCCATCCTTTGACAAAACAAAACAGGTTCTTTCTGCAACTTTAATTTAATGGCAGCACAGTATACTAAAAGCATCAATTGCAGTGCTTTCTGTAACAAAGTAAAACTTCACTCTTGTGTAACTTCTGACTAAGACAACAACTCATTTGCATTTTAGTCCCATTTTATACCATTTCAGTCTCATCTATTGAAGTGACAAGACCAATGCTCATCTTAAATAAATATGTGGACACACATACACAAACCACCCTAAGACATCCTGTGTGAGGGGAGAAATGAAACAAAAACCCCAACAAAAAACCCCAACAGTTTATCAGTTTAAGGGAAATGAGTTACTCCTTTTAAAAATGGGAAATGCCTCACCTTACTTAGCCTTTAAGCAAATTAACAAAACTCTACCCCTCGCATCTCCTACCAATTCAGTGCCTCATGGCTCTGCATCCCATGTCAAAAGCTGTTCTATCTCTTTCTTACTCCTACTTTTATCTGATCCAGAGCTTGGCTGTGCGTTATTGAACAGAAGTCTTCAGAAAACCCATGTAAGGAGGGAGCCAGATTGCCTGCTTACTTAAGCAAGATATAAAGATTATAACCCACACAGTCCAAAAGATGAATATGGAGCATTTGGGGAATTAGCTAAGTAAAGAGCATGAAGCGTAGAAGACAGAGTTATGAACATGATGAACTTTGCTGACTGTATGAAGCTGAAGATTATTTATTTGTTCTCACCATGTGAAACATTACACATATTGTTGGGTTGGGCCAGTGAGCAAAAGAATCACAGAAGTAGTACTATGGGTTTCCCCTCATTTCTCATATTAAACAGTAAATTGCAACCTGTCATTTCTGAGAATTAAGGTACAGAAAGGGTGTTAATGGTGGGAACAAGCAGGCAACTTTCAATTACCAACAAAATTATGGATTACAAAGTCCTCTGTACACAGAAATGTACATTTCTAGCTAAACACTTGGATATGCCACAACTTTGATGATCACACTGCCAGTTGAAATAAATGGCATGGTATGCATTAGCAAAGTCTAAAATCCATCACAGGCAGGATGGAGGTAAGAGTAATTACAGGTACCCTTTATTAGCTACAGATAGTCCATATACATATATGTGCAATCATATATATATAGATATATAGACATTGGTATATATAAAGCACCTGTAAATCAGCTGTCTGCAACACTGCCATACATTCTTGGCATGAAGAATTCTGTCTGGAGAGTCATCTCCTAGCACCTGCTTACCTACCAGCAATCATACCAGAAGTAGATTAGTTCAAAGGGAATTCCTCACAAGGTAACTTATTCTCCCCAAGATTAAATGCAGCCAATATTTAAGCCATTTTAGTATCTGGAGCTATGCATCTGTCTGTGTTAGTAACAGGTTTCAATAAGAGTAAGAAAAAAGAGGAAAATCCACTCTATTACCAGATTTTTAAAACTGATGAATCTCTACTAAAACATTAAGGAAACTTCATACAGAATATTGTTGCTGTTCTTGGCCACACCAGGGCAAGACATGGCAAGACTTTACCACATCGAGTATCAGGAATTCCTGAGATTTGGGAACCCAGTCTCCATTGGTTTTTATTTATTACTGTCCTAGAAACACTCAACTCATAAACACACAGAAATTCAACCTAGTTAGTTACAATCAATTTCTGTATTAAAAGAAGGATTTAGCAAAGCCAGAAAGAAATATAATTTGCATACTGTTTAATCTTACTGGATACTGATTTCCTCATTCGTCAATTACAGCCTTATGCTCTTCTTTTTTTTCCCCGTCTCATTTTTGTCATCCAGTTAACAGCAACAGTCCCTTGGAGATCTAGTTACAAACCCAAATGCAGCCATCATTAATTTGACAATAATTTTTTTCAGTAACAGCAAGTGAACAACCCACCCCTATGTACCTTCCAAACTTCATTTACTTCACACTCTTTTAACATAAGAATTATGATTTCTCTTACAAATCATACCATGGAACAGCGATGCTGCTGATCCACATGCACTGAAGCTGCCACTGTCAAATAAATAATCTGATGGGCAAGGCAATTTTTGCTTAAAAAAATTAAAATACAGTATTTTTAGGTCTAGACACAACAAAGCTGGAAACTACATCAACTCAGTCTCCACTAAACTTCCCTGTATGTTACATATTCAAAATTTTTGCATCCTAAGCATAGAATACTGCCTGAAATATCAACACAAAAAGTCAACAACACGCCTAATTTTTCTGGTACTGGTGGAGATTTTAAAAGTGGGGAAGAACGTATCTGAAACATCCTGGCCTCTGCAGTCATGAGAGCAAAAGGGAGACAGAGTGCTACCTCCCCATTCATCAGAACCAGGCATTAGGACATCAGGACCAGGAAATCAAGACAGTTCTTCATGGTAGGAAGACAGAATAGGAGCAGCAACACACCACAAGAGCAGTGCATGAAGCCTACCTGATGATCGCAGCCCTGCCTTGCAGACCAGAGACATTAGACCACCCTTGTTTCGTGTCTAGTGGATGGCTGCCGCTTCTCAGATTTCTCCATTTCCACCACAGCTCTCCTTCAAAGCTAATTTAGCCTGGAGGCTGCTGCATCAAGGTATACTGTATTCCATGCCAACCCTAAGCACATGCAGGTGGTAGACCCAAGCTTTTCTGACCTTAGCCTGGCTAATCCAGTTGTCCTTCAAACTTGACCATCTCCCCAGGATAAAAGTACCATGCACCTGCTTCTTTCAGAAATGGCCCACATGCACTGTCTTGTGCCTATTTGCAAGGTAGCTTCAGAGTTACAGAGAACCTAGAAATTTTTTTGCATGGGTCACAGGAAAGAGTTGCACATACAAAGTTATAATGCAGCAGCTGGGATGTGCAGTGCTCCTGTATAAATGGCAGTCTTGGACCCTGGATGCCACATCATCCTGCACAGAACCGGACCACATGCCAGGATCAATACTCCTGGGTGAGGATGTAAGAAGATGAAGCATACAACAGTGAAAAAGTAGATATATATGCCTGGAGATAGGGAAAAAAGGTAGCTGTTGGGACAGGTCAAAGAAAAGAAGGTTTTGAGCAGTAGAGGGAAAAGGCAAATATATTCTTGAAAGCTACGTAACATTAGGGACGTGGCATTATATCCTGTTTAGGTTCAGCATCCTCTAAGATCAGGCCAGAAAACATTTTTCCCCTCAACTTCTATCTTGCCTCTTTTAAAAACATGTCGCTTTTCAGCTCTCTCCAGGAATTAGTTCAGCTTTCCCCCAGTGCCCCACATAATTCAACAAGATTTTCAGAAAAACAAACCCAAATTCTGGGTCTATAATGAACTCATCAAATTAAGGCTTGGTGTCGGGCTGAAGCAAATGAAAGATTTGTATCATCACTTACTTTTTTCTCCCTCAAAAATTATTAACATGTACTGAAAATTTAAAATACTTTAACACCTGGAAATACATTTGCTCTATCAACACGTATCAATATGTATTGATATAAGATTTACAGTATGAAGAAAAGATTAACTATTTCAGGGGAACTGTGAAACGAAGAAGGAGGCTTTTATCAGGAAGAAAGATTTTGTAAAATCTGAATATACTTCTGGAAAATGTGACCTCACCTACTCTGTGGAAGAGTAAAGAGAATTACTTCATTAAACTAAAATTACATAGGAGAGTTATCCAAAAGGATATGAGGCTATTCAGCTCTGATGCATAGCACAGAGACTAAACATATTACTCCGTTCTTTAGGAAGAACACAGAGGAAAAAAACCACTATATAATAGTCACATTTTTTACAAATATGACTTAATATTTCCAGCAAGTACTGGATCTCATTAGAACAGTTTGCTTTCAATACATGTAGCTTACTGTGCAGCAGTAAATCCTAGCAGCAAGAGGGTTGGACACAACCCCCAGCACAAAGCCTTGGATGCTGAAAGAGCAGGGCAACAGTTCTGGTTCTCCCAGGAGCAGCCCTGCACGGGGCACAGGCTTGCTATGCAGTGTCTGGGAAGAATCAGGCATCCAAGAACAGGATCCAGAAAAGCCAGTCTGAGAGGACACAGATGCCCAGGGTAGGAAGTAGAGAGGGCAACCATTCCCTCCTTAGCAAGTCAAGATGCCAGTCACTGCAGGCTATCCCCTGGAAGGGAAGGTGACAGTGCCATCCAGCTGTGCACGCATTCCTCACGTATGAGAAAACCATGTTCAAATCCTGCCTCCGTTAGTGCGAGGCAGGACCTTCAGCCTGGGTTTACCATCCTTGAGGTAACCACCCTCAAACTCAGCAACACTGAAAAGGGCCAAGGCCTGAAATTCAGTTTTTTTGCCATTGCCAATCTGTGTATTTCACTTGAACATTCATTAAAGCAGCAATCGGAACCCATGTCTCTCTCAGACAGCATGTCCACCTCAAAGCCACACAGTTACTACTACTCTCTAAATCTTTGAAATGCAACTGCACTAACTTTTGACCCAGAGGCTGAGCCACTGAACACCACAGAGTCTGAGGTCCTTCATGGACATCATCTTTCACATTCCAAGAAAAACAGTAGCATAATTATCATACCGCAAGCAGCTCTGCTCTAAGTAATAATAAACAATCCAGGCATCCAATACTGAGGCTCATGGTCTCAAGATATGAACCAATAGCTCCTCACACATAGAAAAGGAGGGATCCAGTGAAGACAGAAGGAGGGCTTTGCTGTGCACTGTGCTCTCATGCCTATGAATCTCTCCAACCCCTGTTCTCAGCACTGAACCCCTCATCAAAGGGGGTACCCAAGTCCCTCCAGAAGGATACCCTTCTCTCCCAGTAGGTCAGTGGTCATACAAGATGCTGGCAACTCAAGGGTAAATCCTCTGATACACTTTAAAATTAACTTTTTTGTTGGCCTTTTGTTAATCTATCTGAATTTCCTAATCCACTTCACCACTGAGAAACAAAAAAGAAGGGTCAACACTGGGGAAAAATACATCAGCCAGGACTGGTGCCAGACCACTTCTTTCAGCAGCAGCCCTAGTTTAAGACTGTGAGCCTACAGCAACAGCACACACCTTCAACAGCTTCAAGACACATATTATCCCCATTTTATAAATAACAGGCTGGAACTATTTTCATATTATCTAAGTGGCAAAACTCCCACCACCTTCTATAAGAGCAAGACTGGACCAAATGTTGTTGATGGTTAAACAAAAAAACCCACAACTTGAACACAAAAACCAGGAAAAAGTCTGCCAATACATCATCTTCAGATTTATGTTATTTCAGTTTCGCTGCCACAAACAGTACACAGAAATCAGAGACTGTTCCTTTATTGAGGAGACATTTTGGGCAGGCTGCATTCTGGGGTTGGTTCTACTTGTCAGTGTTTCTTTAAACTGAAAGGGCAGAGTCACCCATCAGGAAAAGAAAAAAGTACATTTTAAAACACATGCAAAAAAATATGAATTCTTTGATACTTTATGGTCAAACATCTGCGAAATTACTACTTTCCTTCAATTATGGGATTCTCAAAGCAACAATTATATCTATTTTCCTCAGAATTTGGGGGATATAATCAGTACTACCAGAAATCAACACAGTCTCTCTACATATATCGGTATGTTTTGCCAATGTTGAAACACTGGAAATGAGACAAGGACATTGACTAAATATGGTAAACCTCCAGTTTGTCAGCTCCCTAAACTGAGCGATTTCTAACATTCAATCCTGTTTGTTACCTAGGAATCCATTTCTTTGAGGTGGTGACCATTTTCAATCTCTGCTGACTTCTGGAAAACCAGGTCACTCTGCCGTTTCATGTTTCTCCTCTCTCTGTCGCTAAGACAGGCATGAAAGTTACTCCCTCCTTGTAAGGAGATCAAAGGAAGTGAAAACTTTCTTTTTGACCCAACATCTTCAAATCTTGGGATACACTGAAAGGGAAAACATTTTTTTTCCTCTTCAATAAAAAAAAAATCTAACCTCTTCTGTGCTTCCCTTTTTTGCTGTGTAAAACAGACTGAATCTGGAAACTTGACATCCTGGCATGTCGCCCAGTCCTAAAGAAGACAATAGAGAAATGCAGATTTTCTCCACAAGATCACAAGGTACCGAAAAGCCTCCTGCACATGATCAGAACTGTTTCAACCTCGAGTGAGCCAACCAGCAATATGCCAAACTCATATCTGAGCCAAAGTGGGCAAATCCCAGCAAGTCCAATAAACGGGCAAAGTTCTGTCCACATCCCATAAGGTTTTCAACCCCATAGGCATGGGTTAGATAGAAGACCTGGAGGAAGAGACATTCCTCGTATCCTGTAGTCAATGCTGGCTCAGGCTCCACGGCTAAAATACTGCTACTATTTAGGGCTTCCTGTTCCTGCCCCAAAGGATCATGGATTTTTTTCCACACTCACATAGCGTATGCCGAAATGGAAAGCGAGCAGCCTCAGCGTGTGCTTTGGTCATTGGGCCGCTCTTAGGAAACACTGGTTTGAATTCCCATGAACAGAAGGGAAAATAAACCCTGAATTTCCAACGTCCAAAGCCAGGTTTCTGACCACTGTTAAGCTATTGCCATGTTAATGAAGAGCCCTTCAGAGCACTAGCTCGGGGAGCTGAGCTCCAGGAGGAGCTCTGAGGGCACCAGGGGCCACGAAGTCCAGCATGAAGCACCAAGCACATCCAGACAGAAGCAACGTTTTAAGTTTCTGCCAATGCTTCCTTCTTAGCTCATCAGGTCTGAAGCCTAGGGGCACATAATGAGAAGGGAGGAATACAGGACATAACTGAGAGGATGGGAAAGCAAGAAATGCTGTCCTGTACCTCCTGCTGGGATGGGGGAGTCACCCCCTCTCATCTTAATGCCATCGCCAGACCTTAAAAGACAAAAAGTTGAGCCAGTGCTGTCCTCTGGCTCTAAGTAGGCACTAGTAGTGTCAAGGAAAGGATCTGTCAGGGCTCTACAGACAGTGATTTGTAAACTGAGGGGTCCGAAACGTATCCTGATAGGAATGATTTAAAATGCACTGATTTAAATCACGCAATAACTATTAAGCTAATACCAAACACCTTCAGGGGTCACCTGCACATCCACTTTAGAGACAGCTCTGAAGGGTGTCTCTGTCCCTGGGCAGAACCCAGGAGCCAATAGCCAGAACATGGAGCCAACGGCTGAACACCAGTCCTCAGCCTTTAACGCATCCCTCTGGCAAAGCTCGGCACAGCAGCAGTAGATCTCCCTGGTTTGATCCCATGCAGCAACAGCAGCGCAATACCAGCAGAATCAGCATCAAGCATCTCATATTGATGAGATATTGAGTTGCATTATTTTGGTTACAGGATGATTCACACACTCCCACAGCTTCTTGGCTAAAACAAGACAAATCAGAACTGCCGGTATTCCCTCACTGAGGGAAATTGTTCAAATATTTCTTTTGTGATTTAGGGCAGCCGCCTATCCCTTTTTTTTCAGGAATAGGGCACGGTGACAATTGCTGGTTAGGGCAGAGGGAGCAGATCTGGGAATTAATTCCTCAGAAGTGATGAGACGGTGGTTTTAATAGTTTAACCACACTTCTTTTTTTCCGTGCTTGGGATGAGTGTGAGTTTTAGGACAGGCGCTTTTCTGAGCAGCACACCTTGCAGTTCTCTTGCCTGGAGAGGCTGATGATGAGTATCTCTCACCAGGCATTTCCGTCAGCCAGGCGGCCAGTCCAACCATCGGAAGTACGACAGCCAAGAGCTCACCAGGGACCAGCTACCCCACATAACCTCCTCAAGCACAAAAACCTGTTACAGCTTGCACAGAGCAAGATGAGACCAGCAGAAATCGTAACAGCCACGAACAGTAGGACAGATTCTAAGTCAGAAGGTAAGTAATTTAATCAAAATTATTACACCAAGTGTGAGAAACTGCCCGCTATTCTGTGAGAGGTCTCATTGCCATGCAGTCTTCTAGCACCAACACATACACCTCTTCAGAAACACAGCAGATATCAGAGGAAAGTAAGAAGGTGAGAAAGAATAATGTGGGTTTTTTGAACATTAGGCAGTATAAACCAGCGCTGGATAATACAATGTTGTCTTCCAAGACATCACCAGCCACAGGTATCAGCCCAACCACTCAGTTGTCAGTATAATGAGATCAGATGAAAAAGTAGGACATGATTAGCCTCTGTGAGCATTTTTAAACATGTACATTCAGTATCTCTCTAATTGAAAAAAGGCAAACCTAGGAGTAAGACCAGGCAAGTGCAAATAACTACACAGCTGAGAAAGGGAAGTGAAAAACAGACTTCTCGGGATGTGAAGATGTTTGCCAAGATTAAATTCCAGGTTCTCTTTGCAGGTTCAGCAACACTTGCTCAACACCAAAAACACCATTTTAATTTTAGCTTCCTTTTTAGGAAGCTTGGAATAGGACTGGAAAGGATACAAAATAAGTTGTAGGTTTAATCTTTGGTGTAAATATTCTCTTACCAAAGCACTAAGTCTTAGACATATCATGGGATAAACAGATATTATTAAAGGTTTTAGTTGTTTTGCATTTTAGGCATGTGTTTACCTCAGTATGACAGAAATACCGCAGACAAAATTTACAGTAGCAGTTTCGCAAACCAAGTAAGATTTATTCCAAACATATCTTAAATTACCCAGTTTCACTTTGTTGTATTTTGAAGGGCTATATAATTTTTCTAAACAAAACAGCTTTTATACATTATTTGTTTCATTTCAAACAGAAAGCTATTACAAAAATTTACAATTAATAAAAAAAAATTACAAGTATCATGTTACCATTTATTTCCTAAACTAAAGTTATTTTCTCATAAAGGAATAAGACTGCTTTTGAAGCAGTCTAGGAATAAGTCTATTGTTGTTTATGCAGAGTAGTCACAGAAGAAGGTTGTCATCTGGCCTTTAAATAGCACTCCCGCCACACATCAATATGTACAAAAAGAGTATCTTATAAGTTGTTTCATTTGCAAGCAAGCTAATATTTGGGGCTCAAAACACCTGAATCTTGCTGAGCCGAGCTAACAACCATTCTTGTTCCCAAAGTAACGTATCACACATGATCCACTAAAAGGCAACGCACAGTTCAGTAAGTGCCAAAGACTTTTCCAAGGTAAGCATGAGACAGAGGGAAGGAAAGGACACACAGATACCAATTGCCACGCTTAGCAAGGGGCTGGCACTTTCCAACCTCAGCATGAGATTCTCCTCCTCTCCTCCTCTTCCTGCTGTCTCGTTTTTTCCCAGAGAGAAGTGCTGAGCTTGGCAGATAGAGCACAGCAAGAAGAGCAGAAATCATGTGTCAACTCAACAGTCCATAGAGAACTTCTCTCGCCAAAATGAAATAGAAGGGCTGGAAAGCCCCAGATCACAAGAACAAGCTTCCCACCAACCTCAATGGAGGAGCAGAATCTTTGCAAGCGAGGTTCAGCAGTGTTAAACAATAGGGTATAGATTTAATGGAGAATCAACTTTAATTTTACATGCCGGTTCAACCAAACTTAGTTAAACCAAACTGCATCATTTACAATCATGTCATATAGAAAAGTAGCATCTTGTGTTACAGAACTATTATAGCAGGCAGAAAACTTCAGTTTGACCATTGAGAGAGAAAGTTATTAGGAGTATAATACAGTTTGGTGTTAAAAAGCAAGTGATACTTAATTCCAAAAGGAAGAGTTACCTTCTGGAGGAGTTGCAACACTGCTCCCAAGTCCCAAAATAGCAATGCTGTGATTCCTTGGTTCCAGCATCATTGCAAACTCTTCTCCTCTTTCCCAGTGTGGTACTTTCACAGGCTCCAGATGCACATTTTCCAGCCCATCTTCCTGCAGGGCACTGAACATGTACTTGATGGCTGCATCTAGATTTTTTGAACCACTGAGTCTAGGTCCTATGGTATCGGCAAAAACTGCTAATCTTTCATAGGATCTGTTCTGAGCTTTTCCAAGAACAGCAAGATCAATAATAGCTTTAGCAATATCAGTATAGCCAGCTATCTCATTTTTAATGTCTTCAAATGTTTTTGGGTAACTGTCATCTCTTCGCAAAGACTTCCCAGCATACTGCGGTAATAAATTCATGAAAAATATTAAGAATACGTACTTCATTTTTTCTTTTTTCTTTTCCACAGATGGCCTGTTGGAGAGACAAAAATAATAAAAAAATAATATTAAAAAGGAATCATACAGCTATCAGCAATACTTTCTTGTTATTTGGATTGGCAGACAGACCAAAATGAAAAGAAATCAGTTTATCATGAAAATGCTTTGATCAGAACTGGCAGGAAAGTAAACTCAACTTGGAGACACAATTATTGAAAGCAAATGAAAAAGATACTTAGACCACTGGACATAATCTTTGTTGTGGTCTTCAGAAACATCCTTGGAATGCTGCATCTCTTTAAATAATCACAACCTTCACTGAATCAAAACCCAGGGCTGCTCCCATCCAGGAGGAGCTTTATATCTCCTTGCTGTTAGGAGCAGGATTTGCCAGAAGTGCCAAATCTCATGTCTTCACACAAAACACCTGGATGAAAACATTTCTTAAACCATTCATGAATAAAAGTGCTTTTTAATCTCTAACTTCATAATCAGGAAAGCACTTTCTATTGCACAAGAAAGATGTCAGAGCAATTTAGATCCAATGCCCCAGGAATAAAGTATGAATTTCTTCATTGCATAAATCCCTGACTACCAGAGAAACACAATTTCTCATTAATTGGTATATCTTTTAAGGCCTGACTTCAGCAGCACTGTAGAGAGCTGCAGCACCAGGGGTGCTGATCCTGTGTTGAATATAAGAGTTATCTTTGTTAACGCCTAATAGTTTACCCAACTTAGCATTAAAAGCTCTCATTTTTAAGATCTTACAAATTTTCAATCCCATAAAAGCAACAGTTTGTCTGTACTATTAACTGAACTGACAAAAAAACCTCTGGAATCAGTTGGAGTAGTTGCAAAGCTCTTATAACATAGGAAGTATGATCATCCAAACCCAAAATATAAAGGTCTTTATTGATATACACAAAAGGAAATCTAATTGTTTCATTTTCCTTTGAATTTAAATCAGGCTGCAATTTGAATGATAAAAATTGGCAATAAGAAATAAGGCCTTTAAATCAGCTCTATAGCTGCAGCTATCATGAGACTTAAAAAAATAGCAATTAGTTACAGCCAAGTGAAGTGGCAATTACTACTAGGCCAAAAAGATTTTGATTCAGCACTTTTGCCATTTTCATGGACTTTCATGGGAATACCAATATTTTTGAAAAAGAATGTAATTTGCCTTAAAAAATAGTAACACTAAAGGCAAACGTTAGCCTCTACTCTACAATATATGTTTTTCTTGGAAACAATTGTTCTACAAATAGCAAAGGACTAATTATTTGGCTAATATGAATAAAATATGGGTAAATCAGACCTGTGCAGCAGAATTATTACTAAAAGCTGTTGCTGTTAAGATTTCCATGTTGCCCTTCTTCCCTGTTTGTATTTATTTCGTATTTCTGGAGAGTTATACTCTTCATTTTACAATCACTGACCTGAGGAATCATGACAATATACTTACCTTGTATTTTTGGTTCATGATGTTATATGCATACAGAGAGCCAGTACAAAGGTAGGGGAGAGGGTACGAGTATGTGTGTGTATGTATATACACATGTATTTGTATACATAATATCCACACATGATATTCACGCGCAAAATAAAAAAAAAATCCTCCTTTATTTTCAGACAATTGCACACTACAGGACCTTTAATTGAGCATTAATTCTCAGTCATTTTATGGAGTAGGCAAATTTCACAATAGCTAAATAGCTTTGTAAATCATAATGCCAGAAGGGACCAGATTATCTACCTCATCTGACCACCACAGAACACTGATTGCAGGATATTCCTGAATTAACTCCCACCACCAGACACCACACAGCAAACCAGCAGTTGAGCCAATTCCTGAAAGAGTAAAGATGAGGTTACACCAGTTTTGTGCCTCTGGGAGCACATGCCACAGTTGTATTTGAAGCTTCTGCAAGCTCCATTCTGAATGATCTAAGCTAAGAAACCACCTTTCCACTTATGTTTGTTACACTGAACCACAAATAGATGAACTCATTTTCTCAAGATGTTCATTCTAGACCATTTTCCAGCATTTACTAAAAACAAATAAATAAAAATAAGCCTCTGGAACTCATCTTGTCCAACCCCCCTGCTCAAGCAGGTCCATCTAGTGCAGGCTGCCCAGACCATGTCCACGTGGCTTTTGAATTTCTCCAAGGAGGGAGACTCCACAACCTCTCTGGGCAACCTGTGCCAGTGCTCAGTCACCACCACTGTAAAAAATGTTTCCTGATGTTCAGATGGAACCTCATGTGTTTCATTTTGTGCCCACTGCCTCTGGTCCTGTCACTACGCATCACAGTAAAAAGCCTGGTTCCATCCTCTTTGCACCCTCCCATCTGGTATTTATACCCACTGGTAAGATCCCTCCGAGCCTTCTCTTCTCTAGGTTCAACAGTTCCAGCTCCCTCAGCCACTCCTCATATGGAAGATGCTCCAATCCCTTAATCATCTCTCTCTTATACTGGGGAGCCAAGAACTGGACACAACACTCCATGTGTGACCTCACCACAGCTGAGCAGAGAGGAAGGATCACCTCTGTCAAACTGCTAGCAACATTCCTCCTAACGCAGTCCACCAGGCTGTAGGCCTTTGCCACAAAGGTACACTGCCAGCTTGTTCAACTTTGTATCCACTGGGACCCCCAGATCCCTTTCTGCAAAGCTGCTTTCCAGCTGGGCAGCCCCCATCATGTCTTGGTGCATGGGGTTGTTCCTCATCAGGTGCAGGACTTTTCACCACCCCTTGTTGAACTTCATGAGGCTACTGTCAGCCCATTTTGCCAGCCTGTTGACATCTCTCTGAATGTCAGCACAACCACCTGCTGTACCAGCCATTCCTCCTAACTTTGTATCATCTGCAAACTTGCTGGGGGTGCCCTGTGTCCAAGCATACAGATCACTGAAGAAGACATTGAAGAGTACTGGATCAACTATTGACTTCTGGAGGACACCTCTAGTTACTGGCCGCCAACCGGACTTTGTGCCAATAATCACAACCCTCTCAGCTCAGCTGTTGAGCCAGTTTTCAATCTGCTTCACTGTCTGCTCATCCAGCCCATACTTCATCAGCTTCTCCAAGATCTTATAGGAGACAGCATCAAAAGCCTTACTGATGTCAAGGTAGACAATATCCATTGCTCTCCCCTCATTTACTAAGCCAGGCATTTCATCATAGAAGGTTATCAGGTTTGTCAAGCATGACCTCCCCCTTGGTAAACCCACGCTGACTACTCCCAGTAACCTTCTTTTCCTTCACGTTCCTGTAAATTATTTCCAGGATGAGTTGTTCTGTATCTTTATGATTGAGATGAGGCTGCCCAGCCTGTAGTTCCCTGGGTCCTCCTTCCTGTGCTTTTTGAAGATAGGCATGACGTTTTCTGTCTTCTAGTCCTCAGGTACCTCTGCTGATTGCCATGATCTTCCAAAGACTATTGAGAATGGCCTTGCAACGACATCAGCCATGTCCCCCAGCACTCATGGGTGCATTCCACCAGGGCCCATGGATGTCCAGTTTTCTTAAATATTCCCTGACCTGACCCTCTTCAGCAAGGGTAACACTCCCTTGTTCCAAACTTTCCCCCTGGTCTCCAGGGCCTGGGATTTCTGAACACTGGTCATACTAATATAAATTGAGGTGAAGAAGGTATTCAGTTCCCTAACCTTTTTCATGTCTTGTGTCATCATCAAATCCCCTGCCCCATTCAGCAGCAGGACCACCTTTTCCCTAGTTTCTTATTTGCTGCTTATGTCCTTATGGAAGGACGTCTTGTTGCCCTTCACATTCCTTGTCAGATTCAGCTCCAGGTAGGCTTTGGTTTTCCTAAACCCATCCCTGCCTGCTCACACAGCACGTCTGTATTCCTCTGAGGTCACCTGTCCCTGCTTCCACCTTCTGTACACTTCCTTTTTATGTCTGTGTTCTGCCAGGACCTCCTCATTTATTCATGCAGGCCTCCTGGCATCTTTGCTTGTCCTCCTGCTTGTTGAGATGAACTGTTCTTGAACTTAGAGCAGGTGATGCTTGAACACTAATATTTCTTGGGATCCTCTTCTATCTTTCAGGGCCTTATCCCACAGGACTTTTATCAAGCAGATCTTTGAAGAGGTCAAAGTCTTCCTTCCTGAAGTCCAGCACTGTGGTCTTGCTTTTTGCCCTGCTCTTAGGATCCTGAACTCCATTATGTCATGGTCACTGCAGCCAAGGCTGCTTTTGACCTTCATACCACAGCCAGCCCTCCCTTGCTTGTATGAGGTTCAGTAGAGTACCTTTCCTTGCTCGCTTCTCTATTACCTGTGTCAGGAACCTCCTGGATTGCTTATAACCTGCTGTGCTGACCCTCCAGAAGATAATGGGATGGTAAAGACCACCATGACCATCTGAGCCTGTGAATGAGAAGCTACTTCCAGCTGTCAAGGCCTCATCTACTTGTTTTTCCTGATCAGGTGACCTACAGCAGACAGCTACTACGATGTCACCTGTATTGGTCTGCTCTTTAATCCTTATCCATAAGCTCTCAGTTGGCTCATCATCCATCCCCAGGCAGAACTCCAAGCACTCCAGCTATCCTCTCACATAAAGGGCAACTCCACCTCCTTTTCTTCCCAGACTGTCCTTTCTAAAGAGCATATATCCACCCATTGCAGCATTCCAGCCATGTGAGCTATCCCTCCACATCTCCATAATCCCAACAAGATCACAGCCCTGCAACTGCACACAGATCTCTAACTCCTCGCATTTATTCCCAATATTGTGTACATTAGTGTACAGGCACTTAGAAGCACAGATTCGTCGATGGAAACAGAAGAGACAACCCACAGCATTTTTGTAAGAGCTGTCTGATCAGCTACCAAGAAGGGAGGATGACCCACCAGGCATGCATTCGTAAGATGCCATCTGAAACACTGGCTGTGCAATGCAGAATTAAGACACAGAAAGAGTTAAAGGATTAAACCACATTTCTAGGATCCATTAACCACCAGAAGACAAAAAAAACAACCACCACCACCCAAAAAAACCACGCACACAAACTTTTTGGAGTCACCAAGCTTAGCTCATACGATAATCAGCACAAATTGCCAGCCTTACATAGGCCTTTATGGGTCTTTTCATAAACAGCAATTTAAACAATAGCTTTAGTAATATAAGAGTATTAAGCTATTCTCCTTAACTCTTCAAATATCCCTAAAGTTGAGATCAAGGCAGTAACAAATTCTTCACAGTGAAATGTCATTTTCCCAAAAGAACAACAAAAATAATCTGTGATTTCATCTATGAATGATAAATTTATCACACAGATTTCCTCTCTCTCTGCAAGACAGACAGGGCAAAGGCCTTACACAACCAGGAGCAGAAGACTCGGGTTATCTCAGGACACCAACAGAGAACTGTAAAATGCCTTTTATAGTCTGAGTTACTGTTTATTTGTGGTTATACTACACAGAGGGTATTGGTATATTTTTATTGCTACGCTCTGTACTTTCCCCATGTTCCTTCCCTTTGGACCAGTTAATTACATGCTTATAGACATCCTCTGCTAGAGACATCAGTAATTTTCTCAGGATGACCATACACATTCCCTGATTTTTGCCAAACTCATCATCCACAAAGAAGCAAGCAAGATAATCTGATTTCTGCCATAAGACAAACTCTTGCTGAGTGGAGGAAGACAACAACTTTGTAGAGTTAATTTCAAAAACTTAAATTTGGGGGGTTTGTTTAAGGCTTTTCAAAATCTAACAGACAAAGCTGATACATTTAGTTGTTAAACAGAAAACACGGGGGTATTGTTTAATCAGCATTGGCCATAGCCCCCAGCTACCAACTTCATGCATTTTTTCAATGGAGAAATGAAACCACAGTTATCACATTTCCCTTAACTAAGAAATGCTGCCTTTGCTCCTCCTGGCCACATTCAAAACCAGCAGCATCCTTGCTCCAAAGGCTGCCCCAGAGGAGCTGCATTTAAAAGTCACACTTTTTCCAGGAATTTCCCACTGAACACTGAGAATAGGCATGTTTCCACAGCTTTTGTGGATGTAACGTACTCCTGCCATGCACAACATTTCACTACCTGTCACTGCACTGTAAGAGAAGCGTAACTGAATTCAAACCCTGAGCAAGGACACAAGAATGGGAAAGTAATGTATTGTGCTTTCCTTGAATAGTGCAGCATAATCTGTCCAAAAGCTAGCAGTGTTCAGAAATAATTCAGTGCTAGGTAAAATAACGTAATATTCACCTGGACTGCAATACAGGAATCACCCCACTGCTAATTCAGGGAAAGAACAGCACATCTGTTGTCCCAGTCTCTGCAACATTAAGTTTATCACCCCAGTGAATCACTTGGGAAAAGAGACTACTGATTTTTGCACATCTCATTACTTAGACTCAGCAAATTAACATCACAGTGCCAGCCAAGTTAAAAAAGAAAAACACAGTCACTATTGTTCGATGTATTTATTTATTCACTGAATTTCTTCAGTAGAAGTTTAGAGCAAAGTGAGATAGGAAGAAAACACGCTTTCTTCAAAGTACAGTCCTTTCTCCCAGCCCTATTAATGCCTCTCATTCCATGGCTCTTCAATACACAATAACCATTTTCTAAACTAGGGATAAGAATCTGGGATTTCCCTTGCTCTTCCAGGAAGCAAGGATGCTCCTTAGAGGGTTACAATCCCTCTACTTTATTTCTCTGACCCTGTAAATCTTCCATGCATGGAAAGAACACAAAATGGTCCTGTGCCAGCCTTGCCTGCAGCCTCATGTTTAGGGTATTCTCCTACCTTGAGAATGAAGCTCTCAAGACCATATAAAACCTAAAACCCCCACCTTTCACTTCTTGAAAGGAACTTCTAATCACTGACATAACGAGCAAAAAAGGGGGAGTCACCATTGGTCCTCTTCCCATTTTGAGCAGAACTGAAAGCCATTCACATATTAGACACTGCATGTTTATGTCAGATGAATTTGGTCTCTTCAGAAACTTCAGCAGGGCTCAGGGCTTAACCATCTCCGGCTCAAAGGGTTATGCAGGCTCTCAACTTCCCAGGATGAAAGACTACACTTAAGGACCACGGAAACTCTGTGGTCCAGAATGAGTACAAAGCTAAAAGGCAGTAATAAAAAATGATTCCAGTTCTTTTAGCTTGAGATGAAGTGGATAGGGGATATCCAGCCATGGCAGTACCTGGAACCACATACAGAAGGAAGAATGTGGTCTGAACATAGTCCATAGAAGAGAAAGATTTCTTCTTGCAAAATCCTAGCAGAACACTTCAAAGGGGAAGTCTGGAGCAAGAAAGACCTACCCCCAGTGGAGGAAGACCAGGTTAGGGAGCACTTAAACAAACTAGACATATGTAAAACCATGGGGCCTGATGGGTTGCACCCACAAATGCTGAGAGAGCTGGCTGATGTCATTGTGAGACCACTCTCAATTATCTTTGAAAGGTCATGTCAGTCCTACCTTTAAGAATTGCAAGAAGTAAGAGTGGGAACTACAGGCCAGTTCAGCCTCACCTCGATCCCTGGCAAGGTAACAAAGAAACAGGAGAAAAATCCTCCTGGAAATTATTTACAAACATATGAAGGACAAGAGTGTGACTCAAAATAGTTAGCATGGATTTACCAAGGGGAAATCATGCTTGATCAACCTGATAGCCTTCTAGGACAAATTACTGTCTTGGTAGTTGAGGGGAGAGCAGTGGATGTTGTTTGCCTTGACATTAGTAAGGCATTTGACACTGTCGCCCATAAGGTCTTAGAGAAGCTGATGAAGTTTGGGCTGGATGAGCAGACAGTGAAGTGGACTGAAAACCGGCTGAACAAGCAAGCTCAGAGGGTTTTGATTATTTGTACGACATCTGGTTAGTGGCCTGTAACTAGTGGTATCCCCTAGAAGTCAATACTTGATCCAGTACTCTTCAACATCTCCATTAATGATCTAGATGCTTGAACAGAGTGCAGCCTCAACAGACTTTCAGATGATAGAAGTTAGGAGGAGTGGCTAATATACACAATGGTTGTCCTGCTGCTCAGAGTGATTGGAGAAATAGGCAGGGAGGAACCTTATGAAGTTCAACAAGAGGAAATGAAAAAGTCCTGTATTTGGGGAGGACTAAACCCCTTGCACCAAGACAGGCTGGGGCCATCCAGCTGGAAAGCAGTTTGGCAGAGAAAGACTGTGAGGTCCTGGTGGACAAGCTGAGCATGAGTCAACAATGCAACCTCATGGCAAAGACCAACAGCCTGGTGGGCTGCACATTAGGAAGAGTGTTGCCAGCAGGGGGAAAGAGGTGATCTTTCCCCTCTACTCAGCACTGCTGAGGCCACACCTGGAGTATTTGTCCATTTCTGGACTCCCCAGTACAAGAGAGACATGAACATACTGGAGAGTGTCCAACAAAGGGCCATGAAGATGATTAAGGGACTGCAGTATCTATCCTATGAGGAGAGGCTGAGAGAGATGGGACTGTTCTGCCAGCAGAAGACAAGACACAGGAGGGGTTTCATCAATGGGTATAAATACCTGATGGGAGGGAATGAAGAAGACAGAGCCAGGCTCTTTTCAGTGGTGCCCACCAACAGAACAAGAGGCAATGGGCACAAATTGAAACATATGAAATTCTGTTTGAACACAGGATTGCACTTTTTCACTGTGAGGGTGGTCAAACACTGTTACAGGTTTCCCAGAAAGGTTGTGAAGTGTCCATATGGGGAGATATTCCAAACCTGACCGGGCATGGGCCTGGGCAACTTGCTGCAGCTGACCCTGCTTAAACAGGGGGTTTGGACTAGATGAGCTCAAAAGATGCCTTCCAGCCTAAATCTGTGTTTCATAATATGAAAGAAAGCCATAAACACAAGCTGAAAGGATTTTTAAAAATCAAGGGATAAAGGTTCTAGGTATACAGAAGAAAAAGAGAAATAAAAGGCAGGAAATAAGTCTTTTTCAGGTCCAACAAGTATGAAAGAGAAGGAAATATATAGCACAATGCTACATTGGTAGTGCAGACAGTCTCATAAGAAGATACGTTTAATAGCAGCTAAGTAGCTACTTTAAGGATGCTTCCACATATTGTCTGATCCATTTGACTGTTGCTAACTACTGTCTTTGATGCTAAAGAGCAAGATCATTGGGATCTTCATCTTCTATGGTGCCGTTATATAAAAGAGCTTCAGCACACCCAATCTGTAACCAGGCTAACTGGTGTTACCACCATTAAAATTATTACAGTACAAATTACTTAAATGTAACAGATGGAAAAGAATGAGAAAGAAGATGAAAAAACCTCTCAGATAAGAACACTCTCTACAGCAAACAGATAACTGAAAGAAGAGCAGAGGGAACAGAAATAAGATAAACAAAGCCAGAGCAATGCTTCTTCTCCAGTGTGGCAAAGTTTTCCCAAAATCCCAGTTGAAAATACAGACGAAAGGATACAGAGAGTTCACAAGAGTCATGGTTATGGGAAATGAGGAAAGAAAACAATAAACTGAGGATCTGAGGATATTAACCAATTAATTGCTAGAGATCTGCTAAATCTGCAGAGTATCTATCAGTTTTCTAACCATGTACCGTTTGATTTTCCTCCAAGGAATGTAGGAAACCTTGAAATCACACAGTGGTTTTGATAACATGAGAATAGCGTGAAAAGCCCCAGGGTAACAAACTCACATACTGCCGAGTGATGTCTGATACATTTAATAGCATCTGAAAGAAAGTTTGTTGTGACAGCTGTGGAGCAGGATGGCTGGAAGGCTAGGTGGACTTCCAAAATGAGGAGGAAATTTCTGCCTAAAAATAAAGTCATAGAGTTCTTCCATCACTTAGAAAGATATGAGGGGGGAAGCTTTATGATCTTGAAGAGTGAAGTAGAAAAGCAGACATTCCTCAAAGACTGCTTTTCCAGAATTGTCAAGATACCTCATCTTGGAGAACGTTTAATCAGCTGGAAAATCTTGGCTTTGGGAACACTCACAGTCAAAGTTACATTTATATTATGAAGTCCTTAAAATGAGCCTTTTTACATCCAAAGCTAAGGAAAGGAAGGATACAACACAATATGGATACAAGACTTTGAATACAATACGAAATCTTATTACTTAGACCAAAAAGTCTACAACTCCAAAGGAAACACCAAATCATGAGTTGTTTTACCTTTACCAACTTCAGAAGAACTATCTTGATTTGCTACAACTCAAGATATGTCCTGAAATCCTTGAAAAGATAAGTGTGACTTAGTAGTGTATGACCATATATGCCCAGGTAGTGATATTGACTTACGTGGACAGAATAGGAAGTGAAATGTTTAAAGAAGGCTAAGGATTAAAACAGAGAAACTCCAAATGTGCCCAGAGACACTGCAGTCATAGCTCCCCATTTGGCAAAAGAAAAAGTTCATACCCTATTTATACTGCGTATGGTGGAAGTACTACAGCTTAACATAGGAAGGAAGCAGTAAAGAGAACAATACTTAACTCTTTCTTCACCTGCAAGCCTCAGAATAGTAACAGGCTACCTTGATATAAGCTTATTCACTAGCTGCTGCTAAAACGGATAGCAGTAATCATGAAGAATCACACTGTAATCCATGTGCAGAGTACTGTATCAGCGAAGCTACAGAAATGATCAGTCTGCTACCTCCCTAAGAAGCAGTGACAAAGAAGACAAAAATTCAGTTAAAAAAAAAAA
>VYZV01044418.1:291126-373076 GCA_013401275.1 Pandion haliaetus
TAAAAATTTTCTTTCTGAGTTTTCACTGAAAGACTAGCATACTGCATCCAGCCAAAGGATAAAACCTATCTTCATACCAGGAAAAAGCCTAAAACAGAAGGTATGAGCTATGAGCAAATGATCAATCCATTATCTCTAGATAGCAAAACTGCTAAACTTGATGGACGGACATTGTAACAGGAGCAAACCAAGCTTTGTTAATGACAGTCAGTGCAGGGCTGTTACTGTCACAAGTTGGTCTGCCACCCCTATGAAAGCCAAAAGGAATCAAATCGCCAAGTATCTGGCACTCGCAGGCACTTATGGTGCTCCTTCAAGCAGCGTTCCAGCAGAAGGCTGTTCAATCTTACAGAACACGTATGCTTTATGTTGCTCCAGGTTTTGACCAGAAAATACAAATACTTTGAGTATCTCCTTCCAACAATTAAATCTCAGTTTTAATGGTGACTATACACTGCTAAGGGTCAGGGTATTGGCCAAAATGAACCTCCAAAATAAGCAACCTTAGTTACTAATTATGTAATGAAGTGCAACAGGCCAAGTTTTCTGATGAAGTGACCTGTCTGGCCTTAACAAAAATTACACCAGATGATAATCTCATCCACGTACATTTTATACCACTCTAGAATTATAAACTCTTACGTTAAATTCTTAGCATTTCTGTACATGAAAATAATAATATTCCTCTATGACCACACACCTACAAAACATTTTTTGCTTTGTATATTGAACAAAATTTTTCATTTTAAGTCAACAAGTTCAGAGAAAAGTTATGCACATTATTAAACACTTTAAAGACCAAAAAAGGCAAGACCAACATTTTCAAAACTGTTTTAGCTATTTTACTCCAAACACCTACAATCTCTTTTTACAGACTGTAAGTAGCACCACAATCCCAAATTATGTCAATAATTATTCAACATTGCTGAATATATTTAAGAATATCAATAAATAAAATTTCCAGATTAAAATAACTGTAACTTTTCTGAACATCTTTATTTGTTAGGTTTTTCATATGGTCTTTCTCTACAGTCACAAGAAAAGGTATGTTCCTCCTCCTGCTATAGTAAAAACATTCAGGTGGTTTTGTGAAGCTGAGAAATCTGGTGAGCATATTGCTAGATTTGTTAAGAAAACTGATATTCTAGTCTTTTGCCTCCTTACTCTAGGATATGCCCACCAAGCCTTCCCTTTCCAGAGCAACACAGGATGAATTTGTAAATACAACTATATGAAAAAGGCACAGCATGAAGATTTCTCATTACAGTTGACAGAAAAATTATCTTTATGATGCACACATTTCTTTACTTACATTAAGGGTGGGAAAGGATATTAATTTCAATGAGATATGTTATGAAGTATGTCATTTACAATTTCATCATGTTCACTAGGGCATAATACTGGTACTTAAATATCATACTGTATTCCAACATATTACCATCAGAAACAAATTGCTACAGTTCAGTGGCAATGTACAATTGGAGCCACCATTCCACCACAGACTGCACTGCAACATACAAAGAAAAGCAAGCTTAAAAAGTTTAAATGTAAAGAACCAAGGCAAAGAACAGACTGTAAACAAGATGAATACACTTTACTTAAAGAGCTTGATAGAAAACTGGTTTTCAGCCAATTTTGAGAAATAAATTAGCAAAACCAGACCTCTTTCTGATGTTGAGGAAAGCTCCAACAACATTTCTTCACCAAAGCTACTCTCCAGTGCAGCACACATTTGATCATGGAGTACTACAGCTACCATGCTTAACATGGTTCTGATTCTGCATTTAACTTCTAATTACTTTTTACTGCCATTTTAGAGACAAAAAATTATCAAACAATTTTGCTACCAGAGGACAAAAAAAGTCAGTTATGGCAGCCGACATGTATCAGTATTATTTTTTTTTTTTTTTTTTCAAGTGGCATTCAACAGTCCCAGTCAAGATCAGGGTCCACAGTGCTACCCACTGCACAGAGACAAACGTGCCTTTAGGGCCTTACAACTACAGACATACAAAATGGACAAACAAGTGGAAGAGGAGGGACCCAGAAGTGACACCTCCAAGTGATTCAGTTGCCACATGAAAGACATTTCAACTAGCATGACCACTCAGCCCCTTTCTCTTGACACTACCAAGAGGAGCCGGTCAAAAGCTCACTGCAGTGAAGCAAATGGTCATATTACAAAAAGTCAACAGGAAATCAAAGTGGAAAAAAAACCCAAAACAACAAAATAACCACCCAAAGAACATACCAAAGAGTAAACACACCGATTATAGAGGGAGAGCAGTGACAAATGCTGACACCAGTGAGTATAAGTAAGACAATTCCTATTTTTCTGAGCCATACAATTCCACTTCCAAAAGTGAATTTTTAAAGATGTGTTTAAGTTGTGCTGGTTTTTTTTGATAGAGCATAGCAAAATAGTTATAAATGTAAACAATTACTGTATCAGGTATACTAGTAATAAATATCTGAAAATGTCTGTCCTCAATTTATTTTTGTTCACACACTAACTCAGCTGGCATGTTTCTCTCCAGAATTCTCATGAGTGACTCAGAAGATCCATCATGCAGGTAACCTGTGAAATAGCTTACACTGAGCTGCTATAAGTTAGCAAATCTTAGGTAAGTATTGACAATTTTCTGTGTAGACAAAATTTGGTCATGGGAAAATACTGACAGGAAGCCTAGATGTATAAAATTTTCATGTGAAAGTACCTCAATGCAAAATTTAAAGTTCATTTTGAATATTTAGTTCTCACACATGCTTCTTGCTACTGACAGCTACAAGTCCTTTGTTTTTTTAATGTGAAAGAGAGGAACACACTGCTCAGAACCAAAGAATAACTGACACCTGGATGAACACCAATTTCTTAATATCTTTTGATGAGTAACCATTCTAAGCAGATGGCTAAAACAGAAGAAACTTCACTCTGAAGCAGCCAAAAAGTGACAACATAAATCTGAGCGGATGTTCAAAGTGGAATCAAGAGTCTAAAACACCTTTTAGAGGACTGTGTCGACTTCTCAATACACAGAATTATCACCAGGAAAAGTAGCTGTATTAGCAATTTATATGTTTGAATCCCATTCATGTGCTTGTATTAAAATATTTGAGTGCAGTAGCATTGGACTAACAGCATTATAAACTACATTTTCTATTTAGTAAGATGCTTACACAGTGAATTATCTATGAAGCTAAACATAGAATATGCCTACAGTATAGCTTTCAGGTTCAGGAGTATTAGCCATTGGCCTTGATCAGCATTTTTCAAGAGACCTGAAGCCAACAGTTTCCAGAAAGTTTCCAGTTGTTTTGGGGGTTTTTTTTAAGTTTTTTCATCAGGGGAAGTCTTTAGAAAAATATCAGAATAGAATAGAATAGAATAGATTTTAGATGCTGTTAATACAGATAACTGTCCAAGCAAAAATAAATGTCTTATTTTTGCACAGCTGTACCTGCAGAGATACCATAGAACAAACATGAACAAATACCAACAGCAGCTTCAGAATAAATGAAGAAAGCACCACTGCCAAAAAATATTCAGGAGCTACACTGGAGATAGCTTTCCAAAATGGCAAAAAAACTTTGTGAGAAGGAAGGTAGTTTAATGAACTATGAAACTCCCTTTTCTCAACACAATTATTGTTTGAATCTCATGGTATTTGAAAAACAAATAGAGATCTATCATTTTAAATCCTCGCGGGTTCTTTGTTCTAGCTGCCAAACTATCCACAGTACCATTCGGTTGATCCAGATGCTCAGTAGGGTCTTGAATGTGACAATACAAAAGCTGATACTGTATTTCAGTGTCAAGTTAAGGGAAGATACTGACTTTGGCAAACATAAGTTGACTAGATATACACATATGTCATTTTCCGGCACACATTCTACTGCATCTGCAACACTATCAAAGGCAGTATGTGATCAACCCCCTCTCTGCAAATATTAAGACATCTCCCTGTCTTTGCACTGACATGATTCTGACACTGCACCTGACCAATAATACTCAGAGATTAAATTACGCTAAGAAAGTGCAGGAGGAAACAAAACAATCAGAAGTTTCCTCCTAGGTCTTAAATACTTCTGCACAGTTCAGATTGTATAAGGCAAAGCTGACATACAGATGTCAGCTCCCAAACTCCAGAGAAGTTTTTACACTTGCCATCTTTAAGAAAACCAGCTCACCACCACTGCCAAGAACGCACCAGGCCCAGGTGAGTGACTGCACCTGAGCTCGAGAAGCACACAGGGACTTCAGCCAAGCACCGCCCAGAGAGCCCACAGCTCCATTTCGAGCCCCTAGTTGTTCATGCTATCCTGCTATTGCAGGTGACAGCCACAAGCTCCTTCTGGGTCTGCTAGAGGAGTTATGCCTGGAACACAATAAAAAGTGAAGCTATTTAGACACTCTTTAGATTGCTATTTAGATACAGTGTTATCAAACTGGGCAGGGACCCCAGGTATTAGGACACCTCTGGCTTTTATCCTATCTGCTAAGCAGCCCTCTGCAAGCACACCTTTGGGAACGCTACTTTTAAGTACTTCTAGTCACAAGACCAATCATTAAGGAGACAAAAGCTTGCAGAAACAACCCACTTAGAGCACTTTATTTTGATTTAGCTATAAATGGTGATTTTCAAAACCACACATTTGCCCTGTCATAATTGCATAAAATTCAGAGGGCTTTATCCACGGCATGAGTAGAGAGACTATTTAACATTTGTGGCTCCGGTGTTACTAGTATGAGGAAAAAAATGAAGCTTCCACCTCCTTCAAAGAATCCAGATGTTGCAAATGTCAGTCTTTTCATGAATTGAATGCAATTCCAAATTAAAATGAAACTGGTATTGGAGGATCACTTATATTTGGTTTCAATTTTATCACATATATCAGCTTGCAAGCAGGGGCAATTGATGAGGTAGAGTTCACATAAAGTTACAACTGCTCCTTCATTCAGAAGCAACCAAAAAGTCATCTTTGACTTGTCAATGAAGTGCTGATCCTTTCAGGATGATGGTCTCACCACATGTGCCCACACTTCCATGATTTCCGTATCAGGGTCACTCCTCAGAAAGCTCTTCTTTGACACCATTTCGAAGCCAGGCCGGGATAAAAACAGAGCTTTGGGCAATGAATTACGTATCAATCCTGCTCCCCAATGACAACGACTTCCCAGTTATCCACTGAAACAAATCTGAAGGCAACACTAATCCTACATCCCTTACTCCATGTTTACCGACAAGCCCTACTTGTTGAGTACAAAGCTTAGATATACTCCAGGAACACCCGGACAGCATGCAAGGTCAGCAAGAAGCCTACATTTCTTAGGTTTACTATCCCATTTAATTCCTAGATTAAAGCTTTTTCTACAGCAAAGTTACCTTCTGCTTTCAGAAGAGCAGCTGCACTTGCACAGACCACCATCCACAGTTGCAGTGATGCTTGCAACAAACAGCCCAGCTGTTACCTCAACACAGCTGAAAATGTTTTCCAGGAATAAAGCTAGTATTAGCTGACTTTCATCCTTCCTATACTGCTTGTCTGTAGGGACAGGAGATGGTAGACAGCATGTTTCATTTTGATAATTTTGGGAGGCTGCATTAGACAGATGCCTACTCTAATTATTATTTATCCAGTGTGCATCTGTTTTTTTTATACACTGTTCACGTACTGATAAGCTCCCAATAGTTATTTTTATATAACATTCTGCAAAGGAACTTTCCCATGCTCCCATTCCTGTCTGCATGCTGCTCAACCAGGCTGCACGTTCTGGAGTTTCAGAAAACAGTCATCATAGAATCATAGAATAGTTTGTGTTGGAACAGACCTTTAAAGGTCATCTAGTGCAACCCCCCTGCAATGAGCAGCGACATCTTCAATTAGATCAGGTTGCTCAAAGGCCCATCCAACCTGACCTTGAATATTTCCAGGGATGGGACCTCTACCACCTCTCCAGGCAACCTGTTCCTGTGTTTCACCACCACTGTAAAAAATTTCTTCCTTATATCCAGTCTGAATCTACCCTCTTTTAGTTTAAAACCATTATCCCTTGTCCTGTCGCAACAAGCCCTGCTGAAAGTCTCTCTCCATCTTTCTTGGAGGCCCCCTTTAAGTACTGAGAGACTGCAATAAGGTCTCCCTGGAGCCTTCTCTTCTCCAGGTAGAGCAACCCAAACTCTTCCGCATGAATACATTTAATTCTAATACCAACGCACTGAGAACAGAAGCAACAGAGAAGTGCCGTATCTTCCAGCACTACAACAGTGAGGAAAAGCCTAAGGAGATAAAGCACCATGTGAAAGGATAGAAAAAAATTAGATTTGACTACTACTCCCCCGAAACATAACTGCTCTGACTTCGGTAAACCCTTGAGACCTGTAAATGCATGACAGTGGGGCTGACAAGAGTGTGGTGTGTAACACAATGATGAGATAGCTGAGAGGGCTGCACCATAATCACAAGAAAATGGCACTGGTTTAAAACAAACAAACAAACAAACAAAAACAAGCATATAAACATCAGATATGCTTTATAGACACATATGTGGGTTTTAACTGCTGGGTTCATCTCCTGACATAAAGTCAGGGTCAGCAAAACTGGGTTCACTTTGTAAGGGTTTTTTTAATGCTTCTACTTTAAATAAAACTTGCCATATGACCTGGATCGGAGAAACATAGGATGTATCACTATTCATAATGATAGCTCTTCAAATAAAGCTTCACTGGCTTCTTTCAGCCCAGAAACTTAAACCATAAAGCAATTTTCATAAATTTGTTTCACAAATAATGTCAGATGGGAGAGTATGATGTGGGGAAAAAAAAAAAATCATTTCTAGCCGTGCCAAAATTCCCTTACTAGAGAATGCATAAAGTCTTGTTCACTTACAAACACAAAACAACTCATGCTGTTGTGTCAAAAGGATTATCTTTACTCCAAAGCAATATTCTGGGCCAAAAAATCAGACCTACTTTGAGCAATGAGAGAACTGCTAACAGAAACACCACTTAGCACTGGGAAATACCTTTGCCTCCAGGGAAAAAGACTTGTGAATGGGTTTTCAGCTCACCTACTGCCAGATGTAAACACAGAAAGATAATCATACTGACACCCTCTTTTTCCAATGAAACAAAAAATTCATTGTCCCAGTCAAAATTTAGATGTGAGGCTAAAGACACCATTGTGACCTGCTATGAGCACAGCAAACTTTTAAGAGATGTTTTGACATTCAGCATAAGCTGTTGTCTCCAAGTTTCTTCCAGTTTGACCACCTTCTCCTCTCTCAACACCACATTTGCCAGAACAGTCCAAAATCAGACAACTACCAAAAAGCCCCGTATGATCCACCCATATTGGATATGCTGTGTTTGGCCATGCCATATCTTTTCAATAATCACGACTATAGTGTATAGTATAGCACTGAAAAGCAAGATATATCTGCTGACTTTGGCAGCATCACTTGCTAGAAACAAGCACATCTGTCCACATTCACTTACTCGGAGGTATTTGTGCTCACTACCACCCTTTCTGCAAGTTTTCTCTTCAGCTGTAAGAGGCAAGTCCAAAGTGAAGCATGAATCACAGACCTTAGCTGCAGCAGTACTGTATATTAAAATCAGCTCAGGTGTACTCTACTAGCCTATGGACTGGGCAACAGAAGATTTGGATCAGTTGTGGCTTAAGTCCATCTAGGTCACAGCTACGGTGGCTCTGCCCTCCAAACTGTCATTCACTTGCACCAGAACCTCATCCATATGGTCAGGCAGCAAGTTGGTTCTGGGAACCAATCCACTGAAAAACATTTACTCTTTGTTTGCAGATATTAATCATGAGCATTAGTACCAGTAAGTTACTGCCAAGAGAAAATGAGATATACTACTTGAAGGAAGATTGGACCGTGGCAGTCCCTGCAGCCTGAAGAGCAGGCAGCTCTGTTCTTTCAACCACCTCTCCTAGCTGGGCGAGAATCGCTGACCAAGGGACAGTTGGGTGCCTGGGATGGAAGCCTCTGCAGCAGCTGCAGGTAAATTAGACAAGGGCAGTAACTCAGAGCTTGCACAGAATTTTCCAAGCCTATTCCTCAGACTTTTTTCCTTCTGAAAACCCTCTAGAGATTACTTACTCAAGAACTATTTCAAGACAACCAAACTAAAGAAGTAATTAAAACCAAGCTGACTTTGTTTTCCTTCTAGGGTATGTCACAGTGCATCACTGAGGTAGAAACTGTCTGCTCTGTGTATTTTTCAGCAGCACTGAATACATTACCTGAGATTAGTAATGCACTTTTCTGCCTTATCTAGTTGTCATAAGAGAAAGTATTAATAGTCCACTGCAGTATATGATCAATCTTAAAGAAATTAGTAACTTACAATTCTTTCTGCTTCCAAAGCAATAAAGAATTTCTCTAAACTAAAACCCCAAGAAGTGTTTACACAGTCTGCCACGGAAGAGCACTCGTGTTTTGTATGGGAGAACATGACCAGAGAGAGCACTAGAAGGTGAGCCCCATGATTCAGAACAGTAAAAATCAACAAGATCAGAAACACTAATCTCAAAACCTTTGGAGAGTAGAAGGGAAACCATTACAGATAAATCAAATTTATGCTTCAGTCTTCAAAAGTTACAGATAAAAATGTGGATGCTTTCCCAACAGACTTTGGCTCAGATCTCATTTTAAGTCCTCAAAAAAGCACATTTCTTTCTCAAATGTCTATTGGCACATGCATAATATTACATAAGCCCCTTTTGTGGGGCTACTTGAAACACAAAATTACTTTTGACTCACTTGTCTTATGTAAATTCACAGTCAAGTGCCTCTGAAAAAAACTAACACAAAAATTAAAGGCACAGGATATCAATATACATGTAGCAGATGAAAGCTAGAAAAATTGTGAGAGGGTGGAAGAGTGATCTCATTCCCTTTCATACAGAGTGTTCTAGCAGGAAATGTACTATCACTACATTTAAGTAAAAGATCAGACACCATAACCAGCAACTGGAGAAAAAGAAAGCAAAAAAACCCCAATACACATGTACTTAAAATCAGAACTGTCTCACATCAGTACTAAAACAGGCTTCACAGGGGTGACAACAATTCTCAGTTGCACAAGATGCTGCATCTGTGGAGTCATGAAACAGGTTTGGGCAAATCCTGAGCTGGTGGAAACCGTCACTGTTGTACTAAATGCAGGATGGTCATCCAGGCAAGTTTAAAGTAAATCTTCGTTGTTTGTATTTCCTATGATGTAAGAAATGTCTATGATAGGTGACCTGAGATTAACCTCCTCTCACTGTAACACAAAAAGCATTGATTTAAATTTATCTTAGAGAATTGAGATAAACTTGACTGGAATTCTTCTTGTCTAAAACAGCATTAGTGTCTTTTAAAGTCAGCTTTTAAGATCATGGGGTTTTTACCATACCTCTGATTGCAATGGGTAGTACAGAGAAGCATTTTGCCAAAATACATAAATAACTTCTTAGAGATACATTTTAATACGTATGGCTGTTCATTAGATACTTTTATCAAATCCCTCTTGGCAGCAACAGCAACCAAAGGGATTTTCATGTTTTTCTCTCACCCACTGTGGAGAAAATTCATCACACAGATCTATGTTAATTAGATTTAAAAGACTCTGAGAAAATATTACTATTATTAATACCAGGACAGAAAAAAGAATCCAAATGAGCTGGGTGTCCAAATGCTCTCAATTTAAAAAAAAACAAACCAAACAAAAACCAGCACATAAATAAATAAATAAATAAATACCCCACTACCACCACCATCATTGGTCCATCCTCTCTGTCTCAAAAACAGAAATCACAGCTCTTGTAAGATCAAGGCACCCAAATTACCATTTCTTAAAACTACAGGCTAAGATGGTTAACATTTTTCTCAAGCTGACATACAATTTTTTCTTCCATTGTAAAACCAAAACAAAAAAGAGCAGAGCATTCTCCACAGATTCTGTCAGAAATACTGACTTAATCAAATAACTGGCATTTAAGAGATTAGAAATCAGAGTTAAAAATTCACTACTGGCATCACAGTGAAAATTTAAGTGACTTGGGGTCAACTGAAGAAAGAACTTACATTTATTTCACTACTTTGAGATTACTGCAGACATTTGGTAACAAAAACGTGAAAGATTACTGCAATGCAGTTTCTGACAGATAATACTTCCTGTCGAGACAGAAAAGAAAGAACTGTAGAGCTTCAAGATTGTAATCATTTCGTACATTTCTACACACAAAGTACTTTTTTAAGCAAAATTTCACCCCTGCAGCTGCTGTATCTTAGATGTACTGCCATCCTTCATCTTCATCCACACACAACTGGAAAGGAACAAAGAAATGACAAGACAAAGTTTTCAATCTTAAAACAAGAAAGTTTTATACACTATAGCAGGAATAGATAAAAGAATCCCATGTGCATTATGAGTTCGTGCAATTATATCAACAATAAGAGACTGTGTAAATTGCTTCCTTTCCCGATTTGGCATTAAAGACATGCAGGCATTTGCAAAAGCGTGTTATAAAACAAATAGGAATTTATATGAGCTTTTACTGACAGATGTCTCCCAACAGGGGTCAATGCCAGGTTGTTCTTCCCCAGCCCAGATTTGCAATCTGTTCTTATCTGATTTACTATCTTATTGTTCTGGTGTTCAAAAGAATTATATATATTTAAAACACCAAGAAACAAGATTGGTTAAGACAAAGGCTTTGTATGAATCTTTAAAGCTGCATTGGCTCTGATCCAAGTTTATCCGCACAGACTTCATCTGAAAGATTGAAGTCTGGGTAAAGTAAAACTGATTGCAAGGCACAATTGATAGATGATATCCAAGACAGAGTGGGTGTGTCTAAAGAAATGAGTCAAAATTTACAAGGAAACAACGGACGTAAGAACTCTCAGGGATATGGCAGGCTTTGTAGGGCTTCTTTGGGCAAAGCAGTGTTTGAGGTTTTATTTAAAGTAATAATCTAACAGAGGGAGCAACAGACAAGACTGCAAGGTGATTCTAAGAAGTGACTGTAGGTCAGCATGAGAAAGACTTTTAATAACAGCTTTCATCCTCGCAGAAAAATAACCAGAGCAAAATCAAGGCCAACTTTTGTCACCCTAGCTTAAATCTTATGAATTTCTCAAGCTAAAATAGAGAGATACATTCTAGATAGGCGTAGATGTGAGCAATTCTTCCATTCCCACACAGGGAATCTGTTCTACAGTCATACCAAGTCTTGCTTTATAAGAAACACCCACACGCTTCCCTTTCATCGACAGATTACAACACTCTTACAGTCTTTTGATACAAAAGGGCAAGCAGATGTGGAACTATCTCTAGAAACAGTAAAAATTAATCTAATTTTGAACAGAGTGAAAACCACAGACAGGCAAAATTTTGAAAACTAAGGCTTACAAAGCAAGAAATCAAGATTTCAGCTGTTGCACGTGTATGGCCCTCTCTGAGCAGGTACTCTGGGTGCTCATGCAGCACTTAGGAAAGCCAGGTCCCAAAAATTCTGCAGTTTGAAGGAAGAAACAAGTAATCAACAAGGAAACAGAAATCCAGTGCTTTATTTTGAATTTTCTCTTCAGTAGTTCTAAGCAGACTTGTAACTTGTCAGGCACAACCACTAGATTCAAAAGGCTCCTCTGTTATCTAATGCTTCCTTAGGAAAATCTGATTCCGCTTGCAAAATTTACATTTTTTCATATGTCACTTTACCTCCCTCATATATATTTTAGTACTTCTATAAATACGTATATGCATATACACATATATAAAAATTGTATATACATATATAAAAATGCCTCTCATATACTTTTCCCTTTTGCATGAATTTGAAAAAGGTAGTCTTTGAAGAATAAAGTTCTGTCAAAACAAATCTAATGGGTACTAGTTACTAGAATTTCCTACTCAGAAGCACTAAACCACTTTACATGCTAGGACCTCTTCACTATGAAGTGTGCTGTAAAACGTAATTAAATATCTAATGCACCCATCTGGTATTTATGGGTTTTACCCGTTTGGAGCAGCTTAGCTTTCAGTCAGTGACTCCTGTCAACTCTGCTTGCTTCAAGATCACAGCAGAGCACCATGCGTCGCCCAACGCCAGCCATGCATCCCCCGGGCACGTGCACGACGGCCAACTACAATTTTGTGTCAATATTTGTTTTTAAATTAAGAGGAACCAGAGGGTAGACAGGCCTTCCTTGTCATGCAATGGAGCGCCCGCGTTGCTGAAGGGCGACCAAGCTGGTGTTTTTCCCCCTTCAGAGAAGGGCGGGAGGACAGGCCCAAGGTGGGCCCGACGCCCCACTGGCAGGCCGGGGGGACTCCAGCCCACCGACCCAGGGCAGGGCGGGCCCGGCAGCACCGGAGCACTGAAGGCCCCGTTTCGGGGGGGACCCCAGCGCATGCTGGCAGGGCTTTAAAGCAAGGCCTCGGCAAGAGGAGGAGACGGAGCTGAGCCTCGCCGAGGCGCCGGTGATGGCGGCCTGCGTGCCCCTCCTCTCCCCCAGCCAGGCGGCCGAGCCGGAGCCGGGTCTCCCGCTAGAAGCGCAGCCCGGGGAGAGCGCTGCCGCCCGGCGAGAGGCGCCGCCAGCCCCGCTCCTGCGGCGGCAGGCAGCCCGGGCGAGCGCTTCCCGCGCCGGGGCTCCCGGCCCCTTGTGAGGAGGAGGAAAAGGAGGAGGAGGAGGAGAAGGAAGGGAGCAGAGAAAACACGCACCTTCCCCGTGCGGATCGGGCGGCAGCGGCGGCGGCGCCAGCACCGCCTCCGCCCGGCGGGCTGGCGACCGGGGGGAGGAGGAGCCGTCGCGAAGGTTGGAAGGGGGCGGGCCGCCGNCGCGGGCCCGGCCCGGTGCTGCGTTGCGAGCGAGGCCGGGCGTCCCCCCCCCTTGCCGGCGTGTCGGGCCGTGGCACCTCGTAGGCCCCTCTGAGGTGAGGTGAGGTGAGGCGAGGCGAGGCGAGGTGAGGTGGGCCCGGGCCCTCCCGCCCGACACCGGCCTCTCGGAGAGGCCTACAATCTCCCATCCATGCACCATCACCAGCCGCCCTTCCCGGGGAGAAACCGGCTCGGTGCGAGGGGGCTGCCTGCTACGTGGGATGGCGTTTTTGTAGGGCGGGTGCGTTAGTGGTGCGAGGACGTACAGCCAACAGATGAAGCGTGAGGAGGCTTTCCCGCTGCCTGCGCGGTGGCAGCGGCCTTCTGCCTGCGTACTTCAGAGCATGGCAGTACCGTGTCGTTCCTTGGTGGTTTCCAGCGTGCTGAGAGCCGTCGCTGCCTTCACACTGCTGGGAACTGAGGTAGGGCCACCGCTTCTCGCGTGGCGGCCTCCTGCACGGCACTGCACTCATTTAAATAAAGTGTTTATAAAAACGTTTAGGTAAATGAGTGCAATTTCTTCTGTAAATAAGGTCTTAAAATAAAAACGTGGGTCTTAATCTGCAAACACTTGAATTGAAGCACTCGACTGGTTCTATTTAAGTCAATGGGACTACCCAGGTGCTTGTAGGTAAGTGTTTTTAGGATCAAAGCCCTTGGTGCATTTCCAAAAAGCTGCTGTAGCAGGAAGACAGTGAATAATTTTCCTCTAATATTCAACACAGGTTTCCAATATTCATGAACTTTCTACCTACATGAAAAGACTGTAATATTAATGAGCTTCATTGGCATGTACCTTGAGGAGGGATTTGAAACACACTTTATTATAAGATAATGGCTGTCCCTGCCAACCTGACTCCTCCACTCGTTTATTTGGGGTGACTCATTTGTATTTTTCACTTGCATTTTTCAGTGCACAGTCTGGATGGTACATTTTTGCAGCTGGGGCTGTCCTTTGCTATACAGATCATGGAGCATGGCAATGGGATGCAACAATACGTTTCTCAAACTGCTGCAGTCCTTGAGGGTAACAAAATAACTGTGTCAATAAAAATGTTGCACAAGGAAATGGCTGTTAGAGTTCTGCCTGTGCATGCTGTATATTCTTCACATATTGTGCCCTGTAAGATGTAAGTGTCCATCTGGGACTGTATCTCTGGAAAGAGATTATACACAGTGATTAAATAGTTACAAATGTGTCGCTGTAAGTCAAGCAAGAAAATACTCCACCCTCAAAGTTTGGTGGCTGCTGCACCCACACCACCTTGAACTTAACCGCCAATGTATGGCTTTCCTTTTTGCTTCTACTGAGAGAGAACATAGGACAGGTCTGCATGAACAAGCTCATGTAAAACTGTAGTTGCAGTATTTGAATTTAGGATTTTGGTTGATTCCTGAGAGTGATTCCTTCTCTCTTCATTTGCTCCCTTTACAATTAAATCACTTCTCAAAACTTCTTTCCCATTAATCTTTCCTGAATTAGCTTCCTTTGTTAATCCTCCACAGCCGAGGAGTCAGAAGGATGAGTGATGATAAGCCATCTTTTTTCCCCGTCATCAAATAGTCAGAAGGATGGAGAAATCTTGTCATGGCTGTCATTAATCCCAGGTTAGAGGGAAAAGAGCACACTGCTCATGTCCTTGCCTGAGAAGCAATAAGTAAGGGCAAGTGAAGAGACATAACAACAAAATTTAGAGCTCCGCCTCCCAAGACTCTTCAGCCAGCAACATGCAGAAATCTGTTTAGGGGTTTGAAACACATCAATACCCACTTAGCCTCAGGAAAGGTATTTCCATCACACCCAACTCTTATATTATTTTCTCATATTTTGCATTATTCACTAAATGCATAGTTTTGTTTTCCTTTAGTTTGCAGCTTCAGGACTTTCAGATTGCTGTTCTTCCCTCCTCAGGATTGTAATTGTAAATCAGGGAGAGGCTGGAGCTGAGGAGACTCATGCTCAGTTTCCCAGACTGTAAGCTGCTATGCTGGGCAAAATGCTAGCCCCCCTGCATCCAGAAATCACCCATGTGATCCATCTTGCATACTTCTGAACTCATTAAGACTATTCAGGTGCTTGAAGGTCCCCACATGGATGTATCTTTACAAGACTGCTGTGATTACGCTGGTAGGAACAGTGTCAGAGTCAAGAACTTAATACACAAGAAAGGGATCGGATATATATGAATGTCAAAAATAATCAGAATTACCTGATTGTAACTCGGTGCTTCAGGGAATAAGCCAGTATCTAACTCCTGGAAAAGGGAATGAAATCTAATGTGAGGACAGATGACACTTCTTATTGCTGGATCTTTTTCACCTTCTATTATACAGTATATGAAGCAACTGGTGGAGTGTGCTGTTAGGCACAGCACACTGCCTGAATGGATCCTGAATCTCTTCTGATAGGACAGTTGCTTGGTACCATGCTTCTCCCTGCACAGAATGGGGATGATGGATGATGCTGTTTCACTGTGCTTTGTTTTTCTAGTCCGTTTAGGCTGCATGGCTTCTGCGGCAAGGACTGCTTTGGTGGAGCTCCAAACTTTATTGAAGTCTCTAAAATTTGACTGTGTTAAAATAATAAGAAATCACAAGCATATTCACATACTAATTATTATGCAAAGTGGTGAGGGAGAGGGAAGAAAGTACAAGATTTCTTTGAAAAGCTGCCAGCACAGGTCCAAACACAAAAGGTGTTTGAAGTGGGAGCATACTGTACCAGCCTGAAGGAATTACCAATATACCGGCTACCCTTGTTTAGAAGCATGATCTCAATTTTCATTTTATGACATTTATTTACTTTACCAAAGCAGTTTCTGTGTTTTGACTCAGTCTCCCAAAAGTCTCCTCTAGGTCCACATTGTATTTCAGTAGAACTGAATTCAGTAGAAGGTGTTTTCTTCGTTTAAAAATTTTTCTTTGTTGCTTTGCACTGTAGGCAGGTAAATATGGACTGCTAATCAATGCAAACTTCAGCTTTTATTTCCTCTTCTTTTCCAGTTAAAGGAGCTGAAAAGAAATATTCCTAAGTTTCCAAGAAGCACTGTTTTTCAGTTCAAGCTTGACCCTTACTTGTATGTCTTTCCACTTATGCAGCCTGGCAGCAAATAAACATATCCTAATAGTGGATAGAATGGAGAAAAATGTAGGGATATTGTGAAAGAAAAACAGCAAGCACCTCGTGGCCTGTATTCTTCCACACATTTCTGCTAGCTTTTCTGCTGCTCTGTCAGACACTTGTTTTTTTCAGGTATCAAGAGCAGCATCAGCCGAGAGCAGAACATCTGCCTGCAGTGGGTTGGAAGGGTGTGCTTGCTTGGGACACATCTTAGCTGGGGCCTGTCCAGTGCTACACAGGTTTACTGTCAGAAGTAAATGCCGCTGTATACATGCTCCAAGAACACACCGATGTTGGCAGCTGTGAGCCCTGGGTCCTTACTCAGTGTGCAGCAGCCCTTCTGCTGTTACAGCCTCTTGCAGCGAAGGCATGCAGCACCTCAAAAAAGCAGTGATGAAGACCCATGCTCCAGGGACATAAAAATGTCAGCAACTCGTGACCCCACTGAAGTTCTGGCAGAAAAACTTGCTAATAAGGCATAGCCTGGCAGAGTAATTTCTCCTGCAGATTACTGCAAGTTTACTGACAGGAGCAATGGGTTTGCCATGCCACAGAAAGGATTTTGTTAAGCATTGGTGGAAAGCATTCCCACTTGAATCTCCTTATAAACTGTGTGACTTGTGCTGCCATGGGTAGAGAGCAGAGCATGGGCACCTGATGTAAAAGCAGAGGTGCAAGGAGCCCTCTCTCTGCATTCCTGGGGATCTCCAGTCTTCAGGTAGCAAGTGGTCCAGCAATATACGTGAGACTTCCTCCAGTCCTCTGTTTACAAACCAAAGGCTTGTAAAGGTTTGTAAAGGATGCCTAACATCAATTATCATATATTTGCATTAAAAATACATTAAATACTGTTCTAAATAACTTTCCTTATGATGAAGGAATTAAATTATAAATAGTTTCTCTCAGCAACTCTCTCCACTACAGGTAGGTACCTTTATTCATCTCAATATTTTTTGTGAGGATAAAATCCAAGTTCAACTTACTCAAAATCCAGGTTCAACTTATTCAACACATATTTTTCCCAAACAACTTTAAATCCATAGATACATTTAAAAATGCAGATAAAATATATCTTTTATTTCTGGATATATGGACTTAGAATAAAGGGAATCCTCTACTCTGCTGTGTACCAAAGCAGCCCTTTTTTCATAACACACCTACTGGAATGGTGAGTTCCAAGTTCAAAGGCCGCTCACTACAGAAAAGACATTGAGGGAGCTTGTCCTGAGAAGGGCAACGAAGCTGGTGAGGGGCAGTGTGACTTCTCTGGGTAATGATGCTTCAGCCAGCCATTGTACTGGGAAGGGGAGTGAGTGCTCTTGGAGTGTGGGCTGCTAGACAGATGGACAGAAACTGAGTGCCAAAATAGTTTGTTACCATCTGAACAGGCCCAAAAGTGAGAGGTGTTTTATTTAGTGATGGGTTTTGAATGCAAACAGACACAACTCCCCACTCAAGTGCGTAGATGCATGCTCTGAGACCCAGCTTCACCAATATCTCATTCTAGGTTTAACTACAAGACTCTGAACAGGCTGCTGAAGTCAAGCAGAGATAATACAGCATTAATCATTTAAACTTCAAAAAAATGTGATTCTGCAAGAGAGTCAACATGTTACTATTAAAACTAACTAAAGTTTTGGAGTCCTTTTCTGATCCTCTATAGTATATATTTAGAAGATGGCAGGATTCTTACTGAAATTTGCAAAGTCTGTCTGATCACAGTTTGAAAGCTTTGATACACATGCTGGAAAGTGAAAAGCTGATATACTAAGAGCTTGTGTAAAAGAATATATTGCTTAGTTAAGGACAGGTACAGTATTTCTTAGAATCTAGAAGAGCCAGAGCTGAACAAGTCTACAGAGTTTCAGAATCTGCATTAAAAGTCCCATCAGGAAAGGCTGAAGTAAAATTCCACTTAGCTTTTAGTTGTTGGATGTGTGTTATAAAAAGCACAGACTGGCAGAGAAAAATTGATGATTTTTACTGCCAGAGCTGTTATAAAAATCAAACCATGAATTGGGAGAAGTCACATGGCTGAGCACCTGTAACCAGTTTTTGAGATGATAAAAGAAAACTTTAGACTCTTTGACAGCTCTTCTGTAGGTATAAAATTCTCTTTCTTTTTTTTTTTTTTTATTTTCAGGCTTTTTTTTTTAAAACCACTTAGAAGCTGAAAAAGCAGGAAAGCTTGTACTCTTCCAACCTATGGGAGAAAAGAAGAAAGATTGAGACCTACTGGTTTTAAAGTCTTAACAGACATTGTGATTGGAATTATTACTCAATTCAATTCAATAACTAGCAAAAATGCTTTTGCCTAGTAAATAAGTTACTTCCAATAATTACATACGCTTTGAAGTCAAAATGTTTTTGCTAATCTTTGTTCTGATGTGCTTAATATATTTTACTTTATAAGAAGTGGAAATTTTGTGCATTCTTAATGAAGTCTCAATTTCAATTGAAAAGCAAGTTGAAGCAAATAAAAGCTATAAACTGAATCAGCTGGTAAATAAATATGTATTTACAATTTTTAACATAACAGAATGGAAAAACTGGAATATAAAAATGGAAGTTAAGCTTTGTAATAGCATAAATGTGTAAATAGTGTGTGCTGCAGAGCAAAAAAAAGTACAAAATTTACTGTAAAGATTAAATTAAATTACAAATTAACAAGTTGCCTTGTTTACCAGCCAATGAAAAGCGATTTTCTTTAGGAAAATACCTGAGCACGTGCAAAACAAGGTGAAAGCCGATGATTTAACGATTTCTTGCTGCTGCTTTGACTGTAGTCAATAATATAAGCTGCCTGTGATTCTCAGGGAAGGTTTTCCTATGGGATAGAGCTCAGATAATGAAGATTTACTAGAACTGTTCCTGAAGCCTTGCCTCACCTGCATGACGGTGGCACCGCCGCTAGCCTGGGAGGGAGGCACCAGGTCAAAGCAGGGTCCTTCATTCAAGCTTTTCAGTCTGAGCAGGAGTTAAGCTGTGCCCTCAGCCATCTGAGACTTGGCCCCAGAAGCTGTTCCTTCCCAAGAAGAGGTTTTTCCCCCAAGTCAGCATTAACTCAGCTGGCACTGTGAGCTGGTCCAGAAGGAAGCACATGCTCCGCTTCTCTTCCTTTCACAAGAGACTCTTCTGTTAGCTCTGTGGTAACAAAAATTATAGGGATGAATGATGAAAACTGAACTTTTGGCTGTTTTACATTCTTTCAGTACTGTTTAGTGTGATGGTTGTTGACTTCTCCCCTGCCACTATATTTAGAAAGAGGAGTAGGAAGGAGATGAGTGCTAGTATTATGGGTTATGACACAAAAACATCAAAAAGTAAGACTTCCCATTTCTCTTTGGTATCCTCTGGGGAGCTGCAGTGTTTAGATAAAGCTCCTGTTCCACCACAGGAGCTCAGGAAAATGGGCACCAAACTTTGTTTAGACTCTAGGACTACATATGGCCATACAAAGTGGGTGGGTAACTGGGACACAGAACTTCTTCCTCCACTGAGCTTAGTTTCCCACCACTAGATAAGCTTCAAGTAGCTTGTCTGGTGGAATTACTGTTTCTTAGACGTCAGTGCTTGGATTAAAAATAGAAGAAAATCAGAAGCTTCCTCTGCATTCAACAAAAGATCCATGGGAAAAAAAAATTGCATAATGCCCCAGAAGAAATCTAAATGAATTTAAGTCACCCCCTACAGAGAACTTGGGCTCTGTTTATTTTCAAGAAACTATTACAGGTTTTGCAATATTTTTCTGGAAGTTTTTCACAAGCATTCCTACTTCTTCTGACTCTGGGCTGGGGCTGAACTGCCAGGCTAGAGGAATTCTTTGGGCCTGAACTTCAGCCATGAGAGACAGTGGCCCTCAGCCCCAGCCCAACTACAGCACAATTTTTAAGCTGCAACGTGAATCAAAAAACTCAAGAGCTCTGCCAGCTATGCCATAAACACATGTGGTATCAAAGGTGTTAGAGGGAGTGAAAGCTTGACATCTCCCAAGCACGGAAAAGAAATGGAAAGTTGCTTCAATACGCAACAGCACATCCCAACTGCAAAGCCCCGGTTGCATGTCTCATACATTTCTTCCCAACTCCCATGGACAAAAGACAACCCAGACCCTTCCAGGCACAATGCAGCACCCCAATCGTTGCCTCCTGCCACCCTCCCAGCACCTCCTGTGGGCAGCAGAAGGTGTGCAGGGTCAACCCTGCAAGTCCTCCACCCATTTTGCTGTAGTAGTTCCTCTGCAAATCAGGGGGGTGAGCAGCCAGCAGAAGCTGCGACTGGCAACATCTGCAACAGGTAGCACAGATCTCCGATGTGCTGGGAAGCTGTGTGCAAACAAGAGAGTCTCTCAGGGTATGGCACCAACACCTGCCCACTCTCCTGCCTACAGATTCTCTCTGTTAAGAGCAAATTCAGTGTGACAGCAACAACTCAAGAAAACAAAACGCCTTTTAAGTTCCAGTGGAAAATGTGGGCTGTCAGGACAGTTTCTCTTCCTGCCTTCTTTCCACTCACTCAAAATTAATGTCTGTAGTTCTACATGGGCCCTGTCCCTCCTCCCCCATCCCTGCTAGAAACTAAGCTCAGATACTGCAAACACATGCAGGGTTTTTCAGATTTCCACCCACGTGAGCAGCTACTCAGCACATCCGATGCACATGTGAAATTGGTTCACAGGGGTCAGGGCAGGAGCCCACGTTTCCATTTCTAGCTCTACTGAGCTTAAGATTTATCATTTGTTTGTTTTCAAAGCAAACAACATACAACTTTACTTCACAGAGGAAGAAATCTTGGCAAAGCATCTTTTCCACTGGCAGGGTTGGGTTACAGCTCCCCCACTCCCACCCACACGGCTGAACCCAGCGCCTGGTCAGCCCAAGACTCAGGAGTAAATTAAATGCACGTGTCAGCGTCCCCCCTCTCCCGCTCCAGCTCCTTGGCAAAACTGCTCTTCTGCTCCAGCCACGAACCATCCCAGGACCAGAAGACGTGCCAGGGAGGCGGATACTTGCTATATCTTTTCTCAGACAACCTGTACAGCAAAGTCATGCTTCCCAAACCTGAAGAAAGTTTTGGAAAGGCAATACTCTAAAAGTTCACAGCACAGAATTTTCATACCAAGGTTCAGAGCTCTGTGACCCACAGGCAAGAGCTTAAATGTAACAAAATTAATATTAAAGCTCATTTAAAATGGACAACATATTACAGATTCCTTAAAGGCAATGATGCCATTCTGATTAAGCAAGCACTAAGTAACAAATATAACTGATTGCAAGTTTTTAAAAAATTGCTATACTATTTCTATCTGTAAGAATAATAGTTTCCTTACAGATCTTTTTCCCCTCAGATTCCTTTTGCCTTCTCCTTGCTTGCTTTCTTGAGCAAGGAATACAATACTCAGCACACTATCATCATCTCCTTCACACCAATAGTCGTTGTTTAATGCTTATCTGGATACTTCTTTCTTACAAAAGCTTCCTGTATTCTGTATGTTGCTTAAAAATAGCATCTGTCATTTAAGACTGCACTCCACCATCATTTCAATACACAGCTCCAAGGGAAAAAAAAGAGCAACAACTAGCCAAAGTTACAAATACGCTATTCTCTTGTTAGGAGACACAAGAGGACAATTTTGGTTTTAATTTATCCTATTTCAATGAAGTGCAATGCCCAAAGTGAAGAAAAAGCTAGCTATGTGGCCTGTAAACATGAGCTACAATTCACTCATAAAGCTGGCAAGCAGAGGAACCAGGAACTCAACTTCTGAAGTTATCTTTCCATTAATAAAGCAAAGGCGAGAGACTTCTTTTAACAAAAGCTTTACATTACTTGTATTGTGCTTCATTTGCAAAGAATCTAAGAGGAAGTAACCATTTATAACCCAGGGTAAATCAAAGCAAAATGGCATTTTGATAAACACTAGAGCCTATCAATCACAAGGAGACACCGTATCAGGTTGCTGAGGAATTTCAGAGCTGCTCCAGTGGCTCCAGCAGAGAAGAGCCAAGGGTCTCTAGGAAAAGCCATCCCAGAGGTACAGATGTGGCTGCTAGCTGCGGGCAGGCGGTGCAGCATCCACAGCCTGGCACTGGGACTCCCAGCTGCCCAGCAACATCCATGAGTAGCCAGAGTATTGCTAGAAACACATCCAGGAAGAGGAGAACAAAAGGGAAGCAAAACCAAAGACCAACTCGTGCTAGGAAGCCTCAGTGTGAGAGACGCACATTCAGCTGCCGATTTCTTCTGAACAGTGTTGCTGGAAGCCGGGTGTCTGCATCAGCCTGGTTTTTGAACTGATGAAAACTGAACCGATGTTTATAATTGAGATGATAGCTCTGTTCTAATTTTTCCCTGATACTACGGGTTGGCACTGAAAACAGAAAGGCAAAGAGATCGCGAGATGATAAATGCTAGTATCATGCCTACTGCATGTTAAATTTTTGAATTTTTGTTACGGAGGGTGGGAGGACTGTGATACTTTCAGTCCGTGTACATAGCTGAAACATTAAACCTCTTCTGCATTAAACGTCTTCTGCATGTAACAGAGCAGATAATGGATGTGTAGGGGAAAAAAAGGCAAGTGGTGAAATAGAGCTGAAACTTTACCATTGCTTCTGCTTGTAAGCAGATTCAGGAGGAACCAGACAAGCATAATATTTGGTAGCCTGCATAATTACAACAGATGTCTGCATTGGATAAAGTGCCCTGTACATTAGGTATAGAGGCAGAGTCCAGAGTCTAACATATATAAATAAAAAGAAAACAGCTTCTTAGTATCAATTTGCTTATGAAGAAGGAGGAGGCAATTTATCTGGTGTTTCATATTTATAGCTACACTTACAGCGATATTCTTTGCACCCTTAAAGAAAATTCAGATCTACTACCTTAAGCAAAGTAGGCTTCAAAAAACTGGATGTCAGACTATACAAATAAAGTATTAGTTTAGGCATGGTAGACTTTATTTTGGCACTTGAACAAATGCTTTATTTTACAGCAGTGGCACAGCATTTGCCAGAAATTTTCTTTTCTTGGCACAGTTATTTCAAGCAGTTATTTTACTAATTGAATTTCACTAAATATTGCACAATAAGATATACCTGTTAAATTCTTACCCTGTTTTTACTTGTTGAACTTGTATGGCTTTGAAAAACTTGCCAGTAAGTATAAGTAATTTAAAAAGCAATATATTAAATATTTTAGCACAGGATAGCATTTGTTTGTTCCTAAATGACCACTGAACTTGGGACAGCAACAAATACAAGTTAGGCAACTCTTATCTGAAGAGCTACCAGATCTTATTTACAATACAATGCCATTTCTGAGAAGCAGTTCAGCGTGATGTCCTGGACACCTATATTTTGGAAATCTCAAAAATAAAAAATGAGGAGGTTAACAGAGCAGAAGACGAAGCCATTTGTCTGTTACAACGCATAATATAAGGAGGCAGACTATCGTCTTCTCCACGTGTCCCTCTATCCAACACCTATCTGAGGTCTAAACAACAGAGCCTTTTCTCTTCTACTCGGAATATTTCTTTCTTCTCTTATGAAGATATTCCACTTGTCTCAACTCTTCTGCTGGAGTCCGAGCGGAATAAACCAAAATCTTCCAAAAGGCCAGGCAAAAAATAAACCCGAACAACAAATCAAAAACTGATATACACAATAAATGAACCCGGGTACTTCTTTGAATTTTACAGTATGGAAAACAACATTTGCAGGAAGAACAGGTCTGTGTCAATACTGCCATTAAATATAATGCAAAGGTTGAATGACTCATAACTCATACACCAGATGCAAGACATAAACATTCCCGCTTTTCTCTGCCACTTCTGCAATACATCTGGTCTGAGGATCAGCCTGATCAACAGCCTTTTTTTTGGTCTGGATTTTTAAGATCTACTGGATGTAGTTTGTGACATTAAAACATAAGCAAGCAGACATAAAATGAAAAGCGTACAAAAGTATATCACAATGGAATTCTCAGTATTAGGCCACATGATTTATTCAGTAGTGTTTATGTTCCCAAATTACAATTATGTCTATCCATGTAAGACTACAAAAGTTACCATTAGAATTGTCTGTGCTTATAAAATACCAACATTTTCTTTTACTGTTATATATTCATTAACACCAGTCTGCGACAAGTTACATATAATCATAGGCACTTCAAAGGCTTTAAAAGACTTTTACAACTTAAACGCATTTTTAAAAGAACAAAAATTTAAACCCCTACTTGTACCTTCAAATTGCAAATAATTAACAAATACAGTGGCCATAGAAATCTGCAGCAACTTCTCAAAATACTGTTAAGAGTCTTTGGGTTTGCTTAGATTTGTCAGTAACTTACTCCAAATCTTCCTTACAGGAGATTTGTTTAGTAAGAACACGACTATACAGTTTGTAGTAATAATCCAATTTTACACATTAATTTGCTGTTACAAATCTCACTGAAGCTACAGGTACGCTGAGAAACAATGCAAAGTGTAAAATTGATATTCTGACACTTAAATTTATACAAAGTGGAGGTTAAAGTTTACGTAGCTGAAAAATTACATTTACACTAAAAGTTACTGTTATCTGAATTATCTGAAGACAAATTGCACCATGACAACTACAAAAAGGCATTTTTTGGAAACAGATAAATTAATGAAATAAAATCTAACTTGTAAGATCAATCTGAGACATGCTGACAAAAATTAAACAACTTTCATTGAACCATAGGATAAAACAATATTTTTCATTATTTTATATTTATGCATAAAGTTTTAAAAATGATTCAGTGAACATCAATGGTTTTATAAAATAATGCTTTGCCACTGTTATTCACAGAACACTGCAAATGTTAAGTTTTAATTTTACATTTTTAAAGGAATACATGAAAAGTTTTAAATACAATGGGATTTTATCATAAAGGTGCCATAATGGCTCTTTAATGAAAAAAAAAAAAAAAAAATCTTCATTATTCTATGCAAAAGCTTTATTTAAAAAAGTTCAGTGATCTCATAAATAGAGACACTAAATAGGAATTTTACGCATAAAACTCCTTAGTAGGTGCCTTTTGATAGGCAGCACAGGATGGTTTACGTTCACCAAGGTCGTAACTGCCTTCATCCTTCTTTCTCATGCGATATACCAGCAGCAGGATAAGGAAGATTGCGAAAAGAAAACCGATAACTCCACCAGCAATAACAGCTGTAATCAAAGAAACAGAGATTCACAATATGCCAGAAAAACAAGTTTAGCACCATGTTTCTTTTTCATCTCACACAATGAGCTTGCCATTATTTTCAAATTGCAGAAAGGGGCTCCCATTATGCAACTGTCTTGATTATTAGTATCCTGAAATATATTCTCAGAAAGCTTGTCTCTGTTTATGAAGGCAATCACTTAAAAGGACATTCCACCTACAAGTCAACAATCTAACCACCCACAGTGCTAAAAAGGTTATAAAAAATTTTCCAAAACCTCAATTAAGAAAGCCACCGATACTGTCAGACCATAAAGTTGTCTTAATTTATAACAATAACATTTCTTTCAAACTAATTTTTCAACAGTTAACGTTTTCAGCCTTAAAAGAACTGTTTTGTTACACTAGCTAAGAAATGGGATTTCCCTTTTCTCCATCAGTTTTCACTCTGACTCTAGACTGAAATGAATTTTCTGTTGATGAGTAATACGAGAGAACACTTCATGGACCTGTAGGAACAGAGGCATTGCATTCATCATGCGCTAGCGAGTGCGTAGAAAATATCAACTCTAACTAGACTTCAAGAGCAAACCTGCATGCTTCCATTGCTGTGGGTATTAAGGCTATTTCACATTTTGATGCTCATAGGAAGATGTGATCCAAACCTGTGTGACTTTCATGGGTCCCAACACCCCCTCTGAGGACACAGGGGAAAAGTATACCTGTAAACACTGTTCTTATGCCAAAAAACCCTCGTCTGTAGTGAAAACATTGGTGGCCAGCCTGTGCCTCCCTGGGTTATGCATGGAAATAGACCCTTTGTATCCTAAGGTCCGTGCTCATCCATCCCTCCCCATCCACCCACGCCTGCCATGACTCATCCCAGGCAGTGTTCATCTGCACCAGACGCACCAGTGATGTGCTTTTGGTAGTGTGGGTGAGAAATACATTCCTACACTGCAAGTGTCAATCCAAATTGCAACTCCCTTTCTGAGCTGTGGAAGCCCCAGATATTAAGCAGGCAGCATTCAACCTGCGGGCATCAAATCAATTAGCAGTAGACTTCACTATTAATTAACTCCAGAAGATGCTCATCTCATTCTCATCAAATCAACCACTGGCTACCCGCTATGAATGTGTTTAAGAATCTACCAAGAAAACACAAATGTTGAGTTTGCATGATTTGATACAGATTCCCTCTGTTTTCTGTGGTATTTCTGGTGAGACAGAGCTTGGCAAATGCTGCCTCACCTGCCAGAACTTCTGTTCTCTGGAAGAGATTTTCTGAATGCTTCTCAGTGAACACGTCAGTGTCATCCCCTGGCTCATCACTCTTTTTCTTGGCATCCATCTCCGGCCTTTCCTCTTTATCGATTTCTTCAGGTGACTATGGCACAAAAAGGAAAACAGAGCATCGCTTACAGACAGGGTGCACCACAAGTCAGCACAGTCACTGCCCATCACGGGCAGCCATGAAGCGGTGGCTCTACGCGCATACTCCACAATACCGACAAACACAACACATGGGAAGCTTTTTGATTGCAGAAAGCTGTACTAGACATTGTAACTGGATCTACTTGTCGTCATGATGTAATGAAAAACCCCCAAAAGTATATTTAGCAAACAGCTGTTAAATATTGCCTGTGTTTATCAAAATAACAGCCTCTGAATGAAATAACAATTCTGAAATTAACACATCAGGTATGTTATATTCAGAATGCCTTTGAGGGTAACTTAGACAACATTACCTATGGTAGGAAAAGGGAATGCTGAAATAGTAAATGAAACCTGGCAAGTGTTCAAACTACAGTCAACCACACAACATTCTCCTTTGAGAAGGGAACTTTCATGTAGAATTTTTTAATAATTCTTTGAGACATGCAAAAAAGGTGTAGCTCAGACCCAAAGGTGTCATGAGAAACTCTTGTGTATCATGAGATACTCTTTTTTGTATCTCTCTTCTTTCATGTGAAATCCAGATATCCCTATACAGACTTTTTAGTAGGAATGAAACTGAGCAGCTCTGTATTCATTGAAAAGGCTGCAGCAGCATTAAGTAAAGTTTGGGGGGGTGCTTTTTAATCCATATAAATCAAACAAGGTTAACATCAAGCCATCAATGGGGTACAGCAGAACTATTTTAAATGGTGTTCATCTCCAGCCACACACCTTTGTTTGTGCAGGCACCTTGGTCTGCATTTTCACTGTGGTGGTTGCAGCCCTAGATGCATCACTAGTTGTCGGTAACTTTGGAAGTGTTCTGGATGTTGTTATCACTGCACTATCCTCATCTTCTTCAGCACCTGGAGACAAAAGGTGACATTTCACTGCCCTGTGAAATTATTCCAGACCAATTATATTTTTCATTATGACGCTAAGGTAGCAGTGCTTGCACAGCCCACCCTAGGCAAATGGCCTAGATGACAATGCCTGCTAACATAAAGATGTGAGTCCAAACAGAGTGCCCCAAACTGTCAGGCGGATATTTGTCCCAAGTGATCCCATGAAAGAGGAAGGGAGACCATCAGCTGGATTAAGCAGTAACCAGGAAATTACCATGATATTTTTGAAACAGAAGGAACCAGCCTGGAAAGAAGTTTGAAAAAAGCATAAACACTTGTAACAGGGGAGAGACCCTGGAGTGAAAGCAGCCACTGTCAGGGCTGGTGTGACTATCTGACGCGTCCCCATGGTACCGGGGGCTCTGCCAGGGCTTGGCAGTGCCACCACCCAACCTTGTGGGTGCTCCCAGCAGCCACCTCCAGCTCTCCACGGGGGCACCCCCGGGATCTGCACCCCAGGGGCACAGTGTCACCTCCTGGGGGTGGCAGGAGGTGGTGGGGCCCCAGTATCCCATGGGGCTGGGGGCACCCGTGTCTCCCACAGCAGGGGAGTGCAGCCAGGGGGTCCTGCACACCCAGAGGAGGGGAGGAGTCTGCACATCCCATGCCTGTGAGAGGCAAGAGTGTGTGTGCACACAAGTCTTTGTGTGCCTGGGGCACATGTTGGGATAATTTACAGAAGGGGGGTTGGAAACCTGTAGTTGCATGTGATCATTTTGTAAGTGGCTGGTATTATGGTTATCTGTTGTATTGCTGATATTGAGCCCCAAACTGTAGTTCAACGATCACCAGATAATTACATGTCATAAACAAATCAATCAAAGAACTTCTTTAATTCTGACTTGACTTAAACTACATGAACTGGACAGTTTTTCCCTGTAACACACTGCTTCAACAACAAAATCTCTCCTATACAGCAAATCTGTTAAATCCTCAAACATAAAAAACCAAGTAGTTTCTACCCACAGGAAGACTGCTGTTATTTTATGTTTCAGTCACTAGGAATTCACATGTTTTTAAACTCCACATAATTCAGAAGCCTTTTTCTTTTGAAATAAAGAGTAAGAGGATAGAAAACTCCCTAAAGATGACCTTAAATTTAATTTCCTCCACATTCAAAGCCCTGCTGGAGTATGAAGGCTCCTTTAGAATAAGATAATGGACATGTCTAATAAATATCCTTTAGTGATACTGGAAGGAAGAAGACACAGACAAGAGACTAAATTATTGCAAGACCTGAAAGAGGAAAAGAATCAACCTCTTCTTGGACCACTCCTTACAAATCTCAATGTGTTCTCCTCGTTACAGACACCGGTTACCCAAGTAACCATTGGGCAATAAATCCAGCAAATGTGCATAAGAGTAATTCCTAACAAATAAAAATATATCCTCTAACAGCAGAATAGTATGACTCACTCATTCCAAACTGTCCTTTTATCTTATTTTTGTAGTGAAAGAAAACAGGCTGAAAATGCAAGTGCAATAGCAAAGTTTTGAACTCACGATCAAGAATTATATACATTTGGCATTGAAAGGAAGGGTGTTAACAGGACAATAACTAAAACAACTTCTGTACTGTAAAAAATAAAATTTGGAATCATTAAAAAAAGTACTACATTAAAGCTACCGGCACAGAATAATAGTGGAAAAACCTTCAGAGATACCAAAATTACAGTGCAACCTCCAGAATAAAGACCTCACAACAAGAATTAGGTATTTTCCTTAAATGCTACTCAAAGATCAAAAAAACCCATCCTGCTTCAAAACAGAGGTGAGGAAAAGCATCCAACAGGAAAAACTTTCTGGCTTTGCCTCAAGAGTTTTCTTTGAGAAATAAGGGCCCAAAGGATAGCTCAGCCTGCTTTACCTTCCAAAGTTCCTCCAAATTACACAAGACTTTCACAGTCAAGGAAATTAAAATTGATGATCAGATTAGAGATCTGATGAAACACACTTCGAGAGTACAGAACTTTATTTTCTTCTTTTTATGAAATGATAAGTCCCATTTAATCATAACTGCTCCTCCAAATCCTTAAATGCCACTTTTGCTTTAGGCCATGGTTGTGTCTGCCAGATAAAATGGTGAGCATTAAAGGTCTGAACCTCTCTCGCTATGAAGGATGCAGATCTCCAGCCTCTCAACAGCTGGGTGACTAATCTAGCTCCTGGACGAGTTGCTAGATTTGCACCGAAGGTACCCAACTCCTCTTCTATACAGCCTCAGGGGAGTCCTGACAATCCCCCAAACACCTGGGCACCCATCGTTTAGGCCTGACTCAGGTACTGGCTCAGACACATCCCTACAGTTCCTGCTTTCTAATTAGCTTTATCTAGACAGGTCTCTGCTTGGCATGGAGTAGGTCTAAACAAGGGGAAGGCATTTCCCTTGCTAAACAGAGTAGTATTCTCAGAATTACCTGTAAATAGGACTGAAGGATCAAAAAAACCTCCCTAATGCTCTCCAGAGCATAGCAATAGCACTTTACATAGTATCATGTTCCCTAAAAGGTGAAAAAAAGAGAACCACTCTCCTCTCTGAATCCAAATAGGACAGGAAAGAAAAAAACTACAGAGTGTCATGAGTGTAATTTCCAGCTAGGTTGTTAAGAGGAATACTGTGAAATGGTTAGAGTGTAAGAGCTTACTTCTTCCTTTTGAAAGTATCACTGTGTCTTTAGAAGGTTACTGGAATTGGCCAGTTTGGGTGATGGTGCTGGGTATTAACTGCCTTGAGTCACTCTACAAGTAGATACTGCCCTCTTAGTGAGAGCACCACAAGAACCCTGCAGTAATTAAACCCATAGCCATCTCTGTGGTAAAAAGTTGAGAGCTCAAACACCACACACTCTCTTTTATCCACTGCAACTTCTTCAGGATGCTCAACTGCTATCTCCATAGTGGTCAAAATAGCTCCAGATTGTGCTGTAGTATTGGAAATATCTAGTACAGCCCTCAGTGATGTGTCTATTAGCTGCCCCTTGGATGATGGGAATGCAAATGCTCCTTCACACTTTTGCTGCTTGAGGAAACTTGTCAGGAAATCAAGACTGTGCCAGCTTAAATTACTGTACACTACAAAAAAGCTCACAGTAGTTAGCACTCTTACTTGCAGAGTAGTAAGTGATTAATTCTTCCCACCAAACAAATCCATTTCACCCTATCTTTTGGCATCATGTTTGTTTGCTGTTGCACATTGCACTCTGGGAGTACTACCACCACAAGCGAACTTGTCATAAGGTGGGCACACACATACCCACCATCTCTTTCACACCTTCCATCTCTATCATCATTGTGACACATACCAGAATGACATATTTTTAGCTGGTTTATCTCACCCCCATTCACAAGAAAAGTCCCCAACGCAACCCCTAATCAACATAGTGTTAGGCAACCAGAGATGACACTGTAAACATAAGACTAGTGCCCTATCAGGGCAGCTGAAATAAACGGGGACAGTGCAAGGATGTCATGTCTCTGATAATTCTCACCTGAGCAGGGAAAAAAGCCCCAACAAAACTTGAAGAAAGAATAAGAGGAAGAGTCCTAACTACACTGAAGTATTAGATTCTGTCCAGCACAACAAAAACACACCCTCATACAGTATCAGAGTAGGTTTTTACATTAAAGGACCTGGAGAACCAGGCAATCAATGTCATGAAGCATGCTTGGGGCTGGTGTAGCAGATGGACAGAAGAAGCTCTTGTGCCAAGCTAATCCGGAAGGCACTTACAAGTGGGACTTTAGGAAATGGGAAATGAATACTTGCTGTGTTGCCTGCACCATGGGAGGGGAAGCACACCAGGAGGGGGTGTGTCACCCACCTGGAGTGCCTGCTGGGCACACTGCCACCAGGGTCAGGAGCATTCAGTGTCAGTCATGGCCCCGTGCTGCCTCCTGATCAGCACCTGGGACAGCACCCATGCCTTCCCCCCAACCCCGCCATAGAACCATGGCCCCCCAGCAACACCATCACCCATCACCCAGCCCCATACCACACTGCCAAGGGACTCTTAAACTGCTTTCTGGCCTTGGAGCGTAACTTTGGCTTCCCATTAGGTCAAGAGCCAAAGCAGATCTGCTCTTGTGTTTCTTGGAGGAGCTCCAACCCCACCACCATAACTTTCCTCCAGGAAGAGTCCCCACTCACAATATCCATCTAGACCTAGTTCATCCCGAGCTAACCTTCTCAACTTGAGCTGCTATTGACTGAGAAATATTAGGCTAGGGAAGAGAAGAAGGGGAAGGAAAAAATCTGCATGAGATTCTGATACATACATTGCAGAGACTTCCCTACCAGGAATAACTTAAAAGAAGACACAAGAACCAGACAGATAGTTTTCCAAAGAACTTGTAGATAAATCTAATAGAGATGGTACCTTTCCTTAACATAAGGGCAGTCATACTGCTTAGCAGCTACTTCCAGGTACCTGCAAGACCAAGGCTCATTTAAGATCTTTTATGCCAGAGGAAAAAGCAACAGTAGTTATAAAAGCATTTCAAGTTGTATATAGGCAGGAAAACTATTTTTACTCTATTATTATTATGCTATATACAAACACCTACACTAAAAAGAGTGATGGCAGACTGAGGCATCTCCTCAGAGATGGAGACTGCAAGAAGGAAACCATGGACTAACAAATTCACTACAGACTTTCTGCTTTTGATACAGGACAATCAGGAAGCAGGCATGGCTCCTTTGGAAACTTGACCAATGGATACAGACTAAACACTTGGGCAAATACACAACAGTAGCTGAATGTACATGAAGGCTAAAGAGGCTATGAAAGGAAACAAAAGAAAAAATCAGAATACCATCACCTTTTTTCCTCCTTATAAAAAGCCCTCAGCCAATTTCTAGTTTGAAATGTGTCATGCTTACAGTGACATTTGTCCATGTTAATGCTGCTTGTAGACCTGCAAGGGCATTAATGGTGGTGCTGACAATTCCTGTTTATCTCCAAAGGCCTGGTGGCAGCTAACAATTTTCATACCAAGGAAAGGAGTCAGCATGTTGTCATCTTGGATCTGTTTGCTTGGAGTGGAATTACATAGCAAGAAAACCACTCTTGTGTGGGAAGGCTCTTCCTGCTAGGAACACTACCTCACTGAAGAGAGACAGATTCAAAATAATACGAGGAAAACTGATCATTGGTACATCTGCAGGACACTTTCTACTTATAAAATAGAGATAGCAGTAAGTATAGAATAAGCAGGGCAGAGAGGATGCTAATTTGCTTCCCTTTTAAGATTTTTTCTTAAGTGAAGAAAACTAGGCTCACAGAGTGCTCGGAAGATTATTTGAACTGAAGAGTTCTTCCTTTGTTCAAAAGATTTAGATTTTGGTACTGTCACATGAGCTCTCTGGAGGGGCATTCAACTAGTCCCCGTCTACAATGAGACTTTTCCTGTTTTCTTGCAGGAAAGAAAGAGATTGCCAGATGTAGCATGAGTGTGTGTTATGCACTCCATCTTCCACCCACGGCTCAAGGCTGAGCACAGGAAAAGAGAGAAGAGAAAGCCAATATGTTACTTTTGGTGAAGTCTGAATGTAGTTTCTGTCCTTCTGGTTCCACTTTTACCACTGAGAAGGGTTAATAAAATCTGAAGCCAGTTCTTGTATAGTCCTTTCCACTTCAAAAGCAGGGTTGCATTTTGAATCATCCACATTAGAAATAGCCAAACTCCACAGAGGGATGCAATAAAACCAAACCAGGCCATTCTCCATACTACTATTTATTGTCAGCCTATCTCCCTTCCTGAAGCTTACAAAGTCACCTGAAGACATGACAGAATGGGATGCTAACTGAAAGGGCAATTTCCTCAGAGGTGAGAAATTTCCTTAGACAGTCCTGGTAACTGGATGAAATCACTGACTAGTTAGGTTGAGTAGTTGTTTGTCGGGTTTGTTTTTTTTCAAATGACGTTAAATTTCCCCTCAAAGAAGCCTACAGCAAGGAGGTCTGATTAAGCCATTGATCACAATGGCATGTCAAATTCCCCCTACGGAGGGCTCCCAAACCACAGGGTATTACCCAGGTACCAGTGACTGATGGGCCTGAATTTGCCTGGCAGCACAATCAGATCTCTGCAGACTTCATTTTAACACATCTTTGAAACTCCAAAAGAAAGAAAAAACAAAAATCCATCCAAAAAATCTCAACTGTGGCTCACAACAGTAACAAAGACAAGGTGCTACAAGAAGGGCTTACCCTTCAAAAATTTACAAGTACATATAAACATCAAAGACAGATTACAAAAAGTGCAATAACAAAAAAAAATAGTAACACACTTGGATTTCCACAACAGCTCAGCAAATGCTCACAACAATAAGGAAATTTCTCTTCCAGAACTACCATAAAATCCTGCACTTAACTTTTAATGGCTGGAGCCTCCCAGCTAGTCTAGAAGACACTCTGCAAAGAGGCTTTCTAAAATAAATGATTAAGGAGGTTTCACTGACAGTTTTTTGAAAAATGATGAGCTAGCTACATGCCTCTAATAAGTGTTTAAGTCTCAGAAATCAGTATGTTATGTTTATGAATTTCTTTATTCACTATATGGATGTAATTACCTCAGAGAAAACTGTCATGGTTTTGGCAGTATCTAGACTTCCAAATTTAAAAGAACAACAACAGAAAAGAAACGGACACTATGTTTACGTCAACCTGAATGCATATAGGAGAAAACAAGTTTGCTGCTGCTATGTTTTCTTACAGACTACCAAATTAGCATTATGCTCTGGGAGAACTAAGCCTTCTCTAATCCTTATTTCTAAACTCCAGAGAGATCTACACAGAAACCAGAGGGACAGCAGAGAGAAAATAATGCAATGAAATGATGCAGCTAAGGAGTAAGAGAAAAGAGCAGAAAGTTGATTATTTAAAACCCAGCCCATAGGGATGCTCAGTGCTCTGTAAATAGAGAGCCAAACACTCATGGTACACACTGAAAGTATCCTCTCCAACTTATAAAGGAAAACTGCACAGCTTTTCCTCAAAAAATTGCATTACTTCTTACACTTTTAAAAATAAAATTGTGACATGTTTTCTCACCTGAACCTGACCCAGAAGAATAATCATCATCATCAATTGGATAGACGCCTGATGCTTCTTCAACAGAGCTGTTGTCAAGGTATAAATCTTTATCAGAGGTCAAATCTGCTCTCTGGAAAACAGATAAGAGGGAATGGTTAAAAAGATAACAGTTCTCCAGTGTAACAGTCTCTTAATTTTCTCTCCTATTTCCAAAGTTGATGATGGCACACTGAATAGCTTATACTTTCAGTTTATGCAACGCATTTGTCTAAGATGTTAAAGAAATTTGTAAAATTACAGCATAAAAAAAAATCCGAGACTGCACAATGAAAACTAAGAAACCACCTAATCTTTAGGAAGCAAGCCCCCTTCAAATCACTCTTCAACTCATTAAATGCATGAATGAATAAATGGGATTTGCAATATACTCTGCAGAGCTTCTGTAACAAGAAAGAAGCAAATCCCAAGATTGAAGCCCTCTGTCAGGATCTTGAATATACAAATCTATAGGCTGTCACGTGAGGTCTGCCATTTGATCTCAAATGGGAAGCAACAAGAGCACGCATCAAAAACCATCTGAGAGGTATATCAAGCCAAGCCTCATGAAACTCTTTAAAAGGTAGAACGAACAACTGGGACTACAGAATACAAATGTTTCCAAGGCAGTGCTGTTGATTAAGGATTATGACATTTCCTGCCAGATCAGACAGCATATCTCAAAAATTCTGGTCAGGCAAGATGCTCCAATTCCTAAATGAGCATTATTCTCATCCTAAATCCAAAACAGAGCACTATACCAGCTACTAAGAAGAAAATTAACTTTATTCCAGCCAAAACCAGGACTTCCTTATGGGAGCCATGTATTGATGACTGAGAAGGTACCTGCTGCTATTACTACTGTTACTTTTACCAGCATTACTGTGAACGCCCATTTGCCACGACTTGTTGAAAAAAGTATGACAGCTGCAAATGGAGTTTTAAGTAAAAAAGACAAATATCAAATGCTGTATCAAAATGCATCTGTTCTGTATCTCATATAAGCACCCAAACCTGCTGCTCTGAGTCCTATGGGTTTCCATCTTACTTTTTACTGCATGGCATTGATTGCCTATTTTATTCTACCCAACATTCACTGTAGCTTTCCTAAAGGTGTACCAAACTGTGAAAGGGGTAACTCCTGTATGGAAAGATCCACATCTGACTTTCTGAGGTAAATTTTTTCCCAGAGGTCTAAAAAATATTGTTGAAGACATTTGTGACTTTTTTTTTAGGAGGTCTTTGTCAACAGATTCCTGTTCTAAGCTTCTTCATGGCAGAAAACTGTTCTTCAGTTTGATCTACAATAAAAAATTATTCTTCATGGAAAGCAGAAAGGCCATCCTGAGTATTTCAGGGTAAAAAAACCTTTGCACTGGGGGCACCTAACACTTCTCTGAACAGCTCTGAACTAAAACAGTATTACCCTGTTTTTCTTCTACAGAGGAAAAGAAAAACAACACAATACTTGGTCAAAGTCTACTCTTGCTACAGCAGCTTTTACCTGTGGGACATGTGGGGGGAAAAAAAAAGCCCTGTTTTTAAGATAGGTTTACAAAAGGCCTGCTCTCATCTACTGCTGCTAGTTCACACAGTCTGCCTGGAACTGGCTGCAGTCCAAAGCAGAAATTCAAGACGATGTCTGGTCACCATCAAATAACTTAATTCCTTTAAAAGATGTCTCCAAAGGAAGGTCTAAAGTACCTCGGTAGGTGTATAGATGGTATTGTAATTAAGACGCAGCTGAGACTGTTTCCGATAGGAAAACAACTCCCTGTCACAGGACAAATATCCTGCTGTTGATCAGGCTGTCACAATGGACCTAGCCCCTTCGCCTCATTTTACTGTCAGCCACAACCATGGTACAAAACAGTCCACTCCTCAATATCAGGCAGGAAAAAACAAAACATGCTTAAAAGGAAATGCAGGTGGCTGACCATGAGTATAGAAAAGACATACAATACTCAAAAGATATCAGAGGCAGTAAATGTTGCCCAATGCCAAGCTGGGAAAAAAATTTGAAGACCTACCTGAAGAAATTTCCTAATAACGGAAATTGCCAATAGCGTATGGCAACAGCTGAGAAACAGCCTGAGTTTGCAAATGTTAGTCAATGAAAACTGGTCTGCATGAGAACAGAAGTATCACACGTCCGTGCCCAGAATTTTTAGCGTTGAATAAACATATGAACTTACCAATCAATTTATTCCCTAGGCCATTTCCCACTTCTGTCTATATCAGAAGCAAACTTAGCAGAATTAAAAAAACAAACAAAAACCCCAAACACCCCCCCACTCCAAAACAAACAATCCTGTTTTCTTGCTCTTCCAAGCCTCAAAGGACTCAGAGAAGACACAAATAATCCCTGACAGTTCTTCTAAAGATTCAGTTTTTGTAAGACAGCTGAGCAGCTAACCCAGCCCAGCCCAAGCTGCAAGCCCCTGGTCAGCCAGGCTCCCCACCATCATATTCACTCCCTTTCTTTCAATGAATTATGGCTTTTCAGCTGCCAAGAGCTTTCATTTCTAGCTATGCTGAGATGTTCTCAAGATTTAAACCAGCTGAAAACAGAGGAACAGAAATGGAAGAAAAGCCTGGGTAGTTTTCAGCAGCAATTTGAGCATCCATTGTATTTTATTCTGGGGATGCAAAGGATACAATGTGAAAAATTATTTAATATCTAGTATTGTGGATGGCACAACTCCATCAGAATGAGAAAACTATTCCACACAGTCTTATAGATCCAGTACAATATTTACTGTAGGGAGAAATAGATGGTGCAGAGAACTCCAAATGCATTCAGATCAGACATCAAGCTCCATCTGAGTAAGATGCTCTGCAGCTTCTCTGGCCAGAGCCCCTTGCTTCAGCCTGTTTCCAATACGAATGATTCTTGTCTAGTGGAACTCGGGCAGGACAGGAGCACCCTCTCAAACCAAAGGCACAAAGAAGCACGCTTGAGCTTAAAAATCCCCAAGCATTTGCACAGACAAATGCATTGCACTGTGTCCAAACAGACTCTTTTGCAAGCTGACTAATAGACTTTGGGTAGGGGCACCCCCGGTACACTCACAGCTTGTACCTCTTTTCCCAGTTGCTCAGAAACACGTAGCTGCCTTAGGCCACTTGGAATGAAAACTGCCTTAAGGTTAAAAATAAAAACAAAAGCCCAACAGTCAACAAGAAATTCACAGCCATTAAAAATAATTCTGTGAAGATTAAGCTTAGAAAAATGAGAGACGGTTGATGAAAATAAAAGAATACTTCAAGGTGCTCAAGTGAGTATCAAGCACTGAAGCTATGCTTTGCAATTTTATGCTAAGTAAAAATAAATTTGATTTAATATTTGCTTTAGAAACGTTTTCTCACTTGTCAGCTGGGAATCCATGGGGGCCCGTGGACTACTTCCAGGGTGTTCACAAAAGACAAGTTGGAAAAACAAGTCTGTTGTCAGTAGGCTTGGACAGAGAAAGGTCTGTACTAGCACTTCAATATGCTTAGGAGGAAAAATAAAAAAGTTTGCAAATTCAAACTCCATAATTCTATTTTTAGTTATTATGAAGGCCAAATATTTAAGGGACTATTTCCTATGGCTAACAATTGAAATGAGGGCCCTCATGTCACTTTTATGTAACAGCCTTATTTTCAGATCTATTAAAACGGCAGGAACACCAGGCAAGGATGTCTCTGTTATCTGGCCTTTAATCTGGCCCTGAAGCCACAAAAACTGCTCGTTACCTCTTGACAGAGATTGCATTCTCATCCATCATTGTTATCCCACTTACGTTTTTATTCCAAGAATATAATGCTGCAAAATCCTGTGACCTAAATACTTCACATGCTACATGCCAATGATCACTGATTCCTGTCTGGTTATTGACTACACTGGCATAAATCTAAATCTCATGGATGTAGTGTAGATTAGCACCCATTAAATACTAGATAAAAGATATTCCTATGCCAGTAATATGTTGAATTTGAAATCTCAAAGTCTTTATTTTACTAAAGCTTACATTTTAAATTATTTTTAATTCAATAAATTCAGATCATCCAGGACATATTTAAAAAAAACCCGTCATTCTGACACTAAATGAGAGAGGAGAAAAAAGCAAAAAAGCTTTTTCTGACTCATCATCTCACAAAAGGCATAAATCATTAATCAAAATTACAATGGCAAAAAATTGAAAATAATCTTCAGACAATAGGAAGGTTGGAAAAGGATGGCGTACTTCATTTAGAAAAAAAAAAAAAGCGCAAACTGCCCTGTCATAGCCATTCCCTTTTCCATTGCTGCTGTTACAGTCAGTCTTCCCATCACATGGGGATGATTTAGGAGTAAGACATTAAAGACTTTTGTGCCATGTGGATGAAGCCAAGAAAGCTGGTGTGAGAAGCAGTGGAGAAGTAATGTCTACTATGGCTGTCGTGGCTGTTTGAAACTCAGACAGAAGAGCAATGAGTAATTGACATATGGAAGGAAACATTTTATTACTTACAGATGCACTCAAATTTCTGTTCTCTGCCTTTTTGGGTATGTGTACGGGACAGAGAATTTGAGGTTTGCAGCTGGGTTATTAATGGTACATTGCCTCCCTTTTTCCCCAGATGGAAGTCTTTTAGATGTAACCCACTTAGTATACACAGAACCAGAGACTAATATTTTAAAAGTGATGTTAGATCACAAATATCTAAGCCAGAAGGCTCTGAAAATTTGCAAGCATTACAGCTGTTGATTAGGCAGTGATCTGATATGTAAGAAGGAGAAAGAAAACAGATTTTCCTCTCCTATTAACAGATAGTGCTGTTCTATACATGCTTGTATAAAAGCATGCTTGGCTGGTGAGTCTGAGGTCACTGAAGTGATGCATTCTTCATATACACTACATTTTTGGAAAGCTAACTACCTGAATGCATTCACCTAAAGCCCGAGGGCCCTTGCAGACTCTCACTGAAGGCTGGAGAAAAAGCAGTTGTGTGATGGAGAAGCTGTATTTCCCTCTATGCTTCCTGCAAAAGGAACTACGATCTGCCACCCAACAGGAGTTAGTCCTAACAGACCTCAGCATTGCTGACCTCGAAGCTGGCAGGTATCTTCCCATCATTGTTCACCATTTCTTTGCTTTACCTCATCACACCGGGAAAACTATTCCACTGGTGAGACTCTCCCATTAAGAGTTTGTTAACCTTGCCCAGGAATAAGAGTCATGATTTTAAACAAAAAAATTCTACAGCACTAAATTTGAAAATCAGATTTACACTCCAAAGCACTAGGTTTTTGCAGAGAAACGTGCTAACCAGAAGAGCATTCTCCTTCCATTTCTCATCGTATTACTGGTTCTCAGAGATGAGCCTCTGCCGGCTCTGACAGCACTCATCAGCCTCCTTCAGCTGGCACATGCCTATGCTGCCCATGCATACCCTGCTACAACCACGTAATTTTGAAGGAGGATTTCACTTTACAAAGCATGTTTACCACTAATTGTCTTAGTACAGCTGCCTTTCTTTCCTTTCACTGATATGCCCTACAGCTGGACACAGAAGAAAAGAAGTAGTCCCCATTATTTCCTTTCAAGGTGGTGGTGGCCATTCTTAAGGACTAGCAGGCCAAAGTCTTCCCAGCAAACCTCACCTCAGTGCACTGTGCCAACTGTGGTGGGGCCTTCGGCAGAAGTGGTGCTGGGAGGCACGGTGGTGGGCAGTTGTGGGATTTTTTTCAGAAATAAGATGCTAATAATTAGTGATGTAATTTAAGCACAACACTTTAAGGACTCCCCATTTTCTTCTTTGGAAAAACCGTACTGCCTGCACAATGGTGATGTTAGTGGAGTGGGTACTGGCCACAGGAAAGCTGCACTACACCATGGTCTGGGTAACTGTGATCACAGCAAAAATATTATTCCCATAAAAACAGGCCCCAGATTGAATTTTCCAAGTTTCAGAGCAAGGGTTTCATATAGAAGCCAACATCTGCATTGCTCATTTCCCCTGAATCATTTTGACATTGTTACCATCTCCCAGTTTTACCTCGGAACAGCTTAAAACCGTCCAAGACACTCCAAGGCTGCCGCCTTTCCGTGCCACTCCTCCTGCTCATCCACGTGCCCAATGCGAAAACCAGCCTCGTGATGGGAACTGCCTGGACCAAATTTGCAAAAGCCACCACCTCCCCCACTGCTGGCTTTGGCCAATTAAATAACAAACTTTGATTGTGGTGACTCATTCCAGAGAGCTCATTTCCAAAGGTATTTTTAAAATCTTAGAGGATGTTTGCTGCCCTTCTTCAGGTAAGGGTGGAAGAGTAAATCAGCTTTGTACGGGTGTCCCTACTAGTGTTGTTGTAAATCAGGTGTTTGCCCGTGGGGACGGTGCCGGTGCTGGTGCGAGCAGCGGCGCGGCAGGCTGAGACCCTGTCTGGCGCAGCGCAGAGCCACTACCGTGGCTGGAGCACATGCCAGAAAGATTATTCACGCTCCTTGTACCTCATGCAGAAGAACTTCCTGATGCTGCACAAAACTATAGCTTTAGGCCTCCAATCCCTCACGACAGATAAAGAAAGGGTTTGACCGCTCGTGGCTGCCGAGGAAAGGCAGAGTGCCCAAAATAAACACAAGTACTGCAAACTCTTTCTACTACTGCTAGCATTCAACAACAGAGGAGTCTACCAAAAGAGCTGATTTACAGAGATTGCCTCATGTCAGAGCCAAGAGTCAAAATATGCTGGCTTTTAAGATGCGCACAGTCTGTTACGCCAGAATAATTACCAAAACAGAGGCGTATTTGACAGGGACGGCATTAATAAAACAGCTCTTGCTGGTGTCAGGCATTTCAGCAGTCTGTGTCATGGCTCGCACTAAAGAAAATGCACGGCATCCATGGTGCTCACAGGGAAATGCTCCAAGGCAAAGAGCCCCCCGGGGTAAGGAGACACCAATAAGCCATCACGTCAGCTACTGTTCACTCATGGCCAAGCACCAAAGAAATTACAGTGCTGCAGTTGATAGATTTAAGTTCACACTCTTCACAAAGTCATAGAAACTCATGTGCCTGTTTTCTAACAGTCATCTGTGCCTTTAGAAATATTCCCTAATGTGTAATTACATGCTGTATGGTACATTATGTGATAACAGAACTTAAAACTGTAACAGGAGAACTTGTTCAAGCTTAATTGAAAATGTTTTTCTTCCAATTATAAAGACTTACAGATCCATGTAGTGGGTCTTTGGCCTGCTTACAGCTTTGGAGCTGAGGCTTGTCCTGCCTTGAGGAGAAAGATAAACGTCCTCTGAAGTTCTGGCCTGTTTGAGGTAAATTCCAATGGAAAAAGCTTCTATCTTTCCACTTCTTTTCACAGAGTCTGTAAAAATTTCCAGTTGTGCATCATTTATCTACTAGATGCACACAGAGACCAAACTTTAGCCTATTAATCTAATCCCTTGTCCAGAAACTGTGTTGTCCAGGGTGGGACAGAGGTGACTGTATGAAGATGCAGGAGGGAGGCGAGCAAGCAAGGCAGCAAGATCAGGCAGAGCTTTCTATCCTTACGCACAAGTATCAACAGCACTATTTGTGATGAAGGACAGACCAAACAACTTGCTCCATGCTCTCCAGCTACAACAGTTATTTAGTAAATGAATAAAGAGAGATCCTCATCAATTACCCAACAGTTCTCCTAGGCTATCCAACTAGGCTCAAGCCCACATGAAGTAGTATTAAAGGACTGCTAGCTGAGTGAGACCATAGTTGGATCTGCCCCTACAAAAGATGCCTTCATCATGTACCCTGCAGAAGATGCCTACATCTTCATTCAGTTACGCAGAATTTTCTGGAACAACAAACCTTTACCTCTGTGGATCTTTGCCACCACTATACCCCAGTGAAGAGTCTCCTCATAAGAAGTCCCACAGCCTCATCTTGCAACTCAGCAAGTAAAAGCTACCTGGATGACAGGATATGTAACTACAGCATTTTATTTTCTTTCTCCAGCAATAAAAGTTTCCTGCGGTTCTACAGCAGTTTGTGCTGAAAGCCCACTCGAGAGAGAGGACCAGACCTGTTGGTCCTTCCCCAGACCTACAGCTGGGGACCTGTGTGGTCAGATCACCTCCACACAGGCAACCAGTTAGGACCAGGGGACCTTCCTAATTCAGTAACCACATAAACTTACTCCAATTTAAAATGGTTACTTAGGAATGATAGAGGGGCAGGGCAAATCTGATATGCCAACCCAAGGAAACAGTACTGCTGTGCTGTTTACGTGATCCCCGATTTGACACTGTATCACATTCCCTGACTCAGCACCAACAGGTCTTTCTCTCCTTGTACATGAAACCCAGAATTGAACACTGCAGTTTAGTTGTCACCTTTAGCTTGAAAGCCTCAAGACTGCTTAACAGTCAAGGTACAGTACACAGCACTTCTCATTTCCCATGTAAAAGCAGAAGTTTAATCCCAAAGCTTCTCCAGGAATCCCAAAATTAAAAGATTCAAAGCCCTTTCAGCTTTCATGCCAAGCCATCAATTGGTGCAAAGAACAGTTTATTCTTCAACTCTGCCTTTGACGTAGGCACGATACAACAGGGAAACTATTTTAGAATGGCTACAGCTGAATCAGCTTCCAAAGCGCTACTCAAGATTGAAATATTAAAGGGCAATGTGCAGGCGAAACAGCATCAGAAGCCAGCAGCCAGCAATGTGCATCACAGATTGATTTATCTCAATTAGTACAGCAATTTTCTGCACGTTTTCCAAAAAGCACCCATTGGCTTCACCAAAAATAGGATCAAAACCACCATGCAAATCGTTGTCACAGCTCAAAATGCTAATCAGTTTTTTAAGGACACATCAGTCCATGTGCAGACAGGTTAAATTTAAGGCATAGCCGTGACCAAGAAGTTAAACGTGCTCCTTTGAAAATGCTGAATGAAGAGGTTAGCCTGTCTTTGAATTGCCAGTCACAAATCTGACAGTAACGGAAGAAACAGGTAGCTTTTGGTATAGAGGTCATAACTACATGTACCTGCCCCAGCCAGTGCTTTTAAATCTAATGCGCACTGGCTCTTCTACGCACACCTCCCCTCTCCTTTCATGCTTTACTGATCCTTTTTCCTAATCAATCAGAAGAACTAACACTTATATTTTCCTCCTTCCTCTTGAGAATGTGGATGAATGATTAAAGCTGCCAGGGTAACCTCTTTGGCATGCATGCCAATGACTCCCCACCTAATAGCCTTTCCTCTGCCTCGCTGCCCTGGCCCACTGGTGATTACTGCAATCCCTTGAAGTGGTCAAATTGCAGGGCAGGCCCCATGGAAACCTATTTGGAGCTGTTCAAGCTCATACCAAAGAATGATGTTTTTCATACAGATTGTTCTTTTTAAAGCCCTACAAAAGCAGCTGTAATCAATCGTAGTGCGAGCACTGCAAACATCCACCAGTTTCAAAAGCCCCATATTGATTCCTTTCCAGTCCATGGATTTCAACAAAATAACCCCATGTGAGGAACCCAGAATCAACTAATGTGAAATCATTTAAATTAAGATATTTTTGCCATTAGTAGCAAGAATTGGCAGTAAACTGTCTCAGTCAATTACATTCCTTTCGCATAAGCAGGGAAATTACATATAAAACAAGTGTATTATTAAAGTTACATTAAGCACCAATTAAATATTACTAGCAAAGGTTATGTATGGCAACTGAAGTCTGTCAAAGATGAGGAGGAATCAGACTTTACAGCTCAAGGAGTGAGCTTTTCCAATTCTTGAATGCGTAATCTCTTATTCGATAGGGACTTACTGAACAACAAGGTCCGTGAATCTCTCAGTGGACACTTCTGCTTGCCATCTGCAGTCAGAAGATTCATTTATTCAGGTAACTACTTCCAACTTGCTGGGTGGTGGCTGGAAGCACAGAGCTAGGGGATCAGTTTGTCCTCTGGCAGGAAAAGCACTAGTAAATCCAAAACTTGGTTAAATTAGGCCAAAAGCCATAATCTCTGTGGCCAAAAGGATAAAAGGTACCACTGCTACTCTTTCCAGCAGTATAGTCTTCTCAGACAGAGAGAGCAAACACAGAAAGCACTGAGAGACCAGGTACATCCTTGTGAGATACCTCTTCATATCCCAGATCCCCAAACAGTAAGACAACAAAGATGACTTTATTGCTGTTGCCAGGTGCCAACTCCCACTCATCTCACTGGTCTACAAGATTAAGTTGTTGGATTCGGCACTCTGATCTCGTCTTACTTAACTGAATTTTTGCTACAAAGGCTTGGTGTTCATATCCTCTTTGATGCATACAAAGATAAGAAATTAGTTTACTTCAGATGGGATAAAACATCACTCTAATAACTTCTGCTATAAAAGCAGTTGAGTGAAATCAGAGATATGGTGGCTTGTACAGGCTACGTGGCTTCAGGAGCAGTCTTCTGTCTGGTATGCTGCCCTTCAGGCACGACTCCCCTCCTTCCACCAGGGAGAAGGAACTGGTGCATCACTGACACAAGCCTGCCTGACTCCCCAGCCAAAGACAACAGACAGGTTTGGCTTGGGGGGGGGGGGGGACNGGTGGGGCTGAGGCAAGAAGGAAGGGGTTTCCCTCCTACACTCCCTCCATCTTTGACTCTCCTGGCATCTCCCTGGGTCTTGCAGTACAGCATCGGACTGGACAAGGGACCCAAGGGGATGATTTCTTTTGAAGACAAATACAGCCCAGGGATGCATTTGGAAACTAGATGGATATATTGAGCAGAACCACTAAAACAGCATTTGAACTATATTGTTAGGAATTTCTCCCCACACGGTTTTGCAGCTGCCTAACCCCGTATCAACTGCACAGCAAGAGAAAACAAGGCAGAGCCTCGGTGAGGCAGTCTGCTGTGAGCCTCCATACCTGCTCTAGGACACTTCTGTACACCGTAATGATTAACATGCATTCATATTCCTGAGAAGATCCATCTAACGTGTCTGCTCTTAAAAATACCCACAAAAGTACATAGAAAGCATCAAGCTGAAACTGCATAATAAAAGGTATACTAAAATAAAAGAGTTACTCCACAAGCAGTGGAAAGTACACCTGATTTTCCACAGATGTTCCACTCCTCACCAGAACCCCAGCTCCTGCCCCTTCCCCTGTGCTACTCCCTCCTTACGAGCTGTGCATGTGGATGTGGCAGAACATGGATCAAAAAACTCTGAAGAGGAACATACAGGAATTTCTCAAAATAAAAGTTTAAATTGGAATTACATAAGGGACCACCTTCAAACAGCACATTACAATTTTTTAGTTTAAAGCATGGTCAAAAAGCTGCTGCTTTAATTGAAGGATTAGTGAACTGGTAACATAATCTCCCCCAGTTATCATGACTGGCTACCTTTAATGAAAACTGACTGAAATAAGCTTCATATTGATTACCTTCAGCTAATGTTTTAAAAATAATGCTACATAAAACTAGAATCAAAAGAATTACATTCATAATGACGGTAGGGATAAATTACACTTTATTTGATAGCTTCCCTTGATTTGAAGGAAAGCAAGCCAGGTAAGGTGTTTGACAGCATTTTTAACAGTCATAGATCTGACTGAAGAGTAAAATACAACAAAGACTCCTAATGGTATTAAATATCTGTTAACAAAAAACAACCCTTTCTTTCTAGCATTCATACTTTAAATCAGAGTTCTGCTGAAGGGAACAAAGATTTCAGTAATTCTATAGCCAAACTCCATATCTTCATAAAACTGTCCCAGCACCATCAATACAAGGTTAGCAGCCCTCTACAATCTTTACTGCCTTATCAACAATCTAAAGCTTTTAAAAATCTATATGCCTACAAAACCTCCTGGAGCTGTTACACATTGAGGATTTCACAGCATTATTGACCTGGGCAGCCTCTTTATCCTCAGTAAGTTATTTTAAGCAACTTTCTGCCAGCAAGCAAGTCTCTTTGTTAGGCTTTGTCTGTATTATTGCTAAAGCACTGCTTACAACACAGCGCAAAATGGGGAGGTACTAAGCAGAAACCAGAAAGGGATCTGTCAAGTTCCCTTTTTATTCCTTTTCTTTCTACACTTTCCTGATATGCTTCTAATATCCTATAGATCACTGCCCTGCTGCCAGGAATCTGGCTACGCACCTAAGCCACCTCCTGAGAAGGGGCAATGTGAATGCACAGCAGACAAAATAGACCAAATCCACATATTTTCTGGACCATGCTATTTAACTTGCACACTTTCTTTTGCCTTGTTGGCACTTATCTCTCTCTCTCTCTCTTAGAGAAACAGAAGCTAGCAAGTGTATTTACCTACTGAGTAAGAAAACACATCACCTGGCTTAGGAGGTGAGGAAGGGAAAAAGAAAAAGAAAGGTCAATTTCTCATACTTCAAACTCAAAACCCCAACACTCTGCTTTATTCTTAAATCCCGTATCAGACAAAGGTCTTCAGCTTGAGGACCATATTTCTGTGGCATGATAGGAAAAGCAAACCTTAACCCAACACATATCAGCACACATCAAAAAGCAATCTCATGGTCTTCTGCAGTCTTGTGCCTGGAAGTATCAACCGAGAAGGCCAGCGCTAGTGCAGCAGTCTTCCTTGAATTGTAACCTATGAATAGCCACAGTTGAGCAGCCAGATCCATGCTTCTTCTACTTTCTTACTTATCAAAAATATTTACAGGGTGACCCATTTTGGGGAAGAAACTCTTGTATGTCCTTTTACCTTGAAGTTTCATATCCTGAAAGGTTGTGTGACCAGTGACCCGTACTACTCCTTGGTGTCATCAGAACAACTAAGACCTACCCTGTTTTAATCCAAGGGCACACTATAAAATGCACTCAACTGAGTCCCCACACAGGCACAGAGAGATTTAGATTTGATACCAACTTCTGTATCACACTTGATAACTAGACTCTCAGCTGAGGGCCAAGACATACAGAGCAAGCTGCCCAGGGAGAAGGGTAAAAGAAAAGAGATTTAAACTCATACAAATTGAGTCCACAAAACCTCTGCTAGGGATATTTTATTTCTGGATGTTGGATCAACTTTCCTACTTCCTTGTTAAACGTGTACCTTGCAGAGTAAATGGAAAGAACAGATGTTTTCTAAAGTCATCAATTCAGTAAAGTTTGCAAATACCACAAAACCACCTTTTAAGCAATGTCTTATGGAAGCAACTAATTCAGCACTGGCAGCTTTATGCTACTTAATATGGTTAAGTGTTGGCAAAAACAGTGGACACAATAGATAAGTAACCTGTCAACCCTGAGTTATTCTAGATAAAGCACAAATGTATTCCAATTATCTGCACCTTATTTCTGACAGATCTGCTTCAAAAATACAGCACATAATCTGCTCCATACAGCCATCAATCAAATGGACAAATTTTCTTAAAAGTTTCATTGCAGTTATGTCCAAAGCAATTGCACGTTACAAGGCTGTCCCCAGATTAATAACAAAAGTTTAATTCAAACCACAGGTTTTTGTCTGGAAGCAATAAAAAAGGTTGCTACACTGATGGCATTGGAAAGCTTCTTAGTTCCCATTTCTGTTTGCTTCAGTAAAAGGGTCACTTGGCACTCAAGAAATGGAACAAGCAAAAAGGGGTTTCATCAGCCTAAGTGTTACAAATGTTGGCTGCTTAATAGACCTGACCTTGCACAAACTTGCTCACCTCCCTGGGTCCTGGGAGCTTAAAAGAAAAAATCCGAGGACAAAGAGGGGAGGTGTAAAGACTCGGCTTAGGGAGACCATACGGCAAGACATTCAGATCTGCCACAGCAAGACAACACAGGATAGTTTTGCAACATTACTAGTACACTTGCATATGTATATCTAAGAAAACAGAGCGGTCAAGGATTTTTCAAATGAGAGCAATGCAACATGAAGCAACATTTTAACATATGCATCTATACAGGTAGATAGAAGAATGTACCTGTAATGTGGTTTACTAGAAAGCATAGAGGAGTTTTCTATCATGCAATAATATTGTATTTAAGTTCTCAAATTAGACGTTTTCATCAAGAATAAACCTCTCCTCACTGGGAAGGGCGTGACGTGTGTAAATCAGGTTTTCTGATAAACATACATGACCAAATTAGATCAAGAACTTGTTGATAAATACCATTCTGCAAATAATACAAATGGAGGCAGCTTTTTATGGCATGTTGGGGAAGACAACTATAAGGAGACAATTGCAACATGGCACATCATGGCAAGCAGTATTTGTTTACTCTCTTTGACCGTACAGAAGAGATCAGAAAGATACTTTCATAGTCCATTTTCAGGGACAATAACTGAATGAAGGCAGACAACAACCAGGAAGCATTTGAGAACTGAGAAGATGAATATCATTTCTGCTCAAAACTCAGTTCATGTCTGTAGCTGATGCCTCTTCTTAAAAGTCACTCAGAAGTTCATTCGACTTCATGACAACACGATAAACAAAGACCATTAGGCAGAAGAACGCAACAGCTACTGTCATTTTGATAAAGCAGAGTCATCAGCTCATTTCATTTCTTTTAAAAAATGAGTCCATACTGGACACATCCCATGAAAACTGCTGATAGTTACCCAGTGAAATACGTAGCTGCTCTTCACTTGTAGAAGAATTGGCTTACCAAGATAAACTGGCACCCCAAGAGTTTGCTGTGCTGAAACTGCTCGCTTAACAGGCTGACAGAAACCAAAGGCCCCAGTCCAGCTCCTGGCAGGGGCTGTCCTTCCTCCATTAATTGCGTGTGCACACACATAGGACCATGCTGCAGTCCCCCAGGGAAGCCTCTGATGGGCTGGGAGAGCAGATTACTACTGGCTTATGGCTCAGATACAGCACGTTATGCAACCGAAAGGCTTAACAAGCCTCCATTTCATTCTTCTAAAATTAGTTTGAAGAGGGAAAAAATGAACAGTTATGAAGAACACCAAAAAAGTTACATAAACCCCCCAAAACACAGTGCAAAGCTGTAGGATAACACCTCAGTTTTCAATTACTGGGGTGAGGGCAAAGTCAGGAGGCTCTGCCGACAGCCCCACCTGCCAGGAAGCCTGCTGGAAAGCCAGGACTCACTCTTTATTTTCTGCTCAAACACTCTGTCCTTCATGAGCCTGTCTACAATTTTGAAAGGAAAGACCAGGCCACACTCTGCAAGTCTAATATTATTGAAATCTGCTTTGGAGGTCACTCCATTTTCTACTGCAGGCCATGGAGCAGGAGGGAGAGGGCAGGGCCTGTCCCACCTGCCCCGCCACCCAGGGCACCAGCAGCCATCAGGGCCTGGGGACGCTGCTGCTCCTCACACAGACCAGCTCGGCAGCTGCCAGCTTCGGCCAGGCAGCAAACGGTGCCAGGAGCCAAAGGCGACCCCCCAGGCAAGCTGTGGCCTGCCTTTACACACAATGCAGCGTTTTCTTCATTACTTTCCCAGTAGGGCCGGTTTGAAGTGGCACACCATTTGCATTCAGAGTGAAAAACCTCATTTTGTCATTGGAAAGCTGAGGAGAAGTTTCCAGTGAGCTGTCCCCGGGCACACACCCGCTGGACGTTAACTCCTCTCAACCTGCTTTGTACCAGCTCTGCAGCAAGTCCAGCTAGCACTGACCAGCCAACGGGGCCTGGTTTTTTGAAGCCCCATTTTGTGAAGACGAAAGGTAGTTGTGCTGTTCCCCTCTCTGTGCTCATTACAGCCACAATTCGGAGGTAACAGAAAATGGAAAGCGCTTGGATTTTTAACAGCCAACTGCAGTCCATCAGCGTTTGCTGAAGCAAAGTATAAAAGTGGCACTTAAAGATTTGACCACAAAAACTCACTGAGGGACAAGCTGCAATAGTACTGCTTTTTTTTTCTTTTCTTTTTTAAATCAATACATGAGATTCAAATAAAGGGATAGTTTAGAATACCTCACACCACCTCTCCACCTTATACTGTCTTAGGAAATCAACTTAATATCCTATTATTGATTTATAACCAGGATATACAGTATCCTATATATCCTAAGATATATCATATCCTATTATCAATTTATAATCAGCCCTATCATCTGAAAGTTAAAGCTCACGTTCACCAAAGGAGTCACTAAGAGGAGCAAGCTTCTCCCTCACTTCCAAGCCTACTCCACTAGATCATGCAGCTGAAGGTTTCTGTTTTGCCAGAGAAGGTTGTCATTCATGACATTATGCAGCGCTGACGGAGCCAAACAGATTAAATGGACATCTGCCTTTCTAGTCTGCTATAAAAGTGGTTTAATACCAAGCAGTGTTTAAACAGTAAAACTGTCTGCAATTGCTGCTCTATAATCTGTGAGTAATCAATCTCAACACTGAGCTTCCACTACTGCTTCTCTGCAAGCAGCTGGAAAAATTTCCAGGGCACATACTCCTTGTTTATACCCCAATGCTAAAGAGGAATTAAACACAGATTCAGTTTGCATTCACAGTGATCCTGGCACACGTCAAGTTGCAGGCTTGTATTTTCAAGCAAAGCACAGAAGACACTGTGAAACCTCCAGTTATGGCAGCTATTTGCCATGTTACTTCCCCTCTGAATGCATTATTGCAGTAAATACCCTGAGGGCTTGACAAACCAAAGCAGAGTATCCCACCAGAGCCCTCACCCTCCCACTCTTCAAAACCTCAGCACCTCAGAAGAGAGCACAGGACGCAGCTGTGCTCCCGTGCCGCCCACGGAGCTTGGCTGCTCTGGCTTGAAGCCATCCCGAGCAACAGCATCAAACTCAACATCTTTTTCAGACTTGTTGCTTAATGTTGTAATGACTGTGGGATTAGGACTGTCGTGTTGGGGATTCAAAGGCTTACTTCCTGTAACAACGTAATCTGTGTTGACACATTTTGGTTAAGATGTAAGTATCCCTCACTCTCAGAGCTACACGGACCCTGCCAGCAAAAGCTATGCATGCCAGCAGCTGATGTCCCTGCTCAAGAAAACTAAAGGTGTTTCCATTTAAGCGGGGGAAGACCAAGAAGGAGATGTGGGCACTCTGGCCCAGGTATGGTATTCAGGCTGGAGCAAGGCCAGAGCTAAAGACAGGTAGCTCTCAGAGGCTCCGCACACTTTGCAACAGGGTCACACCTGGATTACCCCACTTCCTCAGTGGGACATAACAGGCCCAGGCCACCTCTCTTACATGAGAGATGGATTCCAGAGTGGATGAATGATGAACCTTTTCATGTTCCTTTATTCTGCCATGCATAGGTTGTTGCACAGTGCTCTCTGACATGGTATATAAAGCATATGACTAACATTGATCACCTGTTCACCCCTTCATCGCCTCCTGAAAGCCAGGATTTCACGTGGCAGAGCCCCTTGCTTTATCTGGAGTAGGCGGACGGGTTGTCCCACAAATGCACAAGTTACATCATTCAATTTAGATGTGGCAAAAGTGAAATCAGTTCTCCATAACAGGGATATCAGTCACCGATTTCACACCTCTCAGCTGACAACTAGTTTAAAGGCAGCTCCTGCCCCAGGTATTTATTCATCAATAAATTCTGAGCTTCTGGCAAGTGCCCAGCATGGCAGCTGCTCAGGACAAGGAGCCCAGCAGAAGGGCACTGCTCCTCGCAGCACCAGTGCTCACCTCTGCTGCTGACTGCAACCACCCAACCTCGATGGTGCCTCCTGCATGGGCTAAGGGTTTCAGCTGGTCTGGTGAAAAGTGCCACAGCCTAAAACGCAACATCAGCCTCAGATGAAACGTAAAGTATTTTTCAAACGTTATCTCCATCTACTCCTACTCTCTCTGTCCCTCTCTGCTTGGCACAGGGAGGCAAAGGATCAAAGTGAGTCCCCAAAGAGTCATATGCGCATTCCTTTCCCTCTCAATGTCTCTGTACAATTAGCATTATCACTACAAATAGACTTCACTTGTAATTTTGAATCCACTGGCCTCATGCTGGATTATCCAGTTCGGGGCTTTAATACAGCAGCACTCTCAGATGAGACTAAGAAGATGGAAAGACAGAAAGTCACTGTGTATTTCAGGCACCTAACTTTACTTCAATTCAGAGTAGCTAAATTTAGGACCAAAAGGTCCTTCTACAGGTCAATGGAGAGAGGTATACTTCTCCAGAGGGCTGTTCACAGTCCTGATTTTATGTCTGAATTCAGACTCCTCAGTTAACAGTTAACAGCTGAACAGTCCTTCCAACACATGTTAAGCAAGGGAGTCAATCTCTGACTGAAATGGCACCTATAATGTCAGGTTCCAGTAGGTCTGAATGAGTTTTGGAATAAAATAGTAGAGAGGCACACTGCAAAGCCAGCAGATCTGCATTTTCCAAGGGAACAATTACTGTGACAACAGCACATTTACAAGACTCAGAAAGAAACCTCAGTATCTCAGTGCTGCCATAAGATGCGCTGAAAAAAAACCCAAAACCCACGACTTCAGGCTGCAGACCCATATTTTTGCAGCTGACAGTTCCAATAAGAGACCTCTGTTTATTTGTAATGACACAGTATAACCCAACCAAGTAGGTGACTCGTCCCTGGACTGGGACAACGGGTACTCATTTCTCTGGACGCTTTACAAAGAAGGAAAAAAAGTCAACCGCAGCATAATTCCTGATTGCAGAGTTCTTTCAGCAAGAAGCAGCTGTATTTCTCTGGCCATGTACAACAGCAGCTATTTCAGCTCTGAAGTATATAAGCACCCAGACATCACCATCGTGCAACTAAATGTGTGGACCTGGCTGTATAGAAAACAATTCTGCTGGCTAATTAGCACAATACTGTGTGCCAAAAAAATTCTTCCAGGTAAACTTTTTTCCTCTTATACTGCTTATAGTTGCTTGATGACTGCTATGAAAGTTAGATTGTTCCACACTTGGAGCACTGCAACTCTCTTCCAGTTGTTAATTCTACCCTGTACAGTCATTAAATGAATGGTAACATATATCAGATCCTTTCTCAGTGCCATCCAGGGTGTAGAGGAGAATGCATGCTGAACATAATGCTTTAGAAATAAGATTTTCCACGTGCCGCTTTGAGAAATGGAAACCAAAGGTGTAGCTGCATTACGATACAGTGATCAAAATCCACAAGATACACAACTATTCAAACTTGCGCTATCTCGGAAGGACATAATGGTTTGTAAAACCTGCAGACTGTGTATTTTACTTTATTTTCTCATGCACAATGAGAATGAAGTGTAATCTATTAAGGCTTAAAATTAAACATCCCATATCTATCATGCAATGAGACAGAAACCAGTCAAACCAGTTCAAAATTCACAGTTCTTTTCTATGTAAAAGGGCATTGTATACCTATCAATTACAGAATAGCAGAAAAATTGACCTAAGGCCAACATGTCAATGTGAGATGTACTTATGTTAAAAAGTGCTTGAAATTGCTGGTAATTATACACCTATTTTACCTACAGACAATAAGGACCTATTCCCTCAGCATAAGACAGCACTCCTGTTCCTATTCCTGTGTCACCTACTCTTTTGAGCCAGGCTATTGATAAATGCCCACACAGTATGAAAACCCCCTAAGGACACCTCCATATAATGCACTTACAGACAATGGTGTCCTGGTCAGCAAGATGAAATTACCTTACAGTGGCTTAGAAAACCTTCCGAGAGGGACATATTGTCCTAATGTAATAGGAGGCTGTGGGAACAAACAAGCTGAGAACAAAACAAGACAATTATACAAAAGCAACTTCACAGCTAACATCTGAGAGGCAATTACAGGATATCGGTGTGCTTCCTGGCCCCAAGCTGAAGTACGATTGCTGTTCATCAGCAATAGGGGAAAAGGAAAAGAGAAAAAGCACAAACAAGCATGGAGAATTTAAAACCCATTCCTGGAGAGGCCCAGCTACCCAGAGGGCCAGGCTTAAAGCAAGGAATTCAGCTCCAAAGACAACATACATTTAGGCAGGCGTTTGCCTTGAGCTCAGTGTCCAAAATCCTATTTTAATCAGTGGAAATATAGTCCCTGCAGCCAGGGGAGCCCTGCTGAGCTTCCTAAACACAGGGGCATAGCACTGCTTGGGATGCCTCCAGCACTCTGCCTTGTCCCCAGCTCCTGCTCCAGATGAACATGTGCCTCCTGCAGGCCTCGTTGCACCTTCCAGGACTGTGCAAACCTTCCAGTGCTGGAAGGTATCTCAAATGGCACAAAAAGGTAAGATTTTTTTCTTCCCTGTCCCATGCTGGAAGGGCAGGAGCTGCAGGCAGAAGGAGGCCATCTACGAATCAGGGACTGGTCTGTGGCATGCAAGACAAAGGACCCTGAATGAAGGTCATGCAGATGTCTGAAACACTTCTGAAATGCTCAGCTTTGTAACCTCAGCACACACTCTTTATACGCCGGTATTGAATATAACATGAAAAAAGCCTGGCTTATCACCCTTCAGTGACAGCAACTCCTCCACGGCAGGGCAAGCTTTGGAGAGGGCTCCAGGGTGTCACCTAACAGGTCTTCTAGAGTCCACTTACACCACCTAGAAACTCCTAGGATGACGAGATCCAGGCCAAACCCCCAGATGCTCCTCATAACATCAGATGTCAGTGCAGACTTCTGTATCCCATGTGTGCAAGACAATTACACAGGATACAAGAATGATGCTCAAGAATTTTTTCTCTCAGGTTGCCTTTTTTAACTAAAAATGCGAAGCATAGAAAAAGAAAGTTTCCTTCAAAGCTAATTTAAATAACCTGTTGCTTATAGAAGTGAGAACACCACTAACATCTTTGTAACACAAATCTATTAGACCATTTTTCCAATAAATAAAAAACAAAGAACCCCAATCTTTGCCTTCCGTGCCACAACTTAGTTGCTTAAACTGGTTCTCCTTGCTGCTGTGGGAAAGACCCTGAGAACCAGCAATAGCTCCTGCACCAGTGAAGGGTCACATCTAAGCTGTGCAGCACCTTGTTGAGCTCTCCTACAGATCACTAAATTCCACTCAGCCCCTGCCGCCTCTGACACATCCATGTCGGAGGCTGTGGGAGCACAGGCTGCTGCAGCAGCCACAGCTTCTTGTGGAAAGAACAATCCTCCTCCCCTTTTGCCATGATGAAATGCTGACAAGGGCATGGTGGGAAAGAGGAGGGCACCCTTCTCACCAGGCTTGTGCTGTCCTGGCTCCTCAGTGAGAGATCAATGTTTTCACCAGCCCTGGGCTCCACAGAAAACCATTTTCTGTCTTATGCCTGTAGACACAGGCATGGGATTAGCAGGTGTCACATTAGTCGTACCTACGGCATAAGAGCTGGAGAAAATATTCTGATTTGGAGCAAGCTTTACTATCATTTCAGCGCATGTAGCTATGAGGTGATTTGCACAGATTTACATGCAGCTTTTCAGCAGTTCTCAGCCACATGGTCCCTTTGCAAAACCAAGGCAAGTCTTCAAAGAACATTAAAAAGGACTTGCAGGCTGCAATCCTGAACTGGATCTTACATTAGATGGGCAGTTGAAGACAGCAAAGTGAAGCATTACCAGCTGCCTGTGTTAAAACACCTGTCGATCTTCTACTTCCAGAATTTCTCATTGTACATATCACCAGCCATATTTATACAGAGATTAACAGAAAATCTTGCTTAACATCTCTTTCTTTCTTCAAGGCCAGAAAGACCGGTCCAGGCAGGATTTGCCAAGGCTGATGCATTATTACTGATGTTTCCCTCTTGGCTGGATTAAGCCGGAAACTGGCCAGGCAGGGGAGTTGATAGTAGCTCTCCCCTCTTCATCATTGATGCAAGCTCCAAATAAAGCTTCCAAAATAAATGCTACTACAACATGTTTAGGGTGTAGGCACACCCCGAAACCTCATAAACCAACAAGAGGGCTTTTGTTCTCTTGACTAAAGGCCAAGCATATCAGAGCACTCCACTAAAAGCTAACCAGAAAGGCTACCTATTTCCTTCCTTCCCAGGCTCTGAAAACAGTAGCAATGGTATTTCGCTTCAACCATAAATCAGAGTGACTACTAACACACTGCAGTACAGTTCGTAGAATGTAATTTGTACAGGCAGTCAAAAAAATAATAAATAAATGCATGACAGTACTCCATACTGCACTCACTTCTATTAAAAATAGGCATTTTGCTTTACTGCAATAACTCTAAATGGGATAAAAGGACAATTTTAGAAAAAAAACAAAACTCTATATATAACACACACAAAAAAAAACCCCTCACAAAATCCAGCCACCACCAAGGAAGGACAAGTCCCAGATTTTAATTCCTTCATATGCCTGATGTCTGTGATTAAGTTAAACATAGGAGCAATTAACTTCTGTGCAAGTAACATGTAAGCTTTACTGCATATACAACTAGAAAGCCTTGACAGCTTCCTACAGAACAGGCATTCCCACAGGGGCTTTTAATTTCTTTTAAATAAAAGTACCTCTTGTGAGGAACAGAAAACAATATACAAACTCCTCACAACAGCTTGAGGATCACAACACAGGCTGAGGGGAACAGAGGGAGGGTTTTTTTGATCTTTATCTGGTTTAAAAAAATTGCACATACTTCAGAATTTCCTTGATTTTCACATGAAGCGTAGCTGCTGCAATAACAACAGTCACAGATAACTAGAAGTCATTAGCAAGCTGCATACTCTATGTATGTTCTGTCCTTTTAAGGCAGAAAACATATTCCCAGTTTAAACTTGTTCAATGAGCTCTATTAATCTGGGCCTAAAATTTTTCCTGTGTGAAGTAAGACATCATCTAAATGTTTCTACTGCTTTCAAATACACGGGCAAGACTTGTCTATGTCTTGCTGAAACTGCTTTGAACCAATAGCATTGTATCAAATGTCTCTTACTTTAGGAAGGAATGAGCATTATTCCCAAAATTGATACAGCATAAGTACTATGCGGAAATTTAGACTTACTTATTTGCGGGTAACTTTGTCCAATAGCAAAATCCTAAGGCTGCTTCTGACAATAGGAAAAAAGACCTTTATTTTGTTGGAACTACTGACTGAGAGATGTCCCCTCTTCAGCATCTGTAATGAAACCCACCTCGTGTGGGTTGAACATATAGCACAGGTAATATTACTGCCCTTGGAAGAAGCAGCCTTCAATTATGGAAACCTGTTTCTAGTCATTACTGATAAGAGAGGAAAAAGAAAATTTTAGCTAAATTCAGGCTCTAGCATATTCCTCTAAGGTTATGGGTTGCTGAAATGCTGAAGTCAACCAGAGAGGATTTCTTCCCGCCTCAGAAATAATTAAATCACATTAGAAAAATTTTAAAAAAATTAGAGCAGAGGTAGCCTACAAATCTAGCATTTATATTGGACACTAACTGAAAAAGATAGAAAACCAAATAAGTTTAGGAAAACATTAACCTTAATTATACTGTGAAAATCCATGGCCATTAAACAATCATCCACATCTGATACTTACCTTATTATGTGCCTTAAGTAAAACTGAGTAGCTAGCTCAGAGAATCCCTGCTTAAAAATTAAACATAAGTAAACTGAAGCACAATAAGCCTCCATGATTTAAAGGCAATACTTTTAAGTACAGTCATGAAACAAAAGTCGTACTACAGCATCTCATTTGAGATTGCGTTTAGAAAGATACACCATTAGAGGACTGAATCTATTAGCAGAGAATGCAGCAATTCCTGCCAAGCTGTTTGATAGAAACCAGGCACTGATATAACCTAATCTGTACAACTTCCCATTAGCAATACCACTTCCTAAAAGGAAGGCATTAAGGTTGAAGGGCTCTTACGGCAACTACAGCAATTCACTATATAGAGCAAAGCAAATCTAGCAGAATTACTTTTCTAAAAGGTAAAATGGTCAACCCAAGATGTCTTTCCAAATCAGAATTATTTAATGCTCCTTACCAGAGATGGACTTGTAGCATACTATAGAATTTGCAAGTAATTTAGTTATTTACTTTTTACAGGCGCTCAAATGGGACTTGTTATCCAGTCCCCCTCCTTCTACCTTAGCTCTTGGCCATGCTGAAGGCAACACTGCTGTCACTTCTGGTTTAGATAAAGAGACCTCAGTGCTCGCTCAGTGCTGTGGTGAGAAATACTCTGACACAGTGTGGATCTGTATTTTTATCTCTCCGCAATCTCATTGAAGACTACAGCTTGCTTTTACACAGCTGAAGTATCAAGTTTTAGCAAGGAGGCCATAACACTGAGGTCTTAGTACTCACCTCTCTTGAAACTCAGCTTACCAAGAAAAAAATGCTCCCCTCTTATTAGCCTTTTATTATGAAATAGCTATTCATAGATTCCTGAAATACCTGCAATTCTTTTCTTTCACTGGGAAGAAACTCTTATAAAGCTTAATGAATTGCAGAAACATTATACACTAACAAAGGCAAGATGCTTCAAGAAACAGGAGGAATGCTCACTCAGTATCACACAACACTGAAGAGAATGACATAGGAAGTTAATGACGTAAAAAAAGTGTATTTTATAAAAACTTCCCACAGAATATATGTAAAGGATATAAAACCAGAAAAAATAGCTTTATAATGCACACACTTTCTAAAACTGAGCAGTATAAGGTGAATTATGGGAAGAGAGTGAAAAATACAAGCCTGTTGTAAATTACTGTTGTTCCTGTATAAACATGTCATAAACTATGAAATCTACTTTCCTTGTCAAGATCTTCAAAAGGCCAGTGGAGTGAGGTGACATGCTAGCAGAAATCCCACACTGCAGATTATACTGTGCTTTCAAACTCACAGAACACCTTTTTTGAGGTGTACTCCCTTCACGCATCTGAGAGGAGAGAGAGGTCCAAAGCTCAAGCTTCTCTTGGAAAAGGGGAGGGGGAAAAACTTCCTCTGCGTATTTTGCTTTCATCAGCATTACACAAGCAGGTGTCACACACCTTGAGGGACAAATACAGGTCATATTGACTGCTGGCACTAGCCAAGTCACTGCACCAATACGATTTGGAAACCTGCTCCCCCAAGATTCATGCACGAAGCACGGCTGCCGGAATTTCAGTCAAGTAAAACAGAGCTGCCAAAGAGAAAAACCACTTTGCCATGTAGCCCATACCAGTTTCTTCTACTTTCCAAGACACCACCCTCCTTTTTCTGCTGGCGAGGCAGCCTCAGGAGGACACCAGCCCTCCATCACCAAGGACAGACCTGCCCACGGGAGGAGGAGGTACCACAGTGAGCACCTCACACACCCAGGCCAGGGTTTGCCATGCCATGTGTGAGCATCCAGGAGCAGGTCACTGCCTGACAGCTACTCCTTAAACAGGAGGAAGGCCTCACTAACAAAGAGCAAAGGAGGTCTCATCACGTAAGCTCTGAGACTTAAGTGGTATGAGAAAAACGGAGAGAGAAAAAAAGGAAGGAAAGGATATACTAAGGCAGATGTAATAAAGGTATAATTTCCCAGTATAGCTTCTCCTTAACAGAGTACCTCAAATTTTACAGTAGCAAAAGCCACCTAGTAGCAAAGATGAGTGACATAAAGGCTGAGCAACTGCAGAAACAAAACATGATGAATAAAACTGTGATTGCAGAAAGGCAGCTTTTCATCGCTAATACATCCCAAGCGGATAAATTATGGTGAAAGTCCTATTACATAGAAATTCAGCCACCTGGGAATTCAAACAGTTAGCTGCCAGATTTATTTTTAATCACATTCATCTGCCAGGCCTAACGGCACAGCAGGAAGGATTTGGGTTTGCCAAATCCTCTGGAGTGGAGCAGAACTGACTATGGGCTTCAGAGGTACGACCTTACTGCACCCACCACAGGGTACATGCCTTCAAATCCTGCCAGCTCCCCAGTCCAGGGGCAGAGCAACCAGCTTCGGAGGAACACAGTAGTAAGCACAGTTTCAAGTGAAGTACTCCACCCCAATAAACTAGACCTCATCTGTGCCTGATCTATATGGGACACACCACCAAAGCTTTTCTGGTAGGAAACAAAAAACCGAATCAGAAATATAAATGACTTCCAGGGATCATGAGTATGTAAGAACAGAATTAAGGCTTCAGTCCATGTGTCACGTGGCATCAACTTTGGAGGACTCAACTCTGCAACGTCGCTGAGGATCATATGCACAATCTCTGCACTGCTAGACACCATACCTACACCTCGTACGAGTTGGCCAACTCAACGCTAGACCAAAGGCTACAGCTGCAGATTCCCAGGCGCTACAGCGTGATTCCCACCCTCGCAAACATCCACTGCTTGTGCCATGCGGAGTATCCTCAAGCAGGAGCAAGGCAGTGGCCATCCAACAGCCTGGGCTTCAGCCAGGCCTAGACTGCAGCTCCACAGACAGGCAAGATGCCAGGGGCTTATACCTGTGCTGCTTAGTAGTTTGAGTTTGGGACAGGGATGAGGATTTGGGAGAAAAGCAGGCAACTGACAGTTATCAAGTAAGAAAAACAAGAGTGCTTCACAAATAAGGCTGCAAGAAGAGCTTGGGATGGAAAATATTACTTAACCAAAACGGGGACATGGCACACATGTTGTGCTTCAGTCCCACTTAGGAACAACAGGTAACAGAATTACATAGGCCATGACAACCACTGGTTTCCTTCATGTGAGGCACAAAAGAAACGTCCTTTCTTCCAGTTAGCATGGTGGAAACTTGTCAAGACTCACAGACTTCTTTCAATTCCCTCTCCGGAGGGCTGACCAAAATAAGTGAGCCACTTGTACAGGACTCTCTTCTAGAGTTACTCATCTTTTCCACTGAGACAATTCCATGCTCGTCTGCAGTGATCTACATCCCCCCTCTCAGCTGCATTTCTAACTTTAATTGCCAAACACAGCACATAAACTGCCTTCGGTATACATAATTTTATTTATTTTTTATTTTTTAAAAGAAGCAACAGTTCCTAGGACAAACTTGCAAGGCAGCCAGCTGTCTCTTCTCTGCATTTGTCAGCTCCTCATGCTCAGCCTGGGCTTCACAGGCTGCTCCTCCCAGTGCAACATTTGGTGGGGTTTGCTTCCTTCACAGACTTTTCTCTGAGATATGGTACTGAATAAAGCAACCTGTGTAGTGTTAGTCTAAGGGTTCATGCCATTCGGTGCTTGTACTGAATTTTGTACCATTCTCTTCTCCCTCCAGAGCACTAAAATTGACTACATTATTTTGTAAGTTCATAAATAAACAAACAGATCTCCAGGAGACAAAAGCATGCTTTGGCCTGTCTTGGATCAATCCAAAAACCGTGAAACCACTTCATGGAGCATTTTAATGGAGTCAACAAACCCTCCAATGAACACACCGGGCCAATTTTGGCCCAGTGCCCTGCTACCACTTTTGGATTAGGGCTTGCCCACAACACAAACTCTGTCACAATTGCACAAAGTTTTATTTAAAGGTCGACAATCACCAGAAGCTGAAGAGAGCAAAGTGACGTGATGGATCAACCACTATTTAGTGTTACACAACCAAAACACATCTAGTCATAAGTAAAGTGGAGACAGGGGTTGTCCTAAATTCCAGCAAAATAAAGACCATTGTCCAGCAGAGCAAAGCACATGCACTAACAGATGTGGACTCCTGTAACAAGTAATCGCTGCCAGCTCAACCTCTCTCCCTTGATAACTGAAATCCCCAAGCCTTCTGATTCAGCTTGGCTTCAGCTACTGAGGTCATGTGGCCAAGCCATGGCCCCTGACCCACAGGCAGACCCCAGGCAGTACTTGTCCCACGTGGCCATCACATGCCAATGGCAGGGCAGCCAGACCCTCCACCGTGGGAGAGGAAAGGGTCAGTGAGGCAACTGAGCCAGAACCACAGGGTTCCCAGTTGTGTGCCCAGCCCACCTGTTCCCCAGCAAGGACACAGCTGGAAGCACAGCTGGGGAGCCTCCAAGCCACACCAGCCCTCCTCCACCTCTGCAGAGGTGCCACAGGGGGCTTGGAGCACCAGCCCCAGGGGGAGCTGGCGGCGGGGGCTCAGGCAGGAGGGCTGCCCACCCCACTGCTGGCACTAGGGACGTACTTGGGAAATTAAGATGGCCACACTTCTCTGAATGGCCTTCTCCCGCTGGTTCAAGCATCCACTTAATTTGGGGATTAATTTCCTTAAGCCATAACCATGAAACAGTCAACACTTCTCTGCATCCATCAGAGTCACTGATGGATACCTAGCATAACAGAAGCCCTTTCCCTTCCTAAATAAATGAAGTTCTGCCAAAACTACATCCTATGTGCACACAGATATACAGCAACAAAACATCTTGGAAGAGGGGTGAAGAGAGCTGTGAGCAAGTAAGGAACTACTTTTTTTTTTTTTTTTAAAGAATCATTTTGGTGAAGCCTATTAAAAAAAAATCTCTTTTGAAAAGCATCATAATGAATGAAAAGTTTTGCGTGCTTGTCACTCTGCACCTGTACAGGACAGACTTCAAAGCACTTCCTCTGCTAAGAAGCCACCTAAACTTCTACCATTCTCTGACATACCATATTTACTTTCATTGCTCAATGTTTATTCCTCTACAAATCAAAGTAGTAGAGAAATAGATGTGTATGTATCTATTATCAAAACAAATAACAGGTCAGCTATCTTTGTCATGCTTTCACTCTGTAAAAAAACCAACACCCTTCTGTATTCCCCTTTCTACCTGAGATTATTCCACCCTTCAGTGTCTCCAAAGCTACAGCTTTTTTTTTTGTATGCTGGAGTAAGATGTCCAACTACTACAACACAAACTTCACTCAAGTTGATGGCATTTGCTCAGATACAACCAAGAGTAAAAGCAAGAGTATCCCAAATTTCTTACTGGAAATGAAGAAATGCTCTAGAAAATTTTGCTCAGAAGCAGACAAGGAAAAAGATGCTATTAAGAAGCTACTCTATGCTGCGTTTCTCAAATATTCAACAGTGAACACCATCCCAACTCTCTGTTTTTGGTGGCAGTAACTAGTAACACCGATGTGATGGAGGGGAAGAAACAAATACTAGTTTGTGGGAAAGAGGGAATGAAGAAAAATACATCACACAGCAGTTATATAGCTTACAAAACTGCTTTTTCCTACACAAATTCAGAACATAATCATGTTCTGTAGAGCAATATATTTTCATCCAAAGGATACCAGCAAAGTTGAGTTCTGGTCATTCCTACAACTCTTTGCTTTGCATTCAACCAAGACAACATCAGGTTAAGCTTCCCCATAACTTTAGTGGCTGCAAGGTCAGCCTTTATTTTGCCAAGAACAGAGGGGTCTCTGCATGCCCCGGTGCGGCTGCCAAGCTGCCCATGTCGTCCTTAGGGCACCTTTCCCACCAGGCACAGGACGGAAGAGGCTGAGCCGGGAAAGGGCACGCGAGCACAGGCACCGCAGCCCCTGCGCTGCTGTTCACCCACAGCATGTTCAAAGCAGCCATCACCATTTACTGTATTGCATGAATGCCTACTAGCTACGGGATGAATTATGCATTTGGGACAGCACCGGTTTCTATTTTCGCGGCACTGAGATGGCCATGTGCAGCTGGAGGACTGAACTCCATTTTCTTCAGAGCAAGTTTGCTGCCTGAGGGTGGGAAAGCGGCTCATGCTATAAAACAAGAACCTTTTCACTTTGTTACCAGAGTTTCTAATTTAATGTAACTGGGGTAATGGGTAGCCAATTTTAAGCGGGTGGTTTAGTTTAAATATTAACTCTGGTGGTACATAAGGCTTCATTCAAAGGGTAAGTTCAGCTGCATAGAGACAGTTTATAAAACAAGTGTACTGCAGCAGAGAACTGCGTTGTAATCACACCCTTGAAAGTTACTTTTAATCCTCCAAGTTTTATATGCTATAGTCTCTTTAAAAAAAAAACAAACAAACTTAATGCAGAACACACTGACTGAAAAGGAAATCGTATCTAGCGTTCCTTATACAAGATTGCTAAGAAGTGTTGACTTTTTTAACTGGTAAAAGATATAACTAAATCTGGCTCCATAATCTGTGAAGATCATGCTGATGCATGGAAATCCCTGAACTGCTAGGCAATAGAAACTTTACATTTGAAAAAGTAAAGTCTCTAACTTGTTTTGATTCCCCAACACAATCCTGCAGCAAACTGCCACTTAATGCATCAGCAAAATACCACTTACCAATCATTTATTTTTAAAAGACCCAGCAGCATATCCCAAGCTGCTGTTTGAGGCTAGCCTGGTAGGCCATTGCTGATCATGGTAAAATCAGTTAGACTTTGGGGTGGATCTTTTTTTTTGGTGAGTTACCTAGCCTGTTGTTTTTCAACAAACCAATACAATTCTGGCCAATTCTTTTTAGCTCCCCCTTGTCCTGCCTTTTTTCCCCCTTGTAACATACGATGCTTTCATATATAAATGGCGGTTTGCCCTTGCCACCAAACAGCCATAATGCATACCAATGAATTATTGTTTTCCTGTACTGTAGAAAATCCTGCCCCCTCCACCCCAAACTCTACATGCATTAGCATGGCCCACAGTGTCCTGGAAAATGACACCTGTAGTACACCCAGACTTGTCATCCCCAATACTAAAGCTGAACCAGCAATCCCAAACAGTCTAATGCTTTATTACTGTCTTCCCACTTGCCTCTCCACAAAGACTGTCTAGTCCTAAAAAAGCACCTGTCAATTCTGGATGCTTAAGCTTCACAGATGAGTATATTGACAGTTAAAAGCATATTTTAAAAAGAAGAATGCGTTCAGAAGCTCAGCTGTGTGACGTGCATAATATCCACCTAAATTCCCAAGGAGAAATCACAGCATCGCATGAGTACATGATCCATTTCAATCCTCCCTGCGAAGCAAATGAATTCACATCTCTAAGAGGATTTGTCCTGGAGAACTGGCCCTTTTCTGAGTGCTGGGAAGTGCAAGATACCCACATCTCCATCCAGACTGGGTGACAGGCACTGAAAAGGGACATTCCAACCATGGCCAAAAGCAGCAAGTGGGAAAGATGTCACTTAATGTAGAACTGTGCAGAGAGGACAGGAGAGGGATGACTTCCCAGCTCAAGTCGCCTCCTGGAGAACCTCATTTATCAGGCATGAATGACTGATACTTAGCAGCTAATAAATAATTATTAGGTAAAAACTAAATAAGTTTTAATAGCTTATATAAAATATTAGCTACTTTTCATCATATAAATAAGAACATTATAACCATATGCACTGCAATGCATAACCTTTAACTGGGTTAATTCATACACTGAAAGCCCCAAATCACACAGATTTCCAAAGATAAACTGATAAAATACAGATACTTTACTTCATACATGAGCATAACAAAGCAGTAACTGATTTGCTGGTGTTGCAGTAGGAGCTAGATATTTCTGACGTTAAGCTGAATTATTGACATAACAGCCATATCGGTTTGTGCATTTTCACATCAGTTCAGGTGTGAAATACCACAGGGAGTATTTGGGGTTTTTCCACCCAAACAGTCAGCTCCAACCTGCCACTCTGCCCCACTTCTTGTGCTTTCACAAGAGCAGCTACAGTAGCAGACACACATCCACTTCCCCAGATCATGTTTTTGGAGTCCCACAAGTAAATCACCTTCACCCTGACCTCTCACAACATTACATGCAAAACTTGCTTCCTTGACAAAGCACCAGTTTTGAAGCGGCTCAGGGACTGGTGAGACGAGGCAACCCCTTCACCTCCTGGCACCTCTGCTGGTAGTGACAGTGCTGGGTACCCACTCCCTGTCCATCAGTGCTTGGCTTGGCTCTTGGGCAGAGTACAGCAAGGAACTGGCTGTAGTCACATCCTCCATGTAACGAAAGAAAACCAAAAACCAACAAAAACAAAAGTAGAAGGTATCAAATGTTATAGCAAGTGGGTTTTCTTGAGGGTTTTTCCTCCTTTTCAGGGAAGGCTGCCTCTCTCCCACCTGTTGCTGCAGCCACTTCCAAAACATGCATAATTTTGTGGAATGGTGTTGGTTGTGAGCAGTCACAAGATGATTTTCAGCATGTAAAGTCACACTGTGGCTCTTCTCTCCTCTTTCCCTGTGTCTCTCCGTCCGACTTTCTCGATGCCCTCCGTACCCACAAGAGATCAGCAGCAGCAGCAACGTAGCATTACTCTGTCCCCTCTACCAAATTTTCAGCAGAGGAAAGTTTGAGATTTTTCATTAGTTGAGGGCAGATCCCTCCACATTGGAAATACAAATGCCCAAATAAGGTCTGTTAGCAACCAGTTTCAGCTGAGAGGTAAAAAAATGAACAGAAGTTGGTACTCAGCTACCTCTTCCTCCACAGAAAGTGCTGAGACACCACTACTGGAGTTCTGGGCTACTTCATACCTAACTTGTGCTAATTATACTATAAATCTAGTGTATTTACCATGCAGCAATCCAGATCATTATCACAGAATTAAAAAGTAATTTTAAATCCGTGAATCATAAAAAAAAAAATACTTGGATTTGACACCTGTGGTGTTTCCAAGACTGCCTGGAATTACAAATACATTAAGGAAGGTAAGATAGGACAGATCCATAGATGTTTTCAAAATTAGGTTCCTTACCAAAATACATATTCACTTGTTTGACCATGATGCTGCCAGGAGAGACACACTGTCCTTTCGGAGTTTGTCATCCATTTCACAACTTTCCTGAAAATACACCTTCTTATGCTTTTGTGAACACCTTAGCATACAAACACAAGCATCAAAAATAGAAGAAAACAAACTAAGAATCACAAACCACCAGTTTCTTCATCATGGGCTTCTTCTCCCAGCATTATTAAAAATAAATCCTGCTCTGCTTGGCATGCCAGCATATTATTTTAAATAAGTAGGAGGGCTGAAAGAAAGTCACCCTTCATCTCCCAAACCCCAAGAGAAAATGAAGGAGTTATTTCCAGAGCATGTACTCAGCGCTCATCCAGTGAAGCCTATTCATTTTGGTCAGGCTTCACAAGTCCTGCACCACACCTAATGAACACACTGCCTTCTTCTGATGCCTCTTACGCTGCCAGCAGTAGAGGATTAAAAATAATTATGGAAAAAGAAAACAAAACAGCCCTAAAAAATCATTATTGGAACAACTCTCCCTTTAATTTCCTTGGTGTTTGTTCCTTCTCCCTTGGAAGAAGCTGTCACCTCATGCAAGAGGTCAGCCTTACAGTTTCAGCCTCTACTTGCATTGTAAGGAAAAAAAACCTCAAGAATTTTGAAAACGGAGGCGTGAGGGATCTTTGCCGCATGACTGGGGACCTGGCACACCCCATCCATCCTCCTGCAAGGGTTCAGGTTAACTAGTCCCCCTGGGAAAGCCTGGATGCAACTGTGGCTGTCGTGGCTTAGTCTTCTGCTCATGGGAGATTTGTTATTGGGTCACCTAGTGCTCCAGACCTTCTAAGAGTAAAAATCATGACGTACAAAAGCTGTTTGTCAGATATTCATGCTTCCTCACTACTGAGCAGTTTCTCTGCTTCAAAATGCATGTCTTCCAACACGGTCTCTGCACAGCACAAGCTTCGCCCCACTTAGGTGCGACTGAGAAAAGACAAAAGGATAAGCTAGGTGGTTTGAAACAACCAAGCAGCTGCAAGCCAGGAAATATGGAGTTCATGCTCTACCAATACCTTAACTCTCACTCCATTTCTTTGCCCTGACAGGAGTATCAGCACTGCTCTGCTTGTACTCTCAACTCTGGAAACATTTCACGTCATTGACCACAAATGAAGTGATACAGACGTGCTTTTCCATAAGCCGGAGAAGGCTCTGTGGCCAGGGAAAGGGGAGGTTTCCAGTCGCGCTGGCAGCCCGGTGGAACAGAAGGGCTGTGTGGAGGGAGTTCATGGCAGGGAAAGAGCCCCTGACAAATCCTGCAGCTGGAGACTGCCCACCTTCCCTCCTGCTGCAGCTCCACCTGCCTCAGGCTTTTACGGCCATCTCTTAAAATGCACTCATTCATGCACTCATTCATGCACTCAGTCAAACTCCTGGTGCCTTTTATCAGACCTGTGTGAGTCAAGTTTAATCCAGATGATTTTCTGAGTCCCTTCACTCTTTGTTCTTGCCTTTCCGAACCAGAAAGGGGATGTGGCAGTCGGCACGTAACCGCTAAAGCTACACCTTCCATACAGTGAGGCTCAGCTATTAGAATATTACTCTTGCCTTTCCCCCCTGAAATTTTTAAGTCTGTCTTTACAGATTCAGGCTTCCCAGTTCAACCTCCATTTTTCCAATGCCGTCTGTTGCAGCAGACCCTTCCGCAGGGGCCTGGGAAAAGGTCCCTCTGCCTTGAAGGAAACCAGGGCTTACAGCCCTCTGACTGCTCTGGGAGCAAGCCTCTGGCAATCCAAAAACTAAGCCCAAGACTAGTTTTCTCTAAGCCTGTTACGAAAAGGCTTTGTACCAGAGGACCATTCCTAAAACTTTACTCACAGTCCCACAATAAAGCCCAGGACTAGTAATTTCTCATGGTCTCCATTTATCTTATTCTTTCACGTAAACCTCTTCTCCACACACATTTGCCCTTCATCACTGGAAACAAACTGCACCCAAAACCCAGCAAGGTATTTTTGTGTTTTTCTGTGGCTAAGACACCCACAGGAGTTTTTGTGTAAAATCAAATCAAATCAACTGGTATTATTAGAAGGGAGGTATAAATAGAGCTCAAAGAGGACTCACATAGCCTGCTCCTCAAACACGCTTCTTCCAAGCAGCACATCAAGGCTATTTCAAGTAGCACCTCCCATTTTTCACTCCTGAGTATGTCAAAGTATGTCAGCTTAAGTAGCCAAAGAAAGAAATGATTACTTAAGGGCAAGTGTAAATACCTTGGAAGGAGCGGGAGGGAGACAGGGTTCTGTTAACAGGTTGCTCACCATGCAGGGTATGGAGAAGCGAGCATCCAGACAGCAGCTGCTGAGCCACAGATAATCCCCCCAGGCGCGCTGGAGCCCACTCTTCCTCTTTCCCCCTGTGCCACGGTCAGCACCTACAGCAGGTGCACAAGTACCCCAGGGAGAAACCACTTCCCTCCCTGCACTGCCTGCCTTGAAAGTGTTCGTTAGCGCATGCATATGCTTGCGCTCTTGGGGTAGCAATACTCAACATTTTCCCCTCTGGTATCCATGGAAAGAGATTAGTACTCCAATATTTCATTAGCCAACAGTGCTAAGTATTCCGCCAACTTGTGGAAAGAGCAAAAGCACTGAGGTTAATGTATTTGGTGAGGCTCTGTCGAGCAGTTTGGGATATTTTGTTTCAGTATAGCATAAGGAAAGCAGCTGTCACCTTGATTATAGTGCCCTCAGTAACCTGATACTTCTCCAACCAGTCCTAACTTCAGCCTGCTCCCCCTCCATTTGAGCAAGCACAGTTACTGATCACTTAAACAGTCAAATGGTGATTTGCAGAAAAATAAGTTTTGAACTGATGCTGTAGGTCAGAGGAGGAGCGCCGGCTTCATCAGCACCTTGCACCCACATTCCCATCCCTCCCCAGTCCAAGAGGAGAATACAAAGGCTTCCAAGAAAACCTGAAGAGCAGAGAGAAATGCCAAGCTGCAAAGTTTGGCTCCACACACTTTCCAAAAAGCAAAGGGGATGAGGGATGCAGTGCTCAAAACATCCACATCTGCTTAAACACTTGGTACGCATGCTCCAGTGCTGTCAAACAGACATATCTGACGAGTCAAAGATGGAGCTAGTATCCCTGATACAGTGACTCTTTTCCACCCCAGACCAGTCACCTCCAGGTTTTTCCTTGAATTATGGTCTGGCCAAGACATGTCAGCAGTCCGGCATCCCCTCCCCACCAACAGCTCTGCCAGTAATTCGGTCACTCCCAACCGTCTCCTCCCCGCTCCTTCTTTTTCACTGCTGCAAGCTGAGCAAGCAGAAGGATTCCTGAGGGTACGCAAAGGACCAGGGCAGGCCCAGTTTTTCGTCTACCTTTTCTTCTGCTCTTGGATCCTGTACGTGCAACATGAGACTGAAGAGTGGTGCCAATGCTAACAGTTACCTGCGTTGCCTGACAGCACAAAAGCAGCAGGGAAGTGGGGGGAGAAAATCAGTCTAATGAGGTTGGAAGCACAAGAGATGGCAGAGAAAAAGAGCATAAAGAGCTTAAGATACAAATTACAATTAAGTGCACTATAGCTATCATGTACTGAGCAGTATTGCTCAGAAATACCGTTAGCACAAATCAAAAAACCCACACTGAACAAAAAGCAACATTTCTGGTAGGAAACTGGTAGTCTTACAGATAAGTGACAGGTTAGACAGAATTTAAAAGCTCTCAGTTCAGGTTGCTTTGTTTGTTTTTATCTTCTGATAAAAACAGCCTACACCTACACAGACAATAACACAGAGCACTACCCATCTCTGCAGTATGGTCTATCGTACCACCGTTGAAAAAAAGACTTCTTTTTTCCCCATTTTCTTTTGAAGACAAAAGCCCATTAAGACATAATGTTGTTACATCTGCTTTGATTTATCCAAAGGAAAGTCAAAGCACTCATGCTATAGGCTTTAACTAATAAATTTGCATAGCTCTGTGGACAGTGTTTTATAAATCAATGATTTATTTCCCTGGAAAAGAAAGCAAACTTTTATTTATAAGCTGCTTCACATTTTAGAGCTGTTCACTGAAATAGGAGTTCAGCAGAACATGAAGTCTTTACTCGTACACCCAGAGCCAGCACTGCACTTCGGACTTTGCAATTAGCCACAAAAAGACTTAGCAAATAAAAAAAAAGTCTTAAGGAAAGCTAACTGACAACTGCAAAGTGCAGGAGAAGCGCCCGCCGCTGCATAATTTAAGGTCTTTTCTGTTAAGCTGCACGCTATATTTACCACCTGGCTTGTAATGGCTGCTTTTATTCAAATGCTCTGCAGTAAAATATATGCACGTGTAGGGGATGAAGACTTTATCACTGAAACCTTCTGCAACAAATTAGGGGAATGAGGAAGGCTCACACACTTCCGCAGCAAAATTAGGTCAGGATGCCTTTGAATGGTTCCATCTGAAGACTGTGCCAGACTTCAGATCAAATGCTTTCTAGTGCATTAGACCCAACGGCTTAAGAGATGAACTCCTATACTGCTGATAATTATTACTAGTACTCTGCATTGCTGTGTCCCTCTCCACCTGTGGATAATTATAAATAGCCTACATTTTCCAGTCCCTGACACATGCCACTTGGTTAATAGCACTTCTAAAACCCATCCTTTATAACCATGGGTCACACATTTCAAATATGACGACCACGTAACTCCACACAGTTTGGGAAATTATGACTTGCCCCACACATACTCTTAAGCAAACACTCCCTGAATATACGTGTATGGCTAAATGACATTAGCATCATGGTAATTAATGATGTGAAGTTGTAAAGTCCCAAGTTAGCAATTCAAATCCAAACCTGTCTCTGCCCTCTGGTGCACACGTACAGCTCTGAACCGTGCGGCCAGGGAGCATCACTGCCACCGGCTCCGTCAGCTCCTGCCCTGCTGCAGCACGGTCAGCCCCAGGGATGATGCTCTCCCCCACACCAGCTGCTGCTCTTAATGGGCTTCAGGGCTATCCCCAAATAAAGCATACTCCAGTAGCCAAGCTGGGAGGGCAAAGGCCGAAGAACTGTCCCCAGATATATAAAGCAGTTAATTATATACCTCTTCCCCACTCAGCTTTACTGCTCACACCCCAAGGAATGGGCAATAGAACCCAGGAGCCCCCACATCCAGTCATGTTTGTGTAAAATTTCATTATTAAATTAATCCATAAATAAACTACAACAATGCCCAAACCCCAAAACTACTTCAATGAGTAAGAGGGGGTTATATAGCCAAAACAGTAATGCTGGGGTCAAATACACCTTTTGTGGATCTCAACAGCATAACAAGACTGGTGGTAAGAAAATCGAGGCATTCAAAATTTAAGTCGGTAAAACCTCAGACTTTTCCTTTTTTTTTTTTTTAAGCTCTTAAAATTCACAGCTGAGTTCATTCTAGCAAGCTTGGCTGTTGGGAGGGTTGTTAAGATACACAGAAACATCCACCTCCAGTTTCCTACCGCTCCTTGTTTTGCTCTCCTGTTAGGTGACACTACTAATTGTACAGCTGCTACAGCTAGCTGCCAGAAACTGCTCTAAGGAGGTTTTCCAATTAGGTTAGCTGAATTAAATAACAAGAGAGAGAAAGAGATTAGCTTTTTCTGTACATCTCTAGGGAGCCACAGAGAAATCCCAAAAAATACTCTTCCTAATCCTCCCTTAGGACCCCTTCATCTCTGATCACAAATACAGAAATGCCACGCAAGCTACTCTACTACATGGGAACTGTGCCAGCTCTGACTATCTGTACAGCCACGATCTTCATGACAAGGGATTCTACCTACTTTTTTTTGAGACTGACAGCATCTGCCAGAAGTTTTCTCCTCAGTCCTCCTCACGTTCCTCAAGTCAAATACCTTTTCATATTTAAACCAGTGGAGATAAGATCCTCAGATGTTATGTGAAACAGCAAGAAGTAACATGGTGAAGAAGTATCACAGAGACTCTTATCTGTATATTTTTCTGTCATAACCCAAAGCTGCCTAATTCTTCCAGTGCAGATAGAGGAGGTCAGAAAAAACAAAAAATAAATTGATTGGCACATGACCTCGGTAGCATTACTAAATATTCACAAGCCCAGAAGACTTTTTTAACCCACAGACAAGATTGATTCATGGTTCTCAAAAAAAGTATCAGGAAACCTTCATCACTATTAAGTTTATCTGGCTTTTGGTATACGACAAGTTATGCCCCCAGGCAGAAAACCAATTACAGGTGTCCACCAGAAGAGACCTACATCACGATGCCAAGTCACCAGCTCTTGGTTAAGTGGGAGAGATACGGTCAAGAAAACAGCATTAGTGAAAGCACAAAACCCCAAACCAGCCAAGGGTAGAATAAGCTTTTCAGGCTGTAAATCACAGTAAGAACAGGAACAAAAGGAAAGAAAGGTCATTTCCCCTTTCTAATGCCCCGCAGTTACAAAACAGACAAGAAGTGGCATTTTGAGCACAGCAATACTATTAAGAGTACCGTCTCAAGCCATTTTAGACCAAATGCTCTTGCGTTATCAGGAGCTCAGATGTTCCCTCCATCCAGCAAGCCCCAGCACGGTGGCACAGGCACACCTCTGCCTCCCCACCCCAGCAGAAACACTATTTATTACTGAGCCTGGGCCTTGCCAAAGGCAAAGAGATGCCCCCTTGTACAACATAGCCCTGATCTTCAACAGGGCATGGCTGCTTGGGCTAAATGCCACCAGAGAGAAAAGCATTTCCAATAAGCAGCACGACTGGAGACAGCCAGTAATACACAACTTTTACTGCCCTGTCTACACCAGCACCTGCACGCTTTAAGGAGGTAAGTCTGTTTTTAACAGGTGGCCATGGTACCTACTTTCCTCACCCTCAAACCCTACACAGTCAGGCCATCAAGCAGCAATGAGGTATCCAAACATTATTCAATAGGTTGGAGATGAGGCTGTTAAATTGTATCAGTTTATCTTTTTATAGTCAAGTTTTCGGAGTTGCGGCTTCTTCAATGCCCTCATGTCATCCCTCCCCTCTGCACACCACCAGATGCTCTATGCTGCTCTGCAGGAAGGAGCACAGCTCCTGCCAGAAAAGCAGAAACCGTCTCATGGTTTGCCACAGGGCTTCCTCACCTACCTCGTGCTCACTGCCAAACTCACTGGAAACTTCTGGAGACCTCTGCCACATTTTCACGCAGCAGACATGTCCACCAAAGCGTTTTGGTCAAAAGGAAGGAAAGGCAAATTCAATTGGCTCAAGCTGCAATGTGGACAGAGAACTTCATCTGAGCCCAGAGTCCATTAGGGTCACAAGAGCTCTGGCCAGGTCAGGTACAGACCTATGCTAACCACTATTCCCAGTTTTTTTCTTCAGAACAAGTTTTTTCCAACTCATTTACGTTTTGCAGCGACAACCATGCCTGTCCCCTTACCAGGGCTTTGAGGGCAGAGGGAAGGCTGTGCTGGAGGATCAAACCACAAGCACCTGTGGGCGCTACGGAGGATCAAATCATACTTACGGAGGAAAACTGTTATGGAATTGTTGTATTAAATCACAAGTGAAGAAACAAGAAGAAAACCGTTTGTAAAGTTATATTTCTGTTTAAGGCTTTCTTTCCTGGTAAGGTCAGAGAAGCTGCTCCTCCCACCCTACTTCAGGCCAAGAGAGTTATTAAGACAATTTTGAGAGCAATTTTGTTCTGTTTATTTAACCGGGAGTCCTTCTCATGTTCTGCAGAGCATTTCTTCTCCTGACACTTGAAAGACATACTGCCTTTCGTAAAAGATACACACACAAAAGTATATAAAATAAAAATAATATATGTAATACAGAGATCTATACAGAAGAAAGATCTGTATAAAATACACATATACACACAAAGTTTCAAAGACCTTCCAAGCTAGAACTGCAACAGCTGCAGAGAGCTCAGTGCTGAATGCTCTGTGGAAGACAATCTCTACAGGCACTTAATTTCAAACATACTCCAAGAAGTTTAATTTCATACCATTTCAGATGTTACATTAAAAAAAATCAGCCTTCACAGATGAGAAATAATCAAAGAGCACATGACTGGAAAATTATAAGCAACTCTACCAAAGACAAGAATTTAGAAGATATACATGGCACTTTAGTGACTTTTCCTATCTACCTCCAGGACTAGTCATCTTTGTTGTTCTACCATGGAGAAAGAGATTTGTGAGTTCCACATGCTACAGATGCTTAAGTCACTAATGATTGTAAAGCATTAATCTTCTAACATTATATGCTGCCACAGCAGTTCTTGAGAACTTTTCACCTTCTTACAATGAGACACAAGCCAGTTACTAACATAACCAAATTTCACACACCCTGTTCATGGATGCTCCTTCTCCTTGCTGCACAAGCACTTAGATTTACTGTGCTTGCACTGCCACCAGTGGCAAGTATCGAGTGCCCCTGAGCTCCCGACTGGAAGGAGATGCAGTCCCATGGCCAGGACAGGACCTGTATGTTCTGCAACCCCCCTTCCACAGAAAACTCGGAATCTTGTTTCTCAGCAATATTATTTTATGCACATCCTTGCTGCAGGAATTATACACTGTTATTATTTATAGGGCTAAGCCATACCTATTTTTATTTATGCAATGTCACAAATTTATATTCAACGGAAGCTCAATTTTCAGAAGTCCCAATGATGGTGCGTTTCCATTACTTTGAACTAGCTTCACCTTTCCGCTTTGCTTCCCTTGCAGGTTTTCATTTTAAATAACAAGAACACCATCAATGTCATGTCTCCGCGCCCGCATATTTGAACGCAGAACTGCACAACACTTGAAAGGGATCCAAAGGGAAAGGCTTTGTGGAGGCTTTCACCTCATAATCAGTTTAAGTGACACAGTGATTCTGGGATCTCCACATCCAGAGCGAGCACAGACAAACAACCCAGCAAAGGAAGAATCTGTCTCCTGGACATCTCTCCTCTCTGCAGCCTGCAAGATATGCCATGTATTCAAACCCATTATTAGCCTTCCCCTGCAGACCCCAGTCCAAAAAGCAAACATGACTCAGCTCTTAAAGCCAAAAGAGATCAAGCGCACAGGGCTTGGCTGGTCACAGCTGCACCCTCCAGCTGCTGTGTCCAGCCAGCTGTTCCTGCAGGTACTGCAGAGTCACCACAGCTGGAACTAATGCAGCTCGGCCCAGAGAGAGGAAAGCTTTCTTCTACTTGTATAACTAATGGAGGGACAGGAGCAGACATACCAGAGCTGATCCTGGGGAAGGCAGGAGAGATGGAAGACCTAGTTAGGTTATTCATTCATGTGGCAGCACGTACATTACACTTTTTTCTTCCCTCTCAAAACATCCTTAGTCTTGAGGCCACACTGGTCATGCACCCAACTGCTCCCTGGGAAGTACTTCACCTTCTAGGCTGTAGTACTTTAGTAGCACCGTTTCCCACAGCTCTGCGAGGCCATTACAGTCACACTTCTGAAACACACTTCAAAAAATAAGGATGGGCCACTTCACACTGATCTGAAAGGTGACAAGTGACCTCCATTAGTGTGGAAGCACCTCTAGAGAAAATTATGCTTTATTACGGTTAATCAAGCAGGAACAAAACATGTCTGACAACATAATACCTAAATACAGACAATACATTCTGGTTGTTAATCACAATGCTGTTTTCTGAACATTTCAATTCAGTTCCTGCATATACCACAAGCTGTTTGGCCTTCTGCAAGTCCCTTTGTCTCCTTACCATTAATAAGAGTACAAAGTATGTATTTATCTTCATGCTCACAACTCAAACACAGCCACACAGGTTTTTTATTTGAACTTTCCTAAATCAATTCACCTTTGGAACAAAACAATTTAGCTTAGAAGGGAGATTTCTGAGGAGTTGTTTATATATAAACTAAAAATAGTGATTTCAGATGGAGTGTCCAGCTCAGGCTTTAGCTGAGCACAGCTTACGTGACACACTAATAGCCGATCTACAGACAAGGCCAAGTTCTGCAGATTCATCACCGCCCTATTAGTCATTATTTCACTTTAAATGAACCCCCTACTTGAGGCATCAACAAAAATCATTTGTTCAGAGCAAAAGTACTTGCTGCAAATGGTTGTTAAATGCTATGTTTTCTCCTACTGCAGTTTTCCAATACTTTTGAGGATTACATGTATTTTGTATTTCTGCCCAAATATCTAGTATGCTTTGAAAGCATCCCTCAGGGCTGAGCTAATCAAGAAAACAACATACATACAGAGAACTGTCATTATTACAGGGTCAAATACTAATGCAGTCTTTACTTGAGAGATTGCAAATTATACTTCAATGTGAGCAAGAGAAACCTTGTTCCCAAATCACTGAATAGTGTCATGTAACCTATGAATAAATTACTAGTCCTGAAAAGATTATAGATAGCAGTTTATTATCGTCTTGTAAGCATGAACCGAAGATAACCAAACAACAAGCCGTTCACAGAACAGCCTACAGTAATTCTCTCATGCTTGCTACAATATGGAGAGCAAAGCAACTTGAATGTGGACCAAACGGCTTGCCTATGACTTGTGCGTCCTCTCTCAAGTGTGGCAGCACAGAAGGCATCTTTATGACTTACATTCAAGTAGGCTCTTACATGGGGCCTCGAATAAGCTTGCCAGTCTCAAACACAACATTTCTGTTAAAAATCATAGTCAGTCAAATCTATTCAGAAGACAAAAGAGCACTTTTCCGTAACTAGACAAGAGCCCTTTGTTCAGTCGCTGAGCCTTATTAAAGCCTGTAATTCTTTGCCATAAGGAAAATGTTTAAACTGGTCAATGGCAAAAGTCAATTTGGTAGGATAATGTAATTAATAAACGCCATCCATATGCCTCTGCTTGACTTTTTATAAAGACAATTGGCCATGAACAACAGGGCAAACGGAGAGCTCTGCAAACGACTGGCTGCCCCGCAGGGAGCTCGGCTGCTGCAGGCAGGGATGAGCTCTTCTCCAGGCTCAGGACTCCCTGCCAAAATGCCACGTTCCCCACCGAGGATGGCAGGTAGCTCTCCACCATCCTCCCTGGAGGCATTAGATCATGGCTGTGTGTTTGACGTGGGGCTTTTCATAACTCGCACCTCTGCTAGCCAAGGAATTAGGCCTTGATCTGGTCATCCTGAGATTGCATTTAAGATTAGGACCACAGAGATTTAGATCCACCAAAACTTCAAACAAACCCAAGGCTTACAGCGCATTCTCTAAAGTCCACCATCTTTATCCCATTAGCTGCAGCAATTGCCTCAAACCTACCACAGAGGTATCATCTGCCCAAGAACCACAATCCCAGTACCCGACTTCAAACTCTGAGATATTTGTCCTGACTTGTTCCTGAAGACAAGGCTCTCATCTACTTCTTCGATAAGGATCTAGAAAAAAATGCAGAGAAAACATCTCTGCACTTTAGGCCTAAGTATTAATTCAGTTCCAATGCAGACCTCGGGGCTAAGATATTAAAAAGAGAAACTGCTTCAGTGTTTGATCTCGGGTCAAGAATCATCCGTTCTTTAATTTTTAAAGGATAAGCTAACGTGGGAGGGAAACCTATTCCCAGAAAATGGCTCCTGAGAACATCCAGGTAAGGGGCAGCTTCACTGCACCACCAGAATTGTCATACCTGAGACTAGTGGCAAAACCCAGAGCTCCCCCAAATTTCCAGTGCACGGCAGTGCAGGCAGCTGTTGGATGGGAGCACCCAGATGTTCAGCCAGAGCAAGGGAAGCAGCTGTGGTAGATGCTGCTGGCTGATTCCAGGTGCTGCCAAGCCACAAAAAGCAATGGACAAATACTTATTAATTCTACAGTGAGAAGAAAAAGCTCACGTGAGTTGGGGAAGGGTGGAAATAAATCAAGACTAAAAAAGCTTCCTACCTTTCTTTGGAACTTACTTGGCAATGCAGATTTAACATGCTTAGGAGACACACGCACGGCATATAAATCTGAAACGCCACCTATCTCTTCAGCCCTTCTTCTCTCTTCGCCTCTAATTACTATCTCCAAAGTCTAGCTGCCTTTTTCAAAATAAAAGAACATTCCTCCTCTCCAACACACTATCAATTTTCTAAATTCCAAAAGCAAAGTAACCATTAGAAACAAATGCAGGAAAATTACAGCATCATGCTTCTAAAATACTAAATACTTCTGAAAAATATACCAAATATTACCCTTGGATCATCCTTCAATAACTACATTTATGCCAGCAAATCAGTGCTTAGATGCTTACAGAAGAAACAGAAAGACCACCCAGTTGATGTTGATGCCCCAGTCCTCTATTTTACTGAAAGCCTAAAAACCAACGCCAGGCACATGCATTGTGATGTGAAGCAAAGTCTCCAGAGTCCAGAAACCTCACGAGGAGAGCTGCGATTAACCTTCTGTTAGGAGAGCAGCACTATAACGCTGCAGTACGCAGCACAACCTGCTAGCCGGCAAAGCTTCCCAACACACGCTTGGGCTTGCGCAGAGGATTAGACCATCACACAAGCTCTGGAAAACCAGTTGTCCCACTGCTGCGAACCAGGACGAAATGGAAAGGTTTATCAGCCTCTTCCGAATGGGAGCTGACAAGTACACCTGGATACTTGGCGCTGCTCTCTGCTGCTACTAAAATCAGCAAGAGTTGACTCCCGCTATCATCAGGACCGGACTCAACCTTTTAAAAGGCACATCAGGCCTTTCATTTACAGAGTTTGCCTTTTCTTTCCAGCGGTTTCATGTCACACTCTTTCCCTCTCCTCAAAGCAAACCAGGAAACTTTCAGACTAGCCAAAAAGCACACTTTTTCCCATTCAGCCAAGCCTGGGTGAACCTCCCGCGCCTGCCGGGATTACCAGACCCCTCTAATCTGACCTCTCACCGGGTGCTGCGCTGATGTGGGCAACGCTTGCCACCACGCACAGGTTGGCATGAACAGGTTGGGGTCCCCCTCACCCCCTGCATCCCACCCATGTCCCCAAAGGGCTGATCACCCAGGGCACCTGGCACGGCGCAGTGGAGCCCATCTGTGGCACGACAGCCCGTATCAGGACGCACAAAGTGTGCAGCCAGCACGGACAAACCGCTCCCAGGTTCAGCGACAGGTCTCATTTCCAGTACATTTTTAACATGGCTCTGACATCTACTTGGCCCACACCAATAAAGAGGTTTGTTGGTTACATGACGCAAACACAGGGAACTTGTTGCTTTAGGAAACAGAATCTCCAGCTGTCTTCCCCTCCCACTGCTGAAAAACACCCCTGGATAATTTACTTCATCAGAAATGAGATTTTTACCTTACAGCTTTGCCTAAATAATAAACAGCAGAATCAAACACAAGGGAAGAAATTCGGAGCTAAACCCACTTGACAGTGCTCTGGAGAGCTAGCACGGTTTTTTTAAGCATCCATATAAAATTCCTCTTATGACCAAGACAGCCTTCTGCAGACACGACAGATTTGCCATCTATCTTTTCCCAGAGATGCGTCTACAAAATCCTACCTTAAGGGACCATGTAGCTGCTGCCAGACATAGCGAAAGAAAAAAAAAAAAAAAAAGAGGGGAAAAAAAAAAAAAAGAAAAGGGAAAAAAAACACTCTCCTTTTCCAATCTCTCCACAACTTTCTGGCAGCAGTGAGGGTGCTGCACCAGGGCCAGGCAGGCTCCCCCCGCCTCGCTCTCCCTCCTGCCCCCCAAACCGCGCTGCCCTGGTTCGCCCCAACGACCCACCTCACGCTGCCGCAGTGTGCTCATCCTAAGGCAAAAACCCATAAAACTTAATACTTTACTAATTACTGTGGCAGTTTAATAGTTACTACACCATCAGAGAACTTCGTAATAACAGCATTTCTATAAAATTAAAGTGTGTTGTACCTCATTAGCCAAGGTTGTTTCTGCAGTGCAGTTATGCTTAGCGGAAACAGGAGTCGGTGTTCTACACTACCCTTTTTTAATTACTCCTTAAAAAAAAGTGTTTTGCAATCGTATCCTTAGAAATCCCTAATGATGAGCCAGATTTCAGGAAGGCTGTGACTGGGCTAATTTATACAATAGCTAGACAACTTCAAAAGTTAACCCAAGCTAGTGTCTTATTTAGTTCAGTGGAGCGGCTCATTTTAATTGGATTAAATTGTCATGTTTTTTTAATTTCATACTGAAACCTCAATTTATTATTTCCTAGCATTTGCCCAAACGCTGCAACAGTGTCATCCGCATGCCCCCTTCCCTCAAGACAAACTCAGATCCACCGACGGCAAAGACTAAAACCCTCTTGCCGGCCTTCACGGGCTCCGTGCCACGGAAGAGTGGGAGCGCTTCGGCGGAGAGTGGCTTTTCCAGAGGTACAAATCCCGGCAGCCGAGTTAATTGCATTAAGCAGAGAGGTCCCCGCTCAGCAAATACACTTGTGGCTCGGAAAAAGTGTAAACAGCGGCATTATCCCGAGCATCTCGCAGCCAGCCCGTCGGGGAAGGGCTGGCGGGGGCCAGCGGCACGCTGGGGTTCCGCGGAGCCGGCACCGGCGGCTGGCCGGGAGGCGCGCAGCGCTGCGCGCCCGCGCAAGGAGAGGCGCAGCAGCGCGGCGTACCCGAAGGTTCCGAGGAGTCCAGCTGTAGTTACAGCTTTTTTTTTTTCTCTCTTTTTAGCAACCGGCCGGGAAGAGTTGACTTTGCAAGGAGACGCTCCCGCCTCACCGCCCGCAGGTCCGGGGGGAGGCGGCGTCTTCCTCGGGCGGCCGCTCGGACACGGTGCGGCCCGGCGGCTCCCGGTGCTGGGCCGGGACGGCTACAAAACCCCGCGGGACGCAGCGCCCCGAGGGCTCCCGCACCCAACCCCGCGCCGCCGCCGCCGCCGCCCCTCGGGCTCCCCACGGCCGCCG
>VYZV01044418.1:373863-427772 GCA_013401275.1 Pandion haliaetus
TTCCACTCCTCCTCCTCCTCCGCCCCGGTCTCCCCTCTCTCGTCCTCCCCCCCAGTGGAAAACATGAGCAGCGCCGCGGGCCGACGGAGCGAGGGCTGGCCCGGTATAAAAGCGGGGACGTGGAAAGGCTCCCTCTTTTCCAGGGAAATCTGGCCGCTGCCGCGTGTTTTTAGCGCTCTGCCGCCGGATTTCGCATCGCTGCTCCGCGCCACCCTCCCGAGTTAGCCTGTGTGGCAGCGTCTAGTGTCGGAAAAAACGGGACGGAGGGGTTAAAAGTCACGGGGAGGGGGGGATGTCCCAAAATGCCAGCCCGTTTTGGATCCCCACTTGGCTTTCTGCCCCAAGATTCTTTTTTTTTTTGGACTTTTCTCCGTCGACAAGAAGACTAGAAACTTTTAGGGGTGAGGGGGTGGCAAATAAGAGACAGCTGCGATTTGCACCTAGTTGAATGGATCCAGGAGCTATGTCTTCAAAATAAATATTGCAGGAATTGACAGCACCAGGCATGTGTGCTCCAGAAGCCAAAACAAGAAGTCTTGCTATGACTAGTCCATGGCATTTCTCAACTGGGGAAAATGGTGGTATTGCAGAGCTTAGGAGCCTCAGCCCAATCCGCTTGCCTATGCCAGCATATTTCCACCTCTGAATGTGTCCATATATTACATCAGTCATTGGACATGGGAAAGGAGCAATAACCAAGAAAGCAAAATATATCAGTCTCGCTTACAAATTGCCACTCGTGATTTAGTTCAGAAGGCTGCAGCCAGCCTTTTATAGCCCGAGTCAAATGGTCACAAGGACCGTAATGGTCTCTTTTGCTTTAGCAAAACCTATCCCTCTTAGAGGACCCAGGCCCCGGAGGGGGCAAGAAGAGCCCAGGGAGATTCCCCGGGCAGATGTTCTTCCACTCCCTTCACCTTGCCTGCCCAGTGCTCTGTGAGTGCTTCTGCCGACGGGGGTGTTGAGATCAGAACCACCTTTGGTTCCCACTCTGGTTGCTTTCCTATCAAAGTAGGAATGCCATGCAGGAAAATAAAATAAAGTGAATTTGGCACAAGCATTCTCTCACGCCACTCATCACTTTCCCAGCCTCTCCCAGGCAAACACACATCCCTGGAGATCCCTGTGTAGTGTGGGTTCAGCGGCTGGCTCTGTGCTGGGAAGTGGTAGGACCCTTGTCCCCAGAGGGGTAGGTGGCCATGCCTGGAGTGCTCTTGCTGCACGCCACCCAGTCCCAGGAACGTGATGCCTCTCAACAGTTACCATGCTTGCTATTTCTAGATCCACCTTCTGGACGTGCCATGTCATTGATTTTTAGGCTGCATTCCCTACCGAAATCTTATCAGATTTTCAGTGGTCTGCTCCTCATGGGTGTCACAGATTGTATAATATATTCCTTATATTAAACAGATTGTTTAATATAATCCTTCTCCTTCAAAGTATGTTGCAAATACTTAGGACCTGATTCTGTGTATCCCCTTCCTAGGGGCGGGATTGCAATCCAGCTAAGCAACAATTTTGGTGCTGTTTGATGTGGGTGAGTGAAGCGCAGTGAAGCAAAGGGAGGAAAACTCTGGTTCGGCCAAATCTGTAGAACCTCACATAGGCACAGGTCTTACAGGCACCCCCGTCCACAGGGATGGGAGAGATAAGGAGGTTGCAACTTGCCCGAAGTCAAAGCAGCAACCAGAAATAGCATTCCTTATGCTGGCAGGATCCTAACAGCAGGAAAACAGAACGCCACATTAGAAACAAATAACATGAAAGAATGAATGTGAAGGCAGAGAAGCTGAGTACAGGGAAGCATCCTAAGGGTTGTCAGACACCAAGGGCAGGTGATTTACTACAGTAGGGTGTTTTTTTTAGCGTTCAGACCTTTCAGGCATGTCTTTAACAAATAAACCAAGCTCACTTTTTCTTTCATGTTGCGATCCATGATTATCAGGGATTTACGTACTTGGTAGAATCTATCAAGGACCAAACTATAATCTGCAACCAGCAAAGGGAAGGCCTTCCTCAGGCAGAGACAATAGCAGCTAATGGGCTCCTCATGGACCATGAGTATCCGTACGGGCAGTGCCCATGAAGGGCTCAAGGCCAAGAACCTGCAAAACTTCCAAACGCCTACGCTTGTCCTTAAACCTGCGCGGGGGCAATCTCTGATGCCAAGCACAAAGCTAAGCATACACACTAATACTAGAAGGAGCAGAACTGAAAACCAGAAGCCAGACGGATGATTTGGAAACATAGAAATGAGTGTGAGGAGGAAAGATGACAAAAGAAATAACCCTTGTAGGTCACAGGCATAACAAAAGTTTGTCTTGGGATCCACTTGCTGCCTCCCCACGCTCCTGAGCCCTCCAGCTAGGAGCACCGTACTGCAGTAGGAACATTTCCACTCCTGGTCCCATGGAGAATGGCTGTGCTTACCTTGGCTCACAGCCAAGTGCTCCGGCACCGGCTCCTCTTGTTGCCCTGATTTTATAGGGACAGAGGCAAGTGGAAAGCTCAGCATGAAGCTGAAACCAAGTGTTTTTAACCCAAAGGAATTATGTAATAAGAACTGTGATGAGAGGGTAATCGAAGCCAGGCGATGAGACGGAGCTGCCAAGAGAAAGCTGCAGGCCTGGGCGTTTCTGACGCAGACTGTCAGGCAGCGATCACTGCGCTGCCATTGTGCCACCCCGACTCCTCCCAGCCCTCTGGTGTGCACTGGCCATCCGATCGCAACCCTGACATCGAGTCAAACCAGGCTGGAGTGGGATTAAGGGACAAACTTCGCCAAAGGCCTTTTTTTTTACAAAATGTGTCATACGCTGGAAGGATGCAAGAGGACCTCACGTGTAGCATGTGCAATGTACTTATCAACTACTACTTATCAAAAGCCCCAACTATAACCACAATGTCCACCAAATTGGAAGATTCAGCTCTGGGGCTCTCCTAGGGGGAGATAAACCTTCTGGATTTGTAGCCAGTGCTCCCAGCTCTGGCTCATTTGCACTGTGCAGTCAAACCACCGAGTGACTTCACACAAATGCAGATATTTCCAATGCTAGGAGTACTGCAGAGCACAGACGGGCTTTGCAGGATCCTTTTAGTGGGATGTGCCATGGAGTTACTGGAGTTTTAGGGAAGAGTCATGATTAGAAAGAGATGGGAGCTGTGCAAAAAGCAAGTTTGGAAATCTGGGAAAAAGATTTCCAGCCTATGGCTGCCAAGGCACCGTTAAGGGTAAGTGTGCTTAACAAGTTCCCGAGTGCTTCCCAAGCATTCATTTCTGCCTGGCCAAGTCCTCCAGGTGACTTACACAACCAGCAGGGCTAAGGAAAGAGATCTACGTGGGGAGGAGAGCTCCTAATAATGCCATTTCTCCATTAAGATTTGGCCTGTAATACAAGGCGTGATTGAGAACACTGGGCCCAAAGCACCAGCAAACACAGCAAAACCCTGAGCCTCACGCTGCAGTCAAGTGGGTGATGAGGTGGCATTGGCTGGAGCTGATGTTTGTTGTATAAATGACCAGTGGCTGTATTTGTGCCCAGGATGGCATAGCCTTGGCATCACATTCAAAGGTCATAAGAGGTGGCAAATTTTCCCAAATAACTTATTCAAAGAGGAGAAGAACCTGTGAAAAGGAAGAAAGCAGCTGACATTAAATCTGTTTGAACCCATGTCGGCAATGATCTGAAATAAACTTGCTAATATATGTCAGTAGGACAGTTCAGAGTGAGATTTATTACTACATCCCCAGACTCCCAAATTTTGTGCTTGTAATTTAAGAACAATAGAACTACCCATCTCTTCTTCTATAAAAATGTCTCGCTAAATATTTGCAAGTGCAGTCGTGTTCATTTCTGTATTATAATCTGAATTCAGGGATGTGCTAGGATGGGACTGGTGCTCATGGGACCATTGAACCACAGGAGACGTGGCAAGAAATTTTGGTAACACGTCACTGAATGGGTCTTTTCTGCATCAGTTCTTAACAGTGTAATTACATGAGCATGCATCCTTCTTCAACAGGCTCTTGTTCCAAGGGTACCTCTTCAAAGCATCCCCAAAATACCCTGAGACATCTTTGTTTCTCTTTGACTCAAAGGCTTCTTCTGCTATGCAGCTTCTGAATCATAGACTTATGCAGGTTATTTATTTTTTATTCCATCTATCTGTTTATTTTGTTTAGATACGAAATACAAAATATGTCTGCACAGAACTGGGTGCTCCCTGATAGCTGAAACAGCAGCATGGCAGGAGCTAAGGGCACCATTAAGCAACCAGTGCTTGTTGTGTCTGCTGCGGCACCACTGGGGCCATACAGCTGGACTGTATATGGTTTATAAGGTGGTTTATAATGCTGGGCTTTATATGAATGCAAGAGGAAGTCTGAGCTTGGCCTGCAACTTAGCTGGGCGACAACTGACAACGGAAAACTTTCAGCAAACAAAATGGTTTTGTTCATTTTCTGTGGAAAAGAATAGTGGAAGGGAGGGAGGTGAAGGATCGTGAAGACCACATGTTGCTCCCCTGCATAAGGAGTGGTCTGGAAGAAAATAAAACGGAAGAAAAGGGCTGGCAAAACAGCAACGTCCTAAGAGATGGTGGGCAGGGTAGAGCAGGCCAGGAGCAGCCTGGAAATGAAGCTGGTTTGTGTTTGTCGTTGTGGAACAAAAGCAGTATTGAGGCACAAGGAAACAGAGCTAAACCTAGGCTGGGAGATTCGCTCCAGGAACGGCTGCAGAGGGGGATGCTTTAGGCAGGGAGGGGTCTGGAGTTATCTCCTTCTCGGTGGGAACAGCGTTAGCTGGCTTTCCAGAAGAGTTATGTTCAGAAAATCATGACCCGTGCCTGGAGGGGGACATCTCAACCAGTCACATCCAGATTCAAACATGGCCTTAACACCTAGCATTAAGCCTGGCTTTGGCAGCACTCCTAGAGCAGGTCACATACTCTGCTATTCAGCAAGTCATTGAAGCTTTTAAATGTAAAATACATGCCTTGCTGATTTGAGGGTCTCTTTTCCAGGGGAGATGCCTACCAAGCACCATAAGCAAAGTGAATGACACAGTACTGACAGCTAGGACCACCAAAAAATTATGAAGCTTGGCCAAAGAAACATTATATTCCCAACTTTGGCTCTGGATGTTAACTGCCATAAGAAATTCAGTGTCACTTTGTGCTGGCCTCCTGAACAGGGTAAAATTTACCACTCTGCCATTCTAGCCAAGGCTATTATACTTTCTTTTTTGTTTATTAGGAGAAAATGTACCTTTAAAATAGAAAATATAATTCTTTATCTCTGAAAGTTTCATTTAGAGCTGTGGTTCAATATTTGCCTAAGACATTTGCATACCTGCAAGTGTCTCATACGTGATGATCCCTGCAAATGAAATGCATTGTTGATTTAGTTTATTATCCCAAAAGATGATATCGTGGTTAAGTTTTGTATGCAGTACATCAGGAGAAAAATACAGAAGGGTTGAATTGAGATAGATTTTAATTCTGCCAGGTATACTGCTGAAGTTAATGAAAGTCAGTTAGACACACATTTGGCTGCTGTTGCTAACTGAATAATACAAGTAATAACAGAAGCATCTATTCAATTCCTGATGAACATGAGTAATTTCCATTATCTTAAAATGTGTAGGAGTTATGAATTATAGGTGCAGAGATTGCCTAACACTTTTTCATTATTATATCTTGTTGTCAGTTGCTTATACATTTGCCAAAGTTTAATGCATCAAGCTGAAATCTCCTATGCTGGGTATCAGCCTCCGGCTGACTTTATTTGTTTCATTTTATTTTTGTTTTGCAAGTTTTATCAAGAATGGTGCATCTGTATCCAAGAGCAAGGTTAGGAGAAAGTATGTTATTTTGTCTACGGCAAGCCAAGTTCCTTCAAACATTTCTCTAAGAAGACGTTTTACCTCCATGCATGGAAGCAAAGAGCAAAAATTTGGCAAAAGGAGTCAACCAAACACCAGAAATTTGCTTTTCAACACATTTGGGAAATTATTCCCGAATTTGGACCATGTGTAAGCATTACTGTCTTTGCAGTTTGTGCATGCTCGGTAGAGACTTGTTAAATTCTGACACCTAAAAATCCCATCTAGGTCAGGCATGTTCCAGCTCAGAGCCACAGAAATCTCTCCGCGGTTGGTCTCCAGGTAAAAGGACTGTCTGTAGATTTCCTCTCAGCACTTGCGAGACAAGGTCTGCTGTGTGTGCCTGCGCAGCAAGGGGGAAGAGAAGGGAATTTGCTTTACTCATGGAGGAATAAAGAGAGGGCCAGTGGCTGTAAGAGTTGGAGAGTGAGGAGGAAGAGGGGGGAAATGGAGAAGGAGCAGCATGGTGGGAGAAGGGCAAGAGTGAAGGCAGAGAAAGGCGTTGGCCCAGAAGGGCGAGTGCCAGGGCATCAGACCCACAGCAGGTGATACCTGCAGGGGCAGTGAGGGAGGAAAGCAGGGCCATGCAGTGCCTAGGGTGGCCAGGAGAAGAAGGGGAGGGAGACGGTCCTGCCAAAGATAACATGATAACTGCCCGTCATTGGGCAACTGCGTTCTCCTCCAGACCTCGAAATTACCACCACCGGACGTAAGGCTCCACGTTCCTCTGCTGTCAACAAATAGCAATGGGAAGATGTCTGTCTGCCCCAAAACTCTGCATTGGCTGATCAGCATAAATAATAGGCTGTGTAGTGAGAGATAATGTTGTCAGTAAGATCCATGAAGCGTTTTGTTGCAGAAGTTGAAAGCTACGGAGACAATGACAAAGACAACTGTAATTAAAGATGGTATCATAAGGCATTAGCTGCAAGGACAACCTTAATTCTGATTTTTCTCAACTCCAAGCACTTTGCTTTGTAGCTTACATGTTTTTTATAGCAAACGTTCTTTTAATGTTACTGTTAAAATATAATGCCCAACATTACACTTCGGTTAACTAATTTCTGTTGTCCAGCCCTGGAAATCCGTACCCGTATGAGTAATGCTTGCACACATGAAAAAATCACTGGAATTGTTTGCACCACTTACCACCTCCTAACTTACATGCAAATCTGGACTAACTTTAGCATGCTCAGTGTATTATATGGGCAAGTCCTGCAGTGTCTGTTTACTTGTATAATTGATGAAAGTATTTTAAAACAGTATCTGCTACCTCTTGCCTGCTCATACTTTATTGTTCAGATATAAATAAACAAATATATTTAAAATAAACATATATTCTGACAGCAAGTGAACATCTGTCTATGTCAAGCCTTATCACAGCTATTTGGGTTTTTCGCATTTCTGTTTCTTTTTCTGTTGGTGTTGTTTTTACCTTCTCAGGATGGAACTGGATCCGAGGCCAAAAGAATAAAATAAAGATGTGTCCAGGTCATACATGTTTCAGCATATTTATTCCAACCTCAGGATATACATCCTGTGAGCATCAAAACAAATTAGTCTGCAGTACAAGGAGAGTCTATGATCTGACTGTTTCTAAGAGAAAATGCAGCTGGACTTTTCATGCTAGAGGAAAAGCTTTGGTTTTGTGTTACAAACTTGTCTTTTTTTGAGTGTAATTGCAAACTCATCAGGTATATAGAAAATGCTGTTTATTAGGGGTGAAGTGAAATAATGACCAGTGTCCCTCAGTGGTTGTAGAGCAGTCCCCGAGGGAAGGCTGACACCCAGATAAGGGGAAGAGCCACCACCTACCACCATGAGACAACACGGTGTGGGGCTTCCCCTGGCTGGAGCATCCCTCATGTGGGCTTTCTGAAATCAAAGGGTAGTACACATATTCTCAATAATGACCAGCTTGCTAATGATAGTAAAATGGGAATTAGGCAGGGCTGCGAGCAAAGGACAAATTCTGAATGAGACAAGATGAGTTCGAAGAATGTGATTAAACAGTGGTAAGCTTAAGGTCTTAATTCTTCTCTCCCACTATGCAAAGCAGGAGTAACTCATTTGCAGTCAGTGAAGCTACAGAGATGTAAAATGGCATCGGAGGAGAATCAGACCATTGTTCTCTGCAAAACTCACTGATAAGACATTAATTACTAAAGAGAAAATTCCATCAAAAGGATTTAAAATGCTTTGCAGAACTCAGGAGACAAACTCATTAAATGCAGTGTCATACAGGGAATTAGTTCCAAATTTGTGAATGCAGAGAAGGCAAATGCTGCACTACAGATAAATGGATGATCGTTTTGAAAGCCTCCTTTGGAAGGCCTACTTTCTTTCGGAGGGGGAGCCAACCCCACACATTACATCCAGAGATGTGAAACAATTCCAGATAAAATAAATCACCCTGAACCTTGGTCCATCTCACACACTGAATCCCAGCCAACCACAGTTGTTTAAGGTTTGTAAAAGTTCACTGGATGCTGTTTCCTGCCCAGCCTGTCTCCCCTTCCTCCCCTCCACTCCCAGCTCTCATCCTAGGTCAAGCCAAGCTTGGAAACAGAAAAGCTAAACACCAGTCAGACAGCATCATGTGCGGTCTTTCTAACTGAGCACCCAGTTGAAGTGCTAGTAATCTCACTGGGGAAAATCCCAGCTCCAGGAATATGATAAAATCTATGGTAAAATTCTCATTTGACCTCTCCAAGGGCAAGATTTTACCCTCATCCTCAGGATAAACCCCAGATAACTTTGCAGACCCCAGTTGCTGAGATAGAGTGACTAAGTATTTGAAGCTTCTGATGTCTTTTTGAACAAAAGCCCCGAGCAGTTAACCCTTCATTAAATCCACCACAGAGGAGATGAAGCTTATTAATATACAAGAAAGAACAGCAGAGGAATTATCAGTGAGAAATTAAAACATGACCACATCACAGGGGACAGTGCTGCATGCCCAAGCCACCACACATGCTACGTCCTGCTGGGGGACCCTGGCTGCTGAGGCTCCTGGTCCAGCACTGTGGATGTCTTGAAGGCACATTTTTAGCCCAGGCATCACCCCAGTATTGATGACCAGGATGAATAACTGCCCTGTCTGCCTTTTGCTTTGGGCATTGGCAAAAGCCCTGCGGCAAGATGCTGTGAGTCAGGCTGCTCGAGGCTGAGGTCCGCATCTGGCTGTGTGATGGCATGAGGGAAGCAGATGCACTTGTCACCTGAGCCAGGGGCAAGGTGGGGATGCCAGGACAATATGTCCCTAACATGTGACCTGTGTGCAACACTGTCCTGTGATCTGATGGGGTGACTGCATTCCTGTCAGAGGATCTGTGTGAAGGAGTCCTTTTGAATGTCCCCTACATCCCGGCTCCCTCTTGTCACTGTTGTTCAAACCCAGCCACTCGAAGCAGGAGAAGGTTCAGACTATGTCACTGGCGTCATTGCGTACTGATCACACTTTGGCACTGGTGGCAGGAGCTCAAAAGAATTATTCACGGTCCCTTGAGCTGCCAAAGAAGCCAGCCACTGCAGAGCAGCAGGAGTGGTTCCCTGGCCCGTGGGAGGACACAGCTGCCAGGACAGCAATGTCCTCAGCTGCAGGACTTGCCTTGTCATCCCTATCCAGCCTTGGGCACCTGCAGTTCAGATTCCCAAGTGACAAGAATAACAGGTACCTAGCCGTGGTCAAAGTGGTCATGATAACACAGCCTCACTCCTCAAAACAGGGACAACTTGTGCATCGGCTGGGGACTGCCCCCATTATGTCTCTCAGTGGACGGTGCTGCAGCCTCACGGATGTGATTCCCAGCTTGAGTGGCACAGTGAGGCTGTCATCTTTCCCTTGCACGTTGGGCTGGATGCTCTTCTGCTACCAGATAATCCAGACTTCTCCTGCCCCATGTAGTCTGTGCGTTTCTACGGTTTGGCTGCGCTTGGCTTGAGTGTTGTGGCTGTCAATCCTGTCGTATAAATCTGGGCAATAGTGCAGATGGTACACCCGCAGATTTTTTGGATCTTTCCTCCTCCGGTCGAGGAGACCAAGTGAGTGTGACCACAGAGGCGTGTGGGCAGGGTCACCAGAGGTGCAAAGTCTTAGGCACAAAAGGGGGAATGACCTGGAGGGTGTCCAGCTGCACAGTTTGAGGAGGGCAGAGGTTTTGGTTGTCCTGTTACAATGGTAGCGGTAGCTGTGAGCACCCCTGTGCCAGACTGTGTTGCTCACCAGGGTGGCACGTGCCCAGGCCGGCTGACTGCAGGTGGTTGAGACCGTGGGTTGCAGGGAAGTGTGTGCCATTGGCTAGAGAGATGCACAGCATGAGGTCCTCCAATGTAGGTAGCCACTGGCTACCTGGGGCACGTCTGACCTGCCCTGTGCTGTGTGTGATCCCCTGGAGGCAGCAAGCAAACATAGTCATGGATCAGGGAAGAATCTAGAGAAGGTGTGAGCCAGAGGAACCTCCCAATGGTTCTAGGCAGGACCAGAAGTCAAGACGTATATCAAAGGTCAGGAAAATGCTTGGAAGCAGCTGCAATGGGTTTAATTTAATAGGTGGATTAATTGCAAGCACTGTCTGGAGCAGCCAAAAATCGTGCTAACCCTCAGCTCCAAGGCTAGCCAGGAGAGTGCCCTTATACAGCAACAGGTCACAGACGGGGAGAGTCCTAGCAGAAAGAGTGTCTTTTTTTGTGAGTGACATATTTTGAATCCAAATCTACATGGGACCTCTTTTAGTAATATATAAAGTAAATCAGGGAAAATCTTAGAGATCTCCTTTTACTGTGTTTGCAAAGGCATCTTTTCAAAGCGGGCCAAAAAGTGGATTAACAGAATGAAATAAAAAAGAATTAAACCAGCCAACATCAAAGTCATGGCTGCACTGCTGCAGTGTCCCATCGCTGGGCATCAGCTTGCTGGAACTGTGTCTGTTCCAGTGTTTTGTTAAAATACTGCATTGGGAACAGTAATTAAACAGATTCTGATGATGGTTTTTAACACATGCCAGCTGGCTCCCATCCAGTGTCAAAGCAGAAACATTGTGCAAACTCATGGTCAATGATGACTTTGATCTTTGAAGGGCTTTGTAGTGGCGGAAGGAAATGGGAGGATAGGAGGGAAGGAGAAGGCTGCAAGCAGTGGGGAGGAAAAAGAGTAACATCCACTAGAGTGGGAATTATCTCTTGCACCTTGACAAAGGCAGTGGGTCCTTTCTTCCTTCCCCTCTTTCTTTATGTGGGGCAGTAGGCACAGTCATAAACGTTATCATAAAGGCCCAGTTTTGTTAATGGCAACCCATATGACTAACAGAAGTCCCTTGAATATTCCCAGGTGTGTGCCATTGGGATTGCTCTGTGAGTGACTTCCTCTGCATGCTGGCTTGCAGTAGCTGGCCCTGCCAGCGCATTAATGTGCAATGGATGCTGGACAGTGTTGGAGTCCTCCAGGACAGAACCTGGGACAAAGGTGAAGGAGAGGTCTTCTGTGGCCAAGAAAATCATAAACACACGTGCTATTCAAATTATCTGCTTAGATATTGCTTGAAATGCTACAATAGCTCTTTAGGCACAAGGAAAATTGTTGCTTCCGTCCCACAAGGATCCCTGTTTAGATGTTGCTTGAACAAGGATAAGGGATAAATGGACAACCCAACTGGCAAGAACAAGCAGAGAAGGATGACTCTACAGTTCTGAACAGTTAGTTTAAATTCCGTATGACTTTCCCATGTTAACAGCTAGCAATAGGCACAAAGAAGGAGAATCACATTGTTCTTTTTAAGCCTTAGAGATACGCAGATGGTTTAGGTAGATGACATTGCTGATTTCCAGGTGTAATGCTAGCTGTGCCTTGGTCAGCAACAGCCGGTGTTCCCAAACTGTGCTGGAGGACTCTGAATATTGGTGTGCTCTCTCCCAAGTGAACTTCACTTCAGAGATCGCAGCTGCTTTTACTGTAATATTCTTATGAAATTCTTCACAGAAGTAGGATTGGCTTGACAGTACAAACTGCAATGCTTCTGTAGGAGCACAGGAAAGCTGGGAAACCTTGCAAATATCTTTACATTGAAAAAAATATCTTTATTTCCCTTCCAAATTCTTCACTAATGTTAGATGATGACACTTGTGATTTTTCCCTCTTTCTTCTTTTCTGTAATGAAGGACATTTTAAATTCATTAACTTCCAACTCTGGAAGGACACATTTAGCAGCCTTGGGGTTTTGGTGTGACTCCTAAGAATTTCAAAGAATAAAGTCCTTAATGAGTTCTCCTGTGCTTTTGCATGCACAAAAGATGCTGTCAGTGAGAATAACCTTTATTTTAGTTCAAGGGCTCCAGCAGACAGCTGGGTTAAGTAACTAACTTTGTATCAGCTGAGCTCCCAGACATGTCAATAGTCATCTATGTGCACTCCTCACCTGCTCTAATTGCAAGGTGAGGCAACTCAGCATGAACTCTGATGGGAGAGTTTTAAGCTAAAGCATTTCCTCCACAACTGAATGACAGTAGTTCAGTTTTATATCTGAGCCACAAGAAAACAATAAGCTGGAAAAGATAAGCGTGTTGTTTACAGGATAGTGTCTAGCCCCACTGCGAGGAGACCTTGAACTGGAATGTAAGTACAAGCAATCTGTGAATCATTCTTGCATTTTATACCAGTCAGGTCCTCTGTGTGGACATATTTAATTGATTTACAACTAATAGCAAAGAAATTGATGTAAATCAGTTCTAAAGCAATTTAAGTGTGCATGATGTAGCTCATCCTCTTAATTAAAATCCTATTAATTAATGCAGTTTTTGTGTTTATACAAAACATATTGCAAAGTTCTTCAGATAGTACGCCTTGAGCTCTAACAGCAAAAATGGCCATGGCATTGAATGCCCCAGCAATACATAGAAGCACCAGCGCCATGCCCTGAAAAAAGATCCTGGCAATTACGTCCACCATGGACTTAAGGTAAGACAGTTTCCCACGTGCTTCTCCGATGTGCCTCACATAATTTGAGCATCCTTGCTTTCTGAGTTTGTTTGGATGTTGAGGTAGGTTTGCAGAGATGTGCTAGAGGGCAACAGGAACTCAGAGGCTCTCCCTCAACATAATGGACACCCTCCTGCACATACCCACTTGGTCTCCCTGTTGGCTTGCAGGAAAGAGACCCGAAATCACAGCAGGCCTAACTAAAAGGCACAGTCCTTTGCTCATTATTTTAGTGCTATGACAAAATCCTTGTTCAAAAAGCTGGGAATGAAGAACAGCTCTTGCTGCTGCAGCAGGAAGGGCCAAAGCAGGTTGGCAGCCACTGCTGGAGGGGCAGCCTCTTCCACAGGGCTCCTGGCTCCCCCTGCTCCCAGGTCAGCAGCCACGGGTGCTGCCAGGCTCCTGACATAGGACAACATCTCTGAATTGTCCCCACCCCATGAGGAGCCAGGAGCCAGGCCTGCAGCCCAACCAAAGGAGTAACTCTGCTTGAGAGGGTGCATCGGTGCCTCTGTCCCGATGCTGCCTGCTCCCAGCACTGCGGGGAGCTGCTGGTGCTGCAAGGCTGTGCTGCAGCTGAAATATTTGCCACCTGCATTTTTAATTGGATTTTTCCCAGGTGGGTAGATGCATGTGCACACACAGAGGTGATAATGCTAAATAACCACCTTACAGGTCATTGATTAACCTCACCTTTCACAGATACATGTAAAACATAGCTTTTACAGTAACAACAGGAGCCGATAATAAATGGTACATCCTGTGATGGGCACCTGCTCTAAATGCAGTAACACGGCTGCCATCATCGGTACTTACAGCACATTCTCTTTTGGGAATAACCCTCCACGTAAAAATAAAGGCATCACATCCGACTGCTAGAGACACCAGCTTCATTGGCTTGGGACTGCAAGCGGCTCAGTCACGGCGTGGAAAGGCATTTGTAGGCATTTATCCATCCAGATCTCTTTTTCTACAGCAAGGTGTATTTTTGCCAAGTGAAGATAGTAAGGAATCAAGGACTTTTTTTCTGTAAGTGTAAAAGGGAAACAAGGTCAAGATAACTGATCTTCTACAGCCACATCCAGTCAAGTCACTCTCATGCCAGCCAGCCCTGGGGGACAGATGGAGGGAGGGTCTCGTACCTGTGTAGAAGTGCAGGCACAGTTGTGTTGCTCACAGGCAGCCGAGGAGAAGTGTCACCTTGGGAGAGTGTGCACGGCACAGGCAGGGGAGTGACAGGCACACAAATAATCTTGTCATGAGATCTCAGCACCAGACTGGGAGCTCTGACCTCATACCTCTGCTCTGCCAGGAGCACCTAGTATGAGGCTGAGCCTTCAGGTGGCTCAGCTGCAGGTGGAGACAGGAGGGGTGGGAGCACTTCTCCACCACACTGGAAGAAATTGGGACAGCTGACAAGACTGGGAGGCTGTCATGTAGCAGGAGCAATTCAGACACAATAAATACAGCCGAGCTTTGCTGGAAGGCCCAATACGTACGGCACTTGAAAATGTTGTCCTGTATAGCTAGGGACTCACATCTGCATCCCAGTGGAGAGCTAGACAAAGCCTGATAAGAGTAGCCTTTGATTACAAGCGTTCCTTACTTAGTTAAGTATTATTTTCCAAAATACTTGATGAAACTAGAGTCACCATTTTCCTCGGAAAACCAGATTAGTGCTACCCTTATTATTCTGGAGTGTTGCTCTGTCCATGTGAAAGGTGAAAGGGAGTTCCTAGGAGATACTTAGTCACAGCTTGAACAGACCTTGCTTTTTCAGTTGAGTTTGATGGTGCGCAGAAAGTTACTCCTCCCTTAATGAGCCCCTGGGGATCCAGCTGTGTATTTTTTCAAGATCTGTGATTCACATATGTATCTATCTGGCATCCTTCCAAATCTTTTCAAAGATAAAATGTGAGATGAACATCTGGTTCACACTATTACAATCTTTATTAAACACTAATGTCTTCTCCAGAAAAGCACCATCTGCCACAGCTCCAGCCCTTGTTTTCTAACATGGATTTTTTTTCAGAAGTACACAATGAAATAAATCTTCACCAGTTATAGTCCCCGGAATTTCCTGAGATGAAAAAGCACGGTGACAGTAGTAGGCTCCAAGAGTTGATTTGCTTCAAAAATCCTACGTTATTATTTAAATTGGTAAGAAACCATATTATCAAGGATACTAGCTCCACATTATGAAGAATTCACTTATGCATTTTGATGAACCCATTGCTGAAGGATTTGATACTTTCTCAGCAGCTTGGAGCACTGCGTCTTTGAGCCTTGATAGTCAAGGTGTGGATTTTGCAAAACCTCCCTTGCTTCTCACAAAAGTTTTGGAAAAGAGAGACAGCTTGTTATAGATACGTAGAAAGTTAATTGTCATGCCAGTTCAGTCCCTATTTTTATGACCCCTGTTCTTAAGCCCAGTAGTACCCAAAAAAAACAGGAGAGAAAACACCTCTGAGCCATCATCTGCTCGCCTCTTTCAGAGGCAACAGGATTCCCTGTGTTTCCCGTGGGGGTCGGGAACAGTCCTGAGTCACTCCTGTCTTTAACATGACACTTGAAGATTCACCTCACTCTGCTCAGGAGCTTGAGTATCTAAAAGGATTATAATCTCCCGGGCCCTTATTCTTGCCTGTTACTAAAGCAAATCTAAATAAATGCTATTAAGAAGCTAAATTCAATTTGCTGTCTCTTCGTGTTCCAGTATCACATCAATAAGAAGCTGTGTGCACATCACTCTGTGCCCAAGGAGCACCATATAACTGATGCCTTCAAGGGGCTTTGCAAAGTGCCAAGTCCTTAATGTCGAGGCATTGGGCAGTGGCGGTGCATGACTCCAATCCCTGCAGTCAGTCCTGCCTGGAGAAGACAAGGCTGAATGAGCACATTTAGCCTGATTTCAAACCTCCTCAGGTACTGGCAGCTGAAGAGCTTTGCACAGAATGAGCTGCTGCCAGGACCAATGTTGGTTTTAGACTACAGGAAAGGAGAGAGACCAAGATGGACTTGGTCCCTCCACCTGTAGCTGGCTGAGGATCTGACTTGATGTGCAATGGCCAGGCAAGCCCGTGCAGGGAGTCATTCTCCACCACAGGCTACTATGGGTCCTTTCTGTCTAAAGAGACTGCCAAACTCTGAATTTGTATCTGCTGAATTGTTGGTGTCAATGGCAGGAGAGAGGACAGATGAACTCCATGAATGCCACATGATGATGCTTTCCTCCACATCAACATCCAAGAGCAGCTCCCCACACCCCCAGCTCTCTGTGATAGCAACATGCAGCTACACTCGTGTTTGTAAATTCTTGCTGTATTTTGCTGCCACTGTAACTGTGCTTTTGATGCCCAGGCATTGCATGGTCCACGGTGCAGCACAATATGAGAACAGCCACGGAGACTGGGTCTCCTGCCCATCACTGCCAGCCTGCTCTTCTGGGGTGCCCTCCCTGCCTGCGTACCTCTCACAAGAGTTTGCTGGAGTTTATGGTCACAGCAGCAACAAAAAGGAATAAAGAGAAGTAACCCCACCATGATACAACTCCATGGTGACACTGTTAAAGGGTATTCTACATACTAAAAAAATCACATATTTCTAGTCTAGACCCGCTCTTTGAAGAGCGTTAGAAAGATGTACGGAGTAGTGACAATATAACAGATAAGGAGTATGCCTTTTTAAAGAAAATCTGAAATTAGTCCCAAATGTGCTGCTGACGAGCGCTTAAAGAAAAACCCTTGGGAGGTATAAATGGTATAGGGATTTTCATCAGAGTTATGACCTAGTGGGTGGATGTTCACCTCTGTATCAGCTTCACAATAAGTTTCCCAAAAGTGAGGGATAAACAGGTAGAAACTGAGATTAGAGAGAGTGGGCGAGCATCATTTGGAGCCAGAAATGCCTGCTTACACCACAACGGACATGGGGAAGGTACGAGTGATGGCACGCTGACTTAAGGGAAACTGGAGGTTTTCCAGCAGAGGTACCCAAAATCTGAACACCTGGGGGGATGGAAAGGTTCAGCTTCCCATGGAAATGGGCACCAGCAAGAAGGATTCAAAGGAGACCCAGGCAGCCCATGACCACAGCCATCCCAGGGAAGAATGACCCTTTTTTAGTGATTTCTGGATTTTGGTGGTGTTCCAGCTCAGATAGTCCTCACTTGCCCTCTAGTACCAAAACCAGACCCTGAGTGTCTTCAAGAGAGCAACTGAAACTGCGGCACCTCTCCTCTTGGGCATTCCCCTGCCCTTGGTACTGCCCCTCCAGACACAGCACAGGTGCAGAGCAATCCCAGAAGTGCTGTTAATTATCCCAGCTGGAAATGGAGCTGAAACCACAGTGGGCATAGTGCTGGGGTATCGTCTCCAGCTATGCCTATTGCATAAAAACCCTCCTGTTGCTCCTCTGGCAATACAACTTGCCAAACAGCTTGGGGTGGTGGTGGTGGGGTGTCTCAATATATCTGCTACTAAAACTGAAACATGGGCAAGTGGGAAAATTTGCTTCAAGATCACAGAAGATCCTGTGCTTGAGGGTGGCACTTGCAGAGCAGCCCAGGGCTGGCAGGCTGCTGCTCTGACCATCACCCATCTGGGTCCTTTGGAGGGAGGGGGGTCAGAGGTGGAGGTCACATCTGTGTTGCCCTCCAGGTCAGAGATCAATCCCATGGCATTCCTTAAAAAAAGAAGAGCGAATATGTAATCCCAGCGATGTCGCCAAAATTTCTTCTGACTGTTAAACAAGCTGAAATAGGCATCCAGAGCCACCGGAGCACTCTGTGCCCGAGAATTGCCTGTTCAACACGGTTGTATGCTTGCTACCAGCTGATGTATTTCCACTGCAGTTTTACAACCCCAAGCGGGAAAAATGCAACAAAAAGCCAAATTCCTCAGGACTTATTTCACAGCAATTTTTATTTTAGACAGCTCCTGCATGCAGGCAGGGCAGGTACACAAGGTGAACTCAAGGCACAGGACATGCAGTCACAAGAACAAGACTTTGAATGAGAAGTGTTTGTCCAGAACTGGTACCTGTTGCCAAGCACATGCACAGGCTGATGAAACCCAAAGTGACAAACTCTCAACATGTGCACTGAGTCAGTTGTGTGAGCCACTTCCATGCACTGAGCCAGGAGATTACGGGAACTTGCTGCACTGGATAATTCCAGCGGAGTACGAGGAGTTTCATCCTGTTGCCTGAGGGTGGTTTGATTACTCCGTACAGTGTGTTGCAATCCTCAATCAAAGCGTTTCAATCAAAACTGTACTATGTTCAGTACACCGCACGGGAACATCAATTTGCAGTAGAATGTCTTGTAGCATTTAATGCCCAAGTGTCTCTTTCCTACAACCTATTTTCATTTTACTGAATAGAGACCAAATTTCCTGAATTTTTAAACAGTCTTGCTAACATAATCAAATTACCATGATTACTCGGCAATGATTTCAAAAAGTCCTAAAAGCTCTGTTCCGACTTTGCAGTGAATTCCTATTACATGTAGAAGATTTTGTAAACACTTTAAATAAAATGCTTTTAATTCAATCAGAAGAGTAAACATTCTTTGTTTTTAGCTATTCAACGTATTTGAGCCACAAGCATTTTTCCAAGTGAGTGGCTGTGGGGGTTTGTAATGCAAGGCAAAGCAAACACTGAGAATATAAAATCACACTTGTTCAAACAGGATTAGAGAGTTTATTCTAGTAGAGTTTCCAAGGATTTCAAAGAGAAAATAGCTTTTTTTTTTTTTTTTTTTTTGGTGAGGGAGGTGGAAAATATGTGATGCCTGATCAGTGATTGTACTTGGTAGGATCCCAGCAGTACCATGCAGCCCGCACTCCCGCTGGGTAGCAGGGCAGGGATGCCATTCATTTTTCACAGTCTCTCAGCCCTCTGCGGCTTGCTCTGGTTCTGCCTTTGCTCAGCAATCGCTTTCACTGTATTTTGTTAACACGAACTGGAAGCCAGGAAAGAACTAAAGCCCATTTCTGGCATGCATACAGCAGTTGATGAAAAAATATAACTACTCCATGTGTCTTCATGTATGCTTTTTGCAGGCCGTGTATAAGACAGGATGATAAGAAAGGGAGCGGTTTCCTTGCCCTGGAGCGTGGTTTAGAGCCACATGGAAGACACAGTGCATCAGCCCTTGCTTGGGTGATAGCTCTCACCTGCATGCCTGCACTGCTGAACCTCTCCCTGCATCCCTCCTCCTCACCATCCCCCCCTGTGTCCCCTGCAAAGGTCTCTGGTACCTTTTGCCAGCATTTCCCAGCAAAACTTCCTGCCCAGTGTTGGAAACATCCAAAAGCGCAGGATGAGCATCATCCCTCCTCTGCTTTCAGCTGTGTTGAAGAACATGGTGGCTGGCCATCCTCTTTCCCACAGCCCTGCTCCCCAAGGCAAGGGCACATCATGGAGGTATCAGAGCTTCATAGGAGATATAACCACAAAAACCTTGCCCCATTCAAAATATTAGGCAACCCAGAGAGGTCACTGCAGACTCCCCTAGAACTATTTCCCAGGTACTACATTCTGATTTTTCCATGAAAATAAAGTACTTGTTGCTGGGGGCTGTGGATACTTCATCCTGGATGGTGGTTAGCAGGTCAGTTTGTGAGCCCCTACCTATTTCTTCAAATGTGTTTGTTATTCATAAGCGGTCACTGAATTGCTTGGACAGATGATTTGCAGATTACGGGTTGTGCACAAACTTTTTTTTGGTTTAGCCGTTCCCTATTCAGGACTTGTTTTGTGTGATTGGCAATTTAAGTGACACGGTGTCATTTCTGATCCCGGATTAGATGGCTGAAGTATTTTAAAGAGAAGAGGCGAGAATGGCAGACAGAAAACAATGCCATTCTGCTGCAAAGACACATTTCTTCTACAGTTCATCAAACTTTCACAGGATTTTTGTAGGCATCGACAGTGGTCTAAATACTGTCAAAATGTCACTGAGATAATTCCATTGTTTGTAGCAAACCGAACCCAGGGTATTAAAAAATATATTAAAAATGTAGATTTCTTTTACCATCTAGCCTTGTGTGTGCGTGCATACATGTGTGCACATTTGTGTAGGGGCACGTGTGGGTGCACAAATAGAAAAAGAAAATATTAACCTTGTGCAAATACTGTATGCATGAACAGTTTCTAGGCTTCTGCTGTGCAAATGCATCATTTTGCAACCCCTTTGCATAGTTTGAAGAAATGTTTAGTGTCATCCATTACGGTACAGAATCTCTGAATGCTGCCTTGATTTAGCGTTCTGTTAGCAGCCCAAAATCCACAGCAGAAAAAATCAGAGCTGAATTTTTGTCATTGATTTCCTTAAAGTCGGTATTCAAAATCAAATAACATTTAGAGACTGCAATGGTACCTAATTATTTCTGCTGTAATTCAGGACGTTGAAGTGCTGTAGAGAGTCTGGATAAAAAGAGTGAAAAAATATGTTGTCATTTAAAGTTCTTACCATCAACAGAAGCCCTGATACAACATAAAACCAGTTATCCCCATGGGTATCTCCAAAAAAGGGTGATGGTGATCCCAGGCGTTCTGAGGCAGGGCAGTACCGTGTCCCCTCGCTGCTCCACAACTCTTCCCACCAAGGGTTGGGAAGCTGCCATGTCCAGCAGGATTTCAAGGTTGTGAAAAAGCAAAGCTTGGCAGCAAGTCCTCCCTGCAAGTCCTCACCACATCAATGCATTTCAGGGGTAACAAAAAGTGAGAGTTTGGATGTGTTTTCTTTTGAAAGTTCCCTTTCACCTCGTTGATGATCTAATGATCACATTCAGTTGACCAAACTAGGAAGGAAGTGTGTAAAATAGGGAAAGTGAATGCCTCCACTGGAAAATTTAGATTCTGAAGAGTTATCAAATATTTTTGTCACATGGGTGGGAGGATTTCCCCATACAGCTTGCAAGATGATATTGCAGAAAGACTACATATAAGGGTAATATTAAGCAACAGTCATATTTTTAGCAACCTTTTAAGCAATTGAGCAGCTGGAAGTAAGGAGAGAGAATCACTCCCATGTGATTCACGCTGTAGGCTCTGCTTTGTAGGCCAGAGTTTGGGATGCTCTCTGCTACCAGTAGCTATTTCTGCAACAGGCTCTAGTGTGACACCATGAATCATTCGGCACCAGCGTGTAGTGCTTTCTCGTCAGTGCATATCGTTGTCACGACACCCTTAGAAACCCAACTGCAATGGCAAAGCTTTCACAATAGGATCTTCAGACAGGAGACTGTGTCTCAACCTAGAAAATATCCTTGTCCATAAATCTCATGGTGAGGAATTCCTTAATGACAGCTATTTCTCAGCTGGCTGCGTGACCTTCCCGTGGCCCTGGGGGGGGACACGAGAAAGGCTATGGTCCTAAACAACAATGATGGAGTGAGTTAAATGGTATCAGTTCTCCCACTGGAAGGTTTCTTGTTGTTTTTCAATCCCTCTTGCTTGGCTATTTTTTTTTAAGTAAATGCAATCTAAATTAACAAACAAATTACTGAACATTTTGGAAACAGATTTCAAAACTTTATAACCAGCTGATATAGTCAGTCATTTACAAAATATTGAAGCAATGAGATTTTCGCTGCATTTGTTGAGAAATGGAGGGCTAGGACATTAATGGAATTTATTTTTTTCTTACCAAAACCATGAGTACTCGATGCCACTTGCTCACAGCGCTGCCCCACAGACTCTGTCCTCACCATGTGAGGCTGCGAGCAAGAGCAAATGGGGCTGTGAGCCCAATTCAGCTCTTCTCCCATTAGACCCATCGTCTGTCCACATCCAGGTCCTGCCTCTGCTCCTTCCTGCACATCCCCCTTGCCAAGCCTCCAGCCAGAAACCCTCAAGTAGCAGCAGGGCTCTTGGCATGACTCTGGGTGCCGTGGTGGAGAGCACCGGGTGGTGGGCAGGGGGAACCCTCGTTGGTTGCCACATGCTTTGCCCATGCAGCAGGATGAAGCCTGCATGTGCCCCCTGTCATGACAGAGAAGCTACCATACAGTAAATTGATGTGCTGACAGGGAAGGAGGACGGGAGAAAAAGAATCTGTTGGGCTCCAGCAGGTGCTTTGGCTGCCCATGCACAAGGTCCAGCCTGCTACCATGACATGGTAAATTACCACCTCGGGTCCTTTTTTTAATGTGCAAATATGACACCCCTTGCACTCAGGTATTGCTCATGTATTTTTTTTTAGATGAAAGCCCTGGTAGGGTAGGGAGTGTACCATATCAAGAGCACATAAAATAAATTAAACCTTCCTCTTCCACAGCTGGATGCTCCAGTGTACGTGGTGCCCACTGCTGGGGCCTCCAGCCAAGCCCGGCAATTCACTGACACAATAGATCAGTTGTGGACACTGGTAGCTAGTTAGGCACAGTATGACAGCTTCTAATTCCTGCCTTTTATCATTTTTCTCATCACCTTGACATCATTGAGGCAGCGTTTTATTGGTAAGCTTTGGAAGCCAGTAAATAACACTGTGTAGAAAAGTGGTATGAGTTAAGTGCTGATAATGCGAGTGGGCTGAGATTTCAAATACCTCTGCAGACAGTAGACAGAGGCAGGAGATGGGCACTGGGATGTTTGGGGTTTTTGTTTGTTTTTTATTTAAACTGCTGCACGCTGTGTAGTTCATTTGCGATTAAGATACCAAAGACCAAGCTGCCCCAGGAATACAGTCATTTTCGACTGGCAGTGAAAGACAAGAATGTTGAAATTTCAATGAATGTTATTCACAGCCTCGTATTTATCAAAAGAACCATGCTATTTGAAGGTAACTAATGGATAAAATATGAATAAAGATTAAACTACAAAGGCTAAAAAGGATTATTTAGAGCACTTCCATTATGCAGAGTCCTGACATTAATATTTAGACACTCATGAACACTTATATAACCGCAGCTTATTTTTAATGGTCTTCTATCTTGCTTTGTTAACAGGCTGACAAAATATAATTTAGGACTATAAGCTGTGAGCCCCACATGGAGAAGAAAAGCCTATAATTCGCATCATGCTCTGGCTTTTAAGACTTAGGAGACGATGGCGATTGTATGGCAGAATGCAGCTTGCAGGGCAATATCCATTTACATGCCATTCAAGACCCTCAGGCTACATGACGCACTGCAGAGTGCATCATAAAAAAANAGCTGGTTTAGTTACAACTGAACTGACATGATGGCAAATTAATTCATAAGGTAAGGGGAAGAAAAGAAGCCCCAGTTTCGTCGGCATAGCCATGTACCCACTGACTCGGGCATGTCTCTGACTTCACTTTGCATCATTGATTCACCACTCCAGATCTTCTGTCCTTCCCTTGGTATAAATCTGCAGGAAGGGGGTAAAGCATCAGACTACCATTTCCCAGGCAAACACAAAGTCAAGCGGAGCCAATGATAAAAAATAAATGGGTTTGTGTATACTGAGAAATCAAGGTTATTAGTTAACATTTGTTTTCTCCTCATCCAGCCTAAAGTTAATAATTATTAAGCCTGTTTTGAGAAAGGCAGGGCTAGGGCTTGACCCGTGTTAAGTGCAGATGTCACCAGTAATTATCCTGCACTGCACCTGACGTGCTTCCTGGGGACTTGGTGTCGGTGACAAGCAGCAGAGGTGCTGCTGCAGCACCTGAGTGGCTGATCCACCTCTAATTTGCATTGCTGCAGCTATTTTCCACTTGAAGGCACCACTTAATGTTGTTAGCAGTTCCTGAAGGGAGACCCTCGCCACCCTGTGGCTCGGGCTCTGAAGTGTGAAGGCAAAGTGCTGCTCCTGCTGCTCGCTCTCGGGTACAAGGAGCTGGGCACGTAGGGCTGAGGACACGGAGGCCGGGCAGTTGCTGCAAAGAGAGGAGCCCTGACCACCCTGGGGTGAGGGCTGCTGCTGCTGGTCCTGGGTCATGTCTGGAGGGTGGCTGGAAGGATGCACCACCTCCCTTTTGGTTAGTTCCCTTGGGAGCCAGTGGCCTCTGAGAAGCTGAGTGGGGGTCCCGTCTCTTTGCTTGCAACAGTTTGTCCTGTTTGTCTTCAATTTCATGGCCACATGCTCTGGCCTTTAACTTATATGCATAAAAATATGTTTGTGTTCCTAGTCTAGCAAAGGTTGGCTCTCTTCGGGGATTATAAGGAAGAGAGAGTGACTATAGAAGTAAGATGAAGACAGAAGAGATGACTGCATTTTATGCACAGTCAACGTATCTGCCATCAGAGTCAGGGTCTATTGCTGCACCACATTTTCAACCTCCTTCTCAACTAAACTGCCAGTGGAGACTCATGGTGGCATGTAGGTCTGGCTCTTGGATACTCTCTCTGGGGGAGACCTCAGACGCTGCTCCTCTCATCCTCCTCCTGGAGCTCCTCAGGGAACAGAGCAAGGCTCTGATTTGATACCAACCCCTCCTTAGCCAAGCCCCGGAGCCTGGGCTGCTGGGACAGTCTCTGCTGTACAGACCACCACCAGAGGCCAGCACCTTCTACTCCTCATCCCATTTCACAGGTGTTCTCAGATGGGCAGTTTACTTTATGTTGGCTTTGCAATAACTGCTTTAGTCAACATCTTCACCCACTGTGGCTAGTTCCAAGGAGGTCACAGGCATCATTACAAGCCCTCTGTGTGATCTCCCAGGCCTGCCTACCACCTAGCACCTCCCAGCTAGGCATAGGTGTCCTGTATCCTTCCTTTGCCGGAACCTTTCTTAGGAAAACAGCACTCTAGAAGGTGTTTTGTGGTCCTACAGTTTGCCAAATCAATAACTGAGAAGGTATAACCCATCTCCATAGGTAGAAGTGGCATGCTAAAGATAGAAGGTAGTGGCCTCAGTGTCTGGGTGAATTGTGGTGGGAGTCAGGAAAATCTTGGTGGATTACTCTGGGATAGTGATGGGCACCCACACTATCTGCTGAAGCTGCTGGAGAATACCCTTCCCCTGAAGATATACTTGAGATTTTCCTAGGATTACATCACTTGGGTCGTCCTAAACCTTGCCTAGGGTCATTCAGGCAGTCAGCCCAATGGTTTGCTCTTAAGAGACGATGCGAGTTGCCAGGCTGCCTCATTCAGCTTCTGCTGCCAGCAGGTAACACGGTCATCTCATGAAGGACTGACCCACCCGCTGATCCACCACTGCTACAGAGAAGACTGTGGTCTGAAGGCTCTTTGGTGGTGTTAATACAATAGTGTGGTGGTGTAACTACAGGGGTCTCAACATGTCACTGCATTAGTGTATAAAAATGGCTGTGAGAAAAAAACACTTCAGCTCTGACAACTATGATTTCTTTCTTCAGTCCTTGCTATAAAGATAAAACATACCTCTCCCAGCTTTTTGTGATCTTCATCTTTACTGAGAGGACCTGTGTCTTGAAGACGTGTAATAGGGAGCTGGAAACCCCAGATTTAACTTGTGACAGGCAAAGGAAATCATTCAATGCAGAATTAACTTTACAGAGGACAGGCATCAGCCCGGTCCTGCAGCCAGAGCAGGCACACCCGCAGCTCTGTCAGAAAAGAGGCATCAGGCAGAAAAGTCCGGGGAGCCTGAACTGGGATTGCACGCAGAAATGGCACCAAATGGTACATGCTGGGAAAAGTGACATTACCCTACATGGAGCTGTTAGAAACAGAAGGAACACAAGAGGTTCTCCAAAGATCAAGGGCATTGTGAAGATCCTAACATGAGCCTGGAGGGTGGCTGTTGTGAGTCCCCTCAGAGGGCTGCTGGTTTGAAGCAGCAGAGGATGATGAAAGATGGGATGAACAAACCATCAGCTGGAAAGATTGACGTCTCCTACACTGAAGATGGAGAAAGTGCTTGGGAGACCTTGCTCAGACTGCATGAGGATGCCACCTTGGGTGGGCAAAGTGTCAACTTCTCCAGAGCCCAAGAAGGGGAGGAAATGCTGCTGAGAAAGCTGCTCTGCCTGAGAACGCTTCAGAGGCAGCTGTGGCCACTGGTGTCCTTGTGCCTCAGAACAGGATGCCATGGGACGTTACAGAACTGAGCTTAACGAACTCCCTCCCCAGTGACACCAGGGAAACCTCGCAGGTCCGAGGAAGAGGTTGGTGACAGCCCTATGGAGTCATGCCAGAGGTAGATGCTGGTTTGTGTAGCGGCTCGTGTTAGCCCTTGTTAAGTAGTTACGATTCAGGCTCAGAAGCAGATCTCTGCCAATTCTGTTGGTAAAAGAGGTTTCTGAGCAACAACTCTACAACCTGCCTGTATTTTTATACATGTCAGTACATAAACGTATCACTCCAGCTCAGGACAAACTATGCAAAAGTCACAGGTAGAGCAGATGTTAGCTCAAGTGCTTCAACAGAGTTGGAAAAGTGATGTGACAAGAGATTCTGGGGACTCCACTCATTTTGCACAGGCTCTTAGGAAGCTGTTTGTCAGTGCTGTTTGTGACGACAAGCTTGCTCATTAAAAGCTTGATGCTGCTGTTAATGGGTAAACCCAAAATTTCTTTCCAATCTACTGATGTCCCAAGAAACAACACAGGTTAGCTGATGTAGGGAGGTCATACTTCTAGCATGGCAATATCCTGTCCTTGCCTGATAAATTCAACTGAGGAATCATCTAAGCAACAGTGTACAAAGTGATACATATTCCTGTTACTGAACATTTCTGTTGCTTGGGTAGTATTAAACAGAATTGTTTAGGCCTTGTAAAGAAGCAGTTATGAAGAACATAAAAAAACTTGCTGAAGCTCTTTTCCTGTGGTTTTCAGGGGCTCTTGAAACCCACAGTAAATAATAGTATTTATTAATAATATTTAATATTTACCACATGATAAATAATAACGAGTTAGTTCAATAATGTTCTGCTGCTGCTTTGAATTCTTGTAACATAGCGTGCTCCGGAACATCATTTTAAAGAAATGCCTCTTAGTGCCATGGATGGAGCCTTTGCTGTGTGGGCTTGTGCCAAAGCCAGCAGATGCCAATGGAAACAACCCCATATGCCAGCTAATGGACTTTGGAACTGCCAAGGCATGGCTGGAACAGGCACCTTTGGCAAGAGCAAAGACAAATTCTGCCCTGGTAACAGGTACTGGACAGTGTCATTCACTTAATTTCACTTTTTGTCTCCATATTCTTGATGCAAGGTAGTCCATTAAATATCAGTTGACAAATCAATGATTTGTAAATGTTGTGTGCTGCAGAGAGACTTCTGCTCATTTTCTGTGTGAAACTGCTTATTTATTTCTTACAAAACCTGTAGACTGGAAATTCAGGCTTTTAAATTGAACATAATTTTTCCAACACAGCAGGATAGCCATCATATTCCACACAAAACCATATGTAGTAATAAAAATACAACATAAAACCCAGACCTCACAATGAAAAAGTCCTCTTCTTTTCATTTTTTAAACCTTCTTCTTCTCAGTAGTGATACTCTTCACTTCCCTCTTTCTTACTGGTACTATGAGCACAGATGGGTCTGCCGCACTGGTTTAATTTTCTTCTTAGAAAAAAAAAAAGAAAAAAAATTCACTACCGGAGATATGTTGTTATCAACCAGCCAAAGAAGGACTTTTCCATGGTACAATGGCTGCTGCTTTCTTCTGTCAATGTGAATTTTTAACCTCTCTCTCTATGACGGACTGGGCACCAAAGGATGGGGATTATTTTGGGGTGCTGCAGAGGAAGAGTTTTCAAGGATATTTGGTTTTGAATATTTCTTTCCATGATGACTCCTGGGCTCCCAGGCCACAGGGCAGCATGAGGAGCAAGGAAGACCCCGCATGACTCTTGTCCCCACTGTGGACTGCAGAGCAGCCCAAATGACCGCTCAAAGGTGAGAGCTCGCACTGTCCACAGGCAGCCCAAATGCCTGAAACCTCCTTCATCCTAAATGTCCTGAACCCAGCTGGGGCATCCTCCAGCACAGGCTCAAAGATTCACCAGGTGTTGATGGGAAGTGAGTCTTCTTTGGGGAATAAAAAAAACGGGTTTGGGTCCATGAATATCCTCCGAGTCCAGTTCTTTAGGTTCTTGGTAAGCAACTTTGCTTGGATTTCATCAGGGATTTGTCTTGATGCTCTCTGGGTCATTTCCTTGGCTTTACCTGCTGGCGTCAGGACTGTGGCTAGAGGCAAATTGATTCCCTGATGTCCTTGCAAATGGATTAAAAAATCATTTCAAATGCAGTTGAGAAAGGTTTTTCAGACTCCTGTGAACAGCCACCTTTCAATACTAGATGATTCTGGCTCCAGATCTTTTTCTTGAAAATACCTTGAAAATAAACATGAAGAATCCCATAAAATCAGTTAACCTGAGTAAGACTGAATGCATAGTTGCTGTTCATAGTAAATGATCAATCTAATGAAGGAAATTTTAGCATTAGCTCTGTTTTAATTTCCAAAATAGAAAATTAGATCAAAGAAGAGCATGGAATGACTTTTCTAACACAGAAATTACAGTAACACATTTCCCCCTCCTTTGCACAGACGTGGAGTCCCCCAGGGTGAGTGCAGTATCAATAAGAGGAGTGCCTAAATTTCAGATTTGGATGCAACCAAACCCAGGACTGCTGCAGTCAGTAGACATTGCCATTCATTTCAGGATGTGTAGGATCTGACTTTTAGATGCACATCTTCCTTTAAAGTAATTGCATGCCAGTTAATTGCTTGTGTGCATATGTGTGAGTATGTGGACCAGATGTACAGATTTGTGGACCCCAGAGAATTTCAGTGCTTTCAAAGGATGTGATGTAAAATTCTGTACACTAAATTTATTTCTTCCCATGCAACTGTGTACAATCAGTTCTAATAGGAACTAGACACTTCCTGCACGTCTGTTTTTTAATGGAATCTGCTAAGTTTTATAAGGGCCATATTTAGCTGTACATCCTCTCAACTGTTAACTGTATTATCCTTTTAAGGAAGTCATTAACTGTTCACTAAACACTCTTCCCTTAGTGGTTTTACAATGCATGCACATTGAAATGTGGTTCTCTGTGGGCTCAATAGCTCATCATAGTAAAAGAATCAGTGTATATGTATGTGACTAGAATAAATGAGGAGAACCTCTAAAATGTATAGCACAATTAGCAAATAATTTCTTCTTGTCTGCCCTCCAACAGCTTGTAACACAAATTTCATATAGTGAAACAATTTCCTTTTTTTTTTACAGCTGATCCCGGGACTATTGCTCATGCTGCCCAGAAATTATATTTTCAGTTACATTTTTGTTTCAGCTTGAAGGAGAGAAATGATTTTCACATCCTGACTGGTTCAACATTTGCAGATGAAGCTGTTTTCTTCCTTGCGTCATTCTGGACTAGCTCCTACATTTCATCTCACACTGTTCTGTTATGCTTTCCATGTACAAAGTGGAACCATCAACTTTCAGCCTAAAAGGTCTATTTTAAGATGAAGGGGAAATAAAATGAGGAAGATGGTAAGTGAAGTCTCCATGAAGAAGTTCACTGCACTTCCTCTTTATGAAAACAAAGTGGAGGCTGCCCGTGGCAAATACAAGGTTTGTTTTAATGTAATTGTACAGTAAAGACCTTAATCCTTGAACCTGCCACAGTCCTGCTCTATGAAGTCTGCATAGAGTTTACATGGGAGTTATAAATCAGAAAGAGATAGCACTGAAATAAATGGTCTCTACTTCCTATGGGATAATGGTATTGTACTCTGCCAAGCTGCAGGTTAGGTTTTTGCTGTACCTCTTATGCACTTGAATAATCAAACATCAAGAAATTAGAAACTGCATTCCTTTCTTCACTTACCTGCATCTGCTTCCTTTGCAAAAGCAAAAAAAACCCTCCAGCAATTCTTACTTTCCAAGGTATATGTTTTCTTCCAGTGGTTTGTGGTTTTCTCCCCCTAACCGAGACTCATGGAAGTATGTGAGCAGGTGCCCAAACAATTTCAGGCATCCCCACATCAGGAAAACTTCCCCTTCCGACTCTGTTGGATTCTGCAGCCCCAGGAGGTGGGTCGGTGGTAAGGGGAACTGCGCACAGGCTCACATAACCCACCTACTCTGCCATCCACGTCTGTGGGCTTCTCCTCCCACAGCAGTGGTAGACTGGAGACAAAAACAAATGGCAGAAAAATAATTATTCTACCTTATATTTTTGAGAATCTTGATGTTTGGGTTCTTTTCTCCTTTCTGATTCTGTCATGGGGAAGGCAAGAATGGATGGGATCACAGCCCAAATGCAGTAGCAAAATGCCAAGGTATGGACACAGAAATGAGTAAGACCAGCTATCCCAGCCGGCTGGCAACATGTCTTTGAAGCGAAAGAAACAATGAGATGGCTGGGGAGGATGAAACCTTGACAATGTGTGTGCTCAGAAGAGGCTAGTAACGAGATTTGGGAAGGTATTCATTCACACGTGTCTACATATGGCAGAGGAAATGAGGAGAAACACGAGCAACCACATTAGCTGAGACCAGCCCAGCAGGACCATGTTTCCCAGCCAGTTCCCCAGCCCAGGCACGTGGATACTTGCAGTCAGCGCCAGGGTTTCTCGGCTCATCCTGGGATGCTGGTGGCATCATGACCTCAGCCTGACTTGTGATCGCTCTGCCGTGCTCTGCCCAGCAAAGGGGATGGGGCAGTGGGAAGGAGGTGGTAGGTCTTGTCTTCAGTCTGGCAAAAGGACACCTTGTGCGCTCTCAGGCTCTGTGAAGCCATGGGGCCACACCACATCCTTCTTCCCAAAACTGCAAATCCCAGGAGTCTGATAACCGAGAAAATCCAGAGTAAAACATGGAGAAACTTCTTAGAGTTTTCCCTTCATCTGCATTTTTAGGAGGCGTAACCAAGCTCTCAAGGTTGTTAGCCTAACATTTGGCAATCATTTATAAAATATTTATTTTCAACATCTGCATAAACAGGATCTTTTTTTTTCCTCCCTTCTGAAAGAAAAAAAAAAATTGGCTGATATGTTTCTAGGAAGCTAACAGAAGGTGAGAGTGCATAAAAAGCTGTATGTGTCCACTCCCCATAAAGCTCTGCCACGCTCAGGTGCTTGTAGGACTTGGTCCTTTATGAATGAAAACAAGAAATTCATTGAACTCAACAGGCCTCAAAACAAAGATTCCTGGAGGAATAATTAAGAACAATGAAAAGAAAATATTTCAATTTTTATAGAAAGTAACGGAAAAAAACAACTTTTCAAAAAAAAACCCCAACCTGCTTTTCTAGAAATAGAGCTTAATTTTTCAAAAATTTTCCTACATTTTGTTTTGCTAGTTGGGGACTACATCCCGCAATGGAGCAAGTAAAATATCAGGATGGCAATGTATGCAGCAGACACGATCTGAGTTGCACAGAAGGGCTATCATCTGCATATTAGGCTTTCAGGGGGATCCCAGAGGCCTCATTCACAGCTTGGATTCCACCGTACAAGTCCCTCTGTAAAAACTCCCTGAGACATGCACAATCAATTTACTTTCAAGAGCAGAAGTATACAATGAGTTGTTATTATTATACAATAGGAAATGGACGCGGAGGGTACGATTTTGATTAAGAGCAGTTTACCTCTATCACGTGCAGGAATAAATGACTATGCAGAGAGTGGGGCAATGGGGAAAACAGTCTTTCTGATGGAAGGCTTCAGTCTCAAAGCCAAAGTCTGGTGTTTGGGGTAAAGGTAGATCCCTGCGGCACGGAGCTGGTGGAGGAATCGCTGACTCTTGGCAGATGCAGAGAATCAGATCACTTTGCCAGGGCTCTTTGACCAAAGGCTGCTGACAAAACTCCTCACCAGAGCCCTGGGGAAACTGCAGGCTTGGTTACAAGAGAGGGAACAAAACATAACTTTTTGCAATGGGGGAAGGTCACCAGAGACTTTTGCAATTTGTGCTGGGACCTGCTGTTCAATAGCCTTGTAAATGATCTAGACAAAGAGGCGGGCAGCAAGGTGAGAACATTTTCTGATGACCGCAAGTATTCAGGATAGCAAGGCACCCTGCATTCCCCAGGGCGGAGTTATAAAGTTCAACCTGACACATAAAACACATGAGAGAAACTCTGGAACATGTATCTCCTAGTGGCAATGGCGGTAGCTCTAGACTGCCAATGGCCTGTTGTATGTATAACTACACTGTAAATAGATTTATTTCAGTTTATCTTTTAATTAAATTCATGTCTGTAAGCTGCAAAAAACAAACACTTCCTGGGGACTCAGAAGAGCTGTGCCGGATGGAATGACGTTCTTCAGCTTTGAATCAGATCTTGTGGCTAGTGAGAAAGTATGATTAAGAAAGACTAAAACATCTGGAAAACAGCTGATGATGATGTCCCCCCAAGGGACGTAATCAAAATATCCTGAAAGAATATTTTTGTTGCAGAAGCAAGGCCAATATTGCACACAGATAAGTACTTTTTCTTGGGAAAATAAAAAAGTGTCCTTGTCCAAAAGGCTTTTTTTTCCTCTCCCCATTAAAATTTAGGAAAAAAAATGGGAACAGTAATTCCTCCTTTTTCGGACAATGAAAATAAATGCTTAGTAATATCTCCATATTTAGACAGGCCAGCATACTTGGGGGATATAGTCACTGATTTGGTATCAAGGGCTTCTTTGTTTGCAGAAGCAAAAATAGCATTTGAACAACCCCCATGGACACTTCTGCCTTCAAGTGTAACGTGGCTGTAATACAAAATTGCAAGTGATTCAAACCCCTTTGAAATCAATGTCAAGATCCATCTCCTGAAAAAGTTGACGGAGAGGCTGACTCCGGAGGGGTTTGCAGGGTGTTTAGGTGAATGTCAGCCAAGTCCCATGGGGTTCATCCCCAGAGCTGCCATTCTGGGCTGTGCAACAGCTTAGGCGATGGTCAGCAGCCTTCCGGCAGGACAGCCCTCATTAGCCTCACTTCTTAATTGGACAGAGAGATAGCTGTGCATCAAAGCTCCTTTCCACGAAGGAAGAGTGACCTGCCACTGTTGTCTGTAAGGCCTGGACTCATTTCCTCCCTGGCAGAGCCAGAGACTTGCTCTCATTTGGTGACACAGGGCTCGGCTCTGCCCTCCACGGCCATACGCTGCGTGGGACAGTGCAGAGCTGGCCACATCAGTCTCCAGCACAGCTCAGCCCAGGATGACAAACAGAAGTAGTGGATGCTTGAAGGTGGCCTGGGGCAGCCTCTCAGCTGGCCCCTTCCATCCTGACAGAGCCATGCCCCTTCCCACCACTGTGTGCCTTATCTTTTCCCTGCAGGGTGTAGACATCCCCTCCAAGATGCTCAGTCAATCCCCCTTTTGCATCATTTAGCCACCCACGTTATCATCAAATACTGTGATGTATCAGGGGAAAAGCAATACTCGGAGAGCTTAGTCTGCTCAAGTTTTCCTCAAAGACCTGCTTTGCGAAAGTGAAGATTTGATAGTGATGAGTTGTAGTAAATTCCTCACATCAGGAACAGCACTGGGCAGCTTGAGAATTAAGAGAATGAAAGCCCTATATTTAAAAAGGGAGCAGAGAGGAAAATAATCTAGGTAATCACCAGACTATTTCCCTAACCCCCATAAAGCCCAGTTCTGGAGAGCTCTGCTCAATTTAAAATACATTTTGTGGGGAAAGGTATTTACAAGCATGGAGGTAACTGGAAAATGGGATAAAATGTTAGATGTAGAGGTAGAGGTTTTTCTTTAATAAGGAGCTGATCGTATGGATGATGGAAATTTTACGGATCACAGATCTCATCTGTCTGGACTTCAGTGAACCAACTGATGGGAGGACACAAGGGGAATTATTTGTGGAAAAGGGGAAGAGGGGATCTCAGTGAGAAATCTCAATGAGAAAGAAAAAGAAATAGGTAATTGAAAAGTATGATGGTGAATTGAGAGATTAGACGGAGAACTGATTTTTTTTTTTTTAATATCTTCACAAATGGTCCTGACACAAAACACAGCAGTGGCTCAAAAAAGTATGATTGTGATATAGAGCTCTAGAATATTGCCAGGTTGGAATGGGGTATTGGATGGGAAGAACAAGGTGACTCTTCTGAAGGCACAGGTAATGGATGGAACTTAAAGAAGTGGAATGAAAAGTGGGAATTCAGGATTTCAGGGATAAAAAATGAGGACTCCTGCAATAAACCAGGATTTTAAAGGAATAGAGCAAGGGAAAGACGTCGGTGCCTCAGTTATTGTCAGGCTATAAATCACCAATGCAATGTGATAGTGCAGTAAGTAGTGAGACATTTCCAGTAGAAACGGGAATTGTTGATACTATTTTTAAAGCCACTGGTAAGATGTAACCCAGAAGTACATGTTCAATTCTGGCGACCAGCAGCCAGAAAGGCTTCAGTTCATAGGCCTCAGTGCATGTGCCAGGCACATCCCAACCCACAGCAAGGCAGGAGCTGGCAGCATGCACCCCTGCTGCACACTTCAGAGAAGTGAAACCCTGGAGCACGGTCGGGGGAGATGCAGCACAGCTGGGAAGCTCCTTGACCTGGGTAATGAGGGGAATGACACCTCAAGAGCTTCCTGAAGAGTGTTCCCACCCTTCTGGCTTTCTAGCTGCCCCTGTCTCCTTTTACTAGACAGGACTGCATGGGGCTGGCTCCTCCAGCCTACCAAAGCAAGACCTGGGCAATTGCTGTCTGTAAGTCCTTTTCTAGCCATCCAAGGACATGGACACTGTGAGTCAGCTTCCTAGTCAGGGCAATAGGGACAAAAGAAGCTGATGATTTTTAAGATGGAGCTTGATCCATTTAGTAAAGGACTTTAATGAGTTGTTGGACCACTTGTCAGTGACTTGGGAGCCCCAAGTTCCTAGGAAGCTATAGGCTCTGTGTTTTTCCATCCATATAGTACCACCTGTCCTCCCAGAGGACTGCTGGCAGCATCAAACAGCTGACTCCTGGAGTGTCGTGCAGAGCTACAGAAATGCTGGCCAGTACTGTTTTGAGATATTAACCTTTGATGATGGCATTTAGTTGATCATTGCCCACACTATGGCAGCAAAAGGTTCCTTTCTTATTCCTGAACGTGAGTATTGCCTAGTTCTCTTCTATTTCTAGGGTGATTTTCTCCACTTTTTTACATTTGCAAGGAGGAAGCCAATAAATCAAACGGCTTTAAAACAACTTTTTTTCAGCGTGATATTTTTCCGATATGTCTTGTGGGCAGCAGTTGCTATTACCAGCCTCTTGGGTCTTCCTCCCTGGGATTCATTTTTCCCCTCATGGCAGTATTAAGTTAATACACTCCTGCCATTGCCTGTAGTGTTTCCAAGGTGACTCAAGTCATTTTGGTAGGATCACAGAAGCAGGCATGCTCAGCTGCAGCAATTTCTGGCACATGACAAGTACCACATTCTGACTTGCCAGCAGCAATCAGCTCCATAGTGTGAGTTAGCCTCCATAACAAGGTAAGGGAAGTGAGAAAATGGCAAGGAAATGGGAGAGTTGCAATCCAAAATTTTAGGTAGTCAGAGCTATCTGAGATCCCACACTGGGAAGGTTGGGTGAGATATCTATTACTAAGGCTGCATGACTCAACGCTTTAGTCCTTCTTCACGTCCTTGTGCAGCTGTGCCGAAGTCAGGGACAGTCCACGTGGCTCCAGCTACTTGGAGTTTCAGGATTTTTGCCTGAGTTTCAGTTACCAGAATGTAATGGGAAATGTGATCACAAGAGTCCAGACTCGGTAGCTTTCTTACTTAGTTAATAAGCCCGTTTATTTAGACTTAGCAATTTCCTGTGATCTACAGTGTATTTCCAGAGAGGAAACTCAAGTGCTGCTGTACAACTGCTGTCTATAAGTACCACCAAAGACAATATAAAAGCCACTTTCATTTATGTCACAGTTCAAAAGTAATGACCCTCCTTTGTAGTCATGTGCCTTTTACTCAAAGTTCTCTGTGTACTTCCCCTTAACACAAAGTCACTTTCTGTTGCTAAAATTAATGCTTCCTAGATACTGATCTCATGCCAAAAGGGCTGGTAACACCACTGACTCAGCACCACCCGCATACATCGCTCTCCCTAGCCAACACCTTGCCAGAAGGAGTCCAGCCTGCCCTTGGGTGCAAGCTGGTCCGGCACAGAGTCCATTCCCCAGCACCCTGCACATGGCCCTTAAGGACCTGCTTTGCCCTCCAGCTCCTTAGCGCTGTGCTCACACTGTCTCATTCCACATAGAGGTACCCCAAAGAAGAGCTGACTCAGCCTGTCCAGCCACACTGGGTGTAGGACTGATGGCCTCTTGATTTCCAACCATGAGTTAAATTCCCATCTGGCACTACAGTGACATGTATTAAAAACAATAACACACACTCAAAACTGTGTAGCATCCTGTTGCTGTCCAAAAACAATCCACTTACGAAGAAGAGAATCATCACTCAACACTACAAAAATAAATAGAACAGGAAAATTAAGTAAGGTGTGTTACAACTGGTTGCTCATGCTATGCCATCAGATCCTCTCAGAATTCATCCCCGTAACACCGATTAAATCAGTTGTCAGTAATCTGGCTAAAGATAGCCCATGGGGCTGAGTTAAAACAGAGGAAAGAAAATCACAGCAATAAAGGAAAGTGAATCCAAGATAATATGCATAACAGCAAACAGTAAGAAACCTGGCTCCTCTTTGCAACACCATTAACAGTTATTACATTTCTATGCCATCATTACAGGTGTATGTGCAGGATACATCAAATAATTGTAATCCAAGTTCTTGCAGAAAATTTCAGCTGTTAATACAGGGACTGGTGAGAGCAACCCAAAATGCTGTGCTGTCTTTCCACACTGCTGGCCCCACACGAGCCTACGCCCTCCAAAGTACCGGTGGTTTGGCATGGGGTAAGTCTGGGAAGGGATCTGGAAAACATGTTCACAAAGATGTTATTTAAGGGACAGAAATTCTAACTACCAAATTTGTGGTAGGATTTTATCGTAACATGTGTATTTATTGTTTACCCAGAAAATTGACTAATTAACAGTTCTTCTTATAGCCACAGCAACTGAAAGTATTTTTACTGCCCATGGTATGCACAGCGACTCTGAAGCCAAACTACAGTTTGCATTTCTAGCCAAGGCTCTTCACTGAGTCCTTTGCCAATTGGGTTTTTGGAGTGAAACTATCTCCCCATCCTTCCCTTGGAAAGACTATCTCATAAGCCCTCAAAATCCCATATCCTCTCCTCTTTTCCTTCTTGTTTCCACACCGCCTCTGCACATGCTGCCACCAAGACTGGTGATCCCTTGCATGTGGCAGCCAGTGCTGACAGGGGACCGATCAGAGTGAGTGGAGCAGTCCCCAGCTGATGGGGAAAATATTGCACAGGTCCAGGCAACTGAGGCCAGTCCTAGCCTTACCTATGCCATTATAAACAAACAAGATGCCTCATTCAGGTTCATTAGCAGTGGGGTAGGAGTGATTTAGCCACCTAGAAACTTCAGTGGGCTGATGAGGATGGCACCCAGCCCAGCAGGTCCTGCCTCCATCCATCCTGGTAGCTGCAGACAGCATGTGCTCGCCCACGGCTGCTGGCATGGCTCAGTGCTGGGGATAAGCAAGCATGCCGATGGCCTAGACATTGGAGAAATATTGACAGATGGATGGACTTTAATTTGTGCAGGCAAACTCTTATGTTGCTGTATTGAGGGGGATTGTGTATTGTTCCCACTTTTCCAGTTAGTCTGAGGTCATTTCATTGGAAAGCACTTGTTTTCTCACGTGTGGATTTTTGGAGTTTTCTTTGAAGCATGGACCGGCGGTGACTTTTAACCGGCTTTTAAGGGTTTCCCAAAGGGAGCTCCATGGGCGGAGAGTCCAAAGGCTGTTGAGCGGTGCTGTACAGATGCTGTTTTATACACATGTGGTGTTAGCAATGCTATCCCACCACATGCAACAGAGCAGACTGTCTTTCGTCTGCCTTTCCAAGCCATCACAGCATTTTATTTCTGCTTTTAGCCAAGGAAAAGAATGGAATAGTTTCTCCTAGGAGCAGCCGGTGGGCCTGGAACCTGGGCTACAGATCTAAACCTAAAGCTTCATTTGGTGCAGAAATCCAACCAAAAGGAAAGTGGCATTCGAAGAAACTTGTCCTGATACTATCATTGCTGTCTCCTTTTCCTCCCAAGTTGAGGACTTGTATTTAAGTTAACTCTACATTTCTAACTGGCTTTTTGATTTAATAGGGTTGGCAGGGGAGGGAAAAGCTGTCATAAATTGTTTCCCCATCCTTTTTTTTTTTTTTAAATCAAACAAACTCTGGAGGAAACTGTTTTACAAACAAAAAATAATCTCCAGTAAAACTTGGAGACCCATCTAGTCCCAGTTTCACACTGATTTCTGGAGCAGTCAGTCACACACATAAAAATATAGGTGTAAAATGCTGCAGAGAACCTGGTTCTGGAAAACTTCAACTAACGTATGTCATGAAAAGTATGTTTGCATTACAAATTATATATAAATATATATATATATATATATCATATATATATATATAAAAAACCAGATTTTTCAGGCCAGTATTAATGCCCAGAATGTTAAAAAGTGTCTCACTGCGTCTATTTTATGCAACAGAAAAACTGACCAGTGATTGCTACCAGCTTCCTTGCGCTTAGGTCTGAAATCACCTCCTCTCTGTTTGCAAATGCCTTGGGAGACATTACTTGAAAAGGCATGAAGCAAAACCTGGCTTGTAAAACATTAGCACATATTCGCTCCAGAAGAGAAACTACAATGACAATTAGATTTGGCCATTGACAATGGAGCAGCTAATCACCAAAGCTAAAATCAGATTACCCGAAATGAAAGTCTGTTGCCTGGCTGCAGCTGAGTTTCAGATGTTCTTATTGTAAGTGTACCGAGAGGAATTGCAATCCCGTTATCCAAACAAAGACCAAAAGCCCAAATCAAAAGCCAGGCAGATTAAACAGTGACTTCCCGCGTCCTCTCCACGATGTGCGCCCATCTCACTGCTGAGGCAGGAGCCGGGCGCTGCCCCTCCTCGGACACCTCCTGCCCAGTGCTGCCTTTGGTTCTCCACCAGCAGCATCTAAGTTCACAGCACCCAGTTTTCAGCTCCAGTCTGAAAAGCAATGTAGATGTAAACCAAAAAGTCTCGGTATCGTCTCGTCGGTCTCCGGAGCTTTTTCACTCTTTGCGTTCACGTGTTGGTTGCAGGATTGCACTTTAATCTGACAACAAATTTTATCCTCTGCTGGACACCCAAGCCATGGTCAGACGCAGTGCAATACCATGTTGTCAAACATTTGGCCTCCTTGGTATTTTTGCAAATTTACTAACATTCAGCCAAAGTTTGCAGAAGGGTTTTACTGAAAGGTCAATGAAAGAATATCTGCATATTGTACATCTAATAATCTGGAGAGCTGTAATTTGTTTAAATTTAGGAAAAAGCCAAAGTAAACTCTTTAAAGAAATTGCTCATACATTTCAGGCTAGCAGTGGGGTAATAAAAATAGAAACTATGTACATAGGACCTATTGTGGTATAGAAACTTAACCTCAACATATTGATTGAGGCAGTTCTTGTCCCTGAATTAATATACGCCTACAAGTGAGTATTTGTTTTAGGAAAGTTAAATAGAAAGGCCATGAATAAATATAAAGGCTGAGATGAAATAGCCATCTGGACTGCATTAGACCAAAATGCATAATTGAAGCAAAGAGCACGTACATCCTTTGATCCAGTCACGCACAACTGAAATGAAAGTAAATGGGCAATTCCTCTTATCTTATCATTGGAGAAGAGTTTGCAGCACATGTGAGCAAGAAGGACTGCTGGAGGGCTGCAGCTGGGGCTGCCTCTGCAGCATAGGGACCCCAAGCATGCCAGCCACAGGTGTCCTTGTGTTGTCTGCTGAGTCAGGGCCAGGACTTCAGTTTAAGCCCTAGCTGGGCTTATGTTTAAACTGCTACAACCACGCGTCCAGCCTCTGCATCCCTGCCTTTTCCACGGGATTAGCAGCAGAGCCATATGGCAGGGCAAGCTTGATCTCGGCTCTTTGTGCAGCTGGAAAACACAGAGTGGCTTCACAGTGCCCTGCTCTGCCACGGCAGGGACACCCATGCTGCGAGCCAGGGCGGGCAGCCGACCAGGGAAACACCGGTCTTTTTTAATCCAGATAGGTCTTGCAAGCAATGGCACAGAGAGGGGACACGCATTGTCATCCCTCTGCTTTGAAGAGTCCTCTATTTGATTAAAGGTGAGGGTGTGGGGATGGGATTGCCAAAAACTGGTAATGGGAGTGAAGGCCTGTACTTCAAGAACCTGAATTCTGCCTCAGCCTTTGAACCCAGGGCTGCCTTGGGGCTGGCACTGGTGTTTGGGGTGCGGAGCTGTACTTAACACTAAGGCGAAGGAGCAGGCAGAATTGAGGTCTTCCCAATAGCTATTGTAACCTACTGTTGAAATCCCAGCCAGCTCTTAAAGGAGCTAAAAACTAATCAGAAACTGCCTTCAGCAAGCTCTGCTTTCCTGAGCACTGCTGCCTCCTCGCCCAGGCAATACACTGCCCATCATGAAATCAAAGCCTGGAGCAAGTGGCTCTGCCTCCTGGCCCCTTGGTCTCTTGGTCAAAGATGTCAGCCAGCCATGACCGTCGGCCAGGTGTGCAAACAACCCTGGTCCTAAGCCAATAGTGTTGTGCTGGCAGAAAGCTAGTGGGTAAATCAAGGAACACCAGAAACTTTTCCCTGGTATAGTTGATTTGGCTCATGTTCATGTTACTAGCCTAGTAGACCACTGAGCTTTTCCTATAAAGCTGTACCAATATCAGGGCAGCTTCCCTGGCTGAATAGAGGTACCCCTGGAGAGACACTCTCGGATTAGACTTCTCCCCCAGCTTTCCAGCTGAGCCCCTCATGCCTGTGGTGCTTTTGAAAATGGTGCCCTAGCCCTGATGTGCATCCTAAAGATGCTCTGCTGCAACTGAGCCTCAAGGGTTGACCTTCTGGAGTCTTAAAATGCTGATACATCCTCACCCCACCCCAACATCCCTTGATCATCTCATCTCAAATAGGACTCATCGAACTAGTAGGTGTGATTCTACCAGCATGGTAAGAAGATCCCCATGCTAAGGGACAATGACATTTGGAGGCATGTGTGTGCTGCTAAATGACTACCAAGGGTTTTGCAATCAGGGCATAGCATGGGGCCAGGAGACAGAGGCACCTGCTCAAGGCCTGAGCAGGAATAAACTGCCTGTTGATTTGGTGATGGCCAGCACATTGCCTGAGCAAGGAGTCAGTGGTGCTTGGGAAAGCAGAGATTGCTGAAGGCAGTTTCTGATTAGTTTTTTGCTCGCTCAGGAGCTGGCTGGGATTTCAACAGCTGGTTCAACCACAGTGGCCCAAGCTGTCTCCTAGCAGACCCCTGTCTGGAGTGGGGGAAGAAGAAATTCTGTTGAATCCAAGGAAATAATTTTTCAAGATCCCGTTGTCAACTGCCAGCTTCTTGAATAGCTTTTCCATTTCTCCTGTGCTCCTCAGTTCTGTGCCTGTGGTTTAGTCCTGTGTTTAACGTGACGGGCTTGGGAACAGGCAGAATGTAAAGTCAGCTCTTCCGTGCTGAGGGCAACAAGCTGCATAATAACCTCGAAACAGCTCTGTGGCCAACAGCATAACATTATCTAATAATTTTTCTTCATTATTTTCCCAGCTCACAGAGCAAAGGAAATGATTTGCAAATGTTCGTATATACACACACACACATATATATATGCATTTTCTGACATTGCAACATAAATTATTCAAGTTGAGTTTTTCCATTCTTTCCCAATCTCAAGCAGAAATTTCTTAGAACAGTTTGTCTGACTGACATTATGTAGGTCATTTCATAGTTTTTACAGGATAGAGATGGTAATTCCAGAAAAAGAGGGTGCCAACGCCTGTCGATTTTGGGAGAGAGTGGGAAGCATTTAAAAATTACATTTTCAAATCCTTGAAAAATTCTTCATGGATTGGCTCCCAGACTGAGGCAGTGGCAAAGCTGGTTGAGTAACTAAAAGTGATGTGTCTGATACACCTCCCCTAAGGCTACCAAAATTTGTATGATGAGTCCTGTGACATGCTGGTCATGATGGATGCTCTTTGGTAACAATCATCAGTCGAGGGAAGCTAGGTGCTTCCTTGTGGTTAGGAAAGTCTGTATGCCAGGCCTTTACATCCAGAGCAGAGACATGGCAATACAGGGAGGGCAGCTGAAAAAATATGCTACGCCTTTGAATAACAGCTCTAAGTACTGACAGCTCCCTTATTTAAATAGAGTCTCCAAGCTGGAAAAGGACTTCAAACAACTTTTCTGTCATGGGCTGTATCCACCACTGTCCTGTCCATCCTCTCACTGGATGATGTCTTCCCTTTGCACTCAACAATTTGGAAGAACATTTTTTTTTTCCATTTACATTTCACCATATTAAATGAGTAAAACTTACACAAGAGTCCAAAGAAAAAGAGGATACCCCACATCCCAAACACTCCCTCTTTCCCACACAGCCTGGCCACCCTCCCACACTGTCCATCTGCCAAGCAAAATTCAACATCTAGGAGACAAATGGCAAGGGGAAAGATTTTGCATGAGATACGGTGAATTTTCAGAGCAAATATCATATTCATATTTGTCAGGAACAAAAAGTACAATTTACAGCCACGTGTAGCTGAATATAAATTAGTTTGCACAGCTGAGTTAACCTTTATCCCTGCTGGGGAGGAGGAGATTTAGCTTCTCCAGCCGTAGCCCCACGCACCCCCATACTGGCCCTTTTGGTCACACCACTGCAACCTGCCACCAGCCGCCTCCGTAACGGAGAGGTTTGTAAAGAAAACGCCGTACTTTAGGACCAGGGGAAAGAAAGACAGCTGAGGACTTTTTCCACCACATTGTTCTCCAGACCTAAATCAAAGCTTGCCTGCATTTCCAAACCTACCAGGAAAGCCCTCTGTGCTCTTATTTATCCAGACTTCATCCTGGCTCCATGAAATCCAAAAATGTTGTCTGAAAATTAGGCCAGGGTGACCCATCTGAAACAGGAAGGGTGAAGTCAGAGGGTGAGGCAGATCTTTACAATGATAAACAAACACAATTGCTACCTTTTGTCCCATTTCCGAGTCAGTATCTCAAGGTCTGTTGTTTCTCATCTGGAGATGTGGCTTCAAGTTCCTGCTCCATCCCAACTTTTCACATAGGCGTTTCTGATGGAGCTGATGTCCTCTTTGGCTGCTCTTAGCTGAACTTATCCAGCTCTCACAGCAACACTGCCCACCCCTGGAGGTAGCTGGCTCTGTGCTTGGTGGACATAAGACCCTGTTTCTTTCCTGCAACCTCTGGCAGGCTTGGAGAATAACTGAAGCCTGGTTTGGGACTCCCTGGTAGGACTTCCCATAGCTGATGTGGCGCTGCATGTGTCGGGCTGGGGAGAGCCTGTCTGCCTGCAACAGTGGCTGAGCATGCCGCTTGCTGCCTCCGTCCCCTTGTGAGGAAGCCCAGGGGTCTCTCTGATGAGGTCCATGCTCAGCAACTTCCTTCACCATGTGGCAAGGACCAGCTGGAGATACTCAGGGCACACTGTGAGAGCTGATTAGCTGACGTGGACTTGCTAGTGGTCAAACACAGGCTGCCAGAGGATAGATTAGGGGATAGAAAAGAGGGGCAATGACATACGTCTGGGATTTGTCCTCTTTCCACCCCTGTGCATGTTGCCTGACTTGAGTTCCAAGGCTCTGTACGTGTGCCTGGCTGCCAGCTGAGAGCAGGAGCAGCAGCTGGGCTGTGACATCCCGCAGTGCTGGTGGTGTGCAAGCTCCATGGCAGCGTGGGAAGAGCAGGACCTGTGCTTTCCTGGTTCGGCTAGCTCCTGCGCTCCCGGCTCAGGAAGGCAGTGGCAGCTCTGCAAGGAAAAGGCATTTATGTGGCTGTAGGCTGGGGCAGCTGGTACAGTCATTCCTGTTGAGCTGGTAGGTTTGATGCTGCTGGAGATACTGAGCTGTGATATTAGTCGAGCATCATGGGGGCCAGCTGCCAGCAACTCGCCCCCAGTGAGAAACTGGGGCTTAAAAGAGTTGGGTACCCAGATTGTCTGCAGTATAAGGCAATGTTGTAGTTCATTGTTTGAATCAAACCTAGTAAATCATGGGCGTAATTAGGTAACCTGAATAACTTGGCCTTAGATTCACTTAAATGGAAGGATGGATCCATCTCTGATAAAACTCCCCCAGCTTTGGTGGCCTTATCCTAGATTGGCAGCTGCCCGCATCTCGTTCCAGTTCAGTGACAGCAGGAAAGGCTGAAGCAGGCCGTGAGAGAAGAGCCTCTCAGGATCTTCAGTCTGTCCAAGGCCACTTGAACATCAACAGGTTGCTGAAAGTACATGCAGTTCGTGGAGGGAAGGGGGAGCCCTGGCCTCCGCAGGGGAGCTGGCAGGTGGGTGTTTAGTCCTCGGTCCCTAAGCAAGAGAGTAAATACAAGAAGGCAAAGAAAAGTTTTCCACAGGAAAAAAAAAGGGGAAAAAGTCAACTCACACACATGATTTTTTTATTGAGATGCACTTGTCAGGAGCCATGAAACCAACACTTCACTAAAAAAGCAGAAGCCATGAAGGGCTCATTTGCTGACAGGCTCGGTCCCCTGTGGCTGTTGAACTCAAGACCTACAGGGAAGTACAATCATTTATACTGTGTGAAAAACCACTGGGCTTTATCATAGCCTGCCACGGGAATATAGACGCCTACAGATCCGGGGGTGTAGCTCCGATCAACGGGCGAGACTAGAAAGGCAGGAAAACTTTCCCGGGGGAACTGAAAGCAAAACAACCCCCCAACCTTCAAAGGCAGCTTAGCAAGAGAAACAGATCCCACAAGCTGATTTCTGTAGGCACTGCTTATCATTTCAAGTGCTGGAGGTTTCACACTTTAAAGGCTCACTTCCTTTACAGTGCTCACACAACATCAGTATAATATTTCCCCCTCCTCCCCAGTGTCAGTCATTATCCTCCAGCCTCCCATATGTCTTTTCCAGATCATAAATGCTAACCGTTTGTGAGCTCTTCTGCGGAGTCACCCATTCACATGTAACATCCAAACAATAAATAACCACAAATCATTCCCAAGGTTTGTTTTCCCAGTGCTGTCAGATTTTTTTAAGACACTTTATAAAAACCAAGTGAAATGAATGGTCCTGACCTATGGGCAGCAACGCCTATAGCTCATGCCAAGGGAGCTGTTAACTGCAGCCTGTATCTGCCGTTCTCTCCTCTCCCCTTCCATCTGCTCAGGCCTCTGTCTGTCTGTCCTGCCACGGTTTGTCAACCTGCATCCTCTGGCTTTTGGGCAGCCAGCGAGCTGGCAGAGGTGGCATGTGAAACCAGGCAAAAACCCTGCTCTTCACCCCTTCACATGCATCCCCGTGCATGCGCGCAAACAAAACAGGACCAAACACGAATAGTTAAGTGAACCCTCATAATTTAAGGCTGTTTTTTAACTGGTGGTGCAGGTAGTAGCCCTGATATGTTTTCAAAATGCCCACGAGGTCTGGGCATGCACAGCTCTGCATCTTTTTAAGTCATACTTCCACTAAAGAAAGTTGAAAACTCACAACTTTGTATGTTATGTGCAGAGGCAGGCAGAGCAGACTGGGTCCTCTGTGGAAGAAAACCAGGAAAAACAGTAATGTTTGGAGTGATTTTAACCAACCCGTTAAGAACTATAGTTCTGACAAAAGATAAATTACCAGCATCTGCAGATGGCATAACAAAGAGGACCTGAAATGCCCTATATTATCATGTATGTTCACTCAGTAAATTATCTTTTTTCTGGTTTTCTGTCTTTGGTCCCTGCCTATCCACTGCATTACCTTATGCAACAACAACATATTTTCTAAATAAAGCTCCAAGCCCAAAGACCCCACACTAGGTAAATTAACTGAAGTAAACAAGCAAGCAGCTAACTGGAGCTAATTATATATCTGCCAGCAGCCTTGCTTTTAAGCATCTTACAGGTGAACATTTTAATTACTTAATGTGCTCTATTGTTCTCGAATTAGATATGAGAAAAATAACATTGATCCAATCCTTTTTTTATTTTTATGCACTGGAGTTGGAAGGCAAGTGGCTTTGTAAAGGGATTACGTGTGTGTTAATCCTCCTTAGCTATGATAAAGTTCTCTGCTTCCTAGTGAGATTGTTTAACCCTCTTCTAACAGCTGCAGCTAGCTCCTAAAGAAAGAAGCTGGGGAAAAGGAATTACAGTTTGGGAGAGTTGAGAGAAGAAAGTAAGGAAGGTTTGTCTCTTATCTTTCCCATGCTGAATATTGCTTGTCATACTAGTAGGAAAACAGCCTCAAATGTAGCAGGTTCTGTAAGAAAGCAGGTGAACAACATGTTCATTCCAGCATGGATCCCTTCATTTCCTTTTTGATGCTGTAACGGGCTCAGAGTATCAGTGGCATCCTGAAGAGGGGAGACAAGTAAATCCCATCCCATCAGATGCAGTATTTCTGCATTTGGAAAACAGCGTCACGCTGTGAGGACCAACAGGGAAACGAGATGGATGGCTGAAATCAATGGAGCAACATGGGACAACGGCCTGAACTCATCCCTTTTAATTTAGGCGCTTCCAGGAGGTGCTGCAATGAGAAGGCTGCTGTAGCTACAGGCCTGCTGCCGACGGTAGAGGAGGCTCCTTCAGAGGTCACCTGTGACTCCAGAGGGTGATAAACCATCTACAACCTCCCTTGCTCTTTGAAGGTGCCTACTGAATATTATTGACTGGCAAGGAAGCCTGCAGGGACTCTGCAGCTAATTTAGGCTCTTCTGTCAATTGTCTCAAGTGGAGGCAAATCCAGGCATCCTGTCCTGCTGCTGGAAGGGGAGAAGCTGGCTGCTGCGTGAGGGAAAGTGATATGGCTGCTGAGGGAGAGGAGTAAAAAGTAATTGTGAGTGGAGCAGAACAGAGGTTGAACCAGACTGAACCTCTGTCACCTGCTGAAAGCTGAAGCCTTGTGGGATCACATTAGATGGAAGGACAGAGATGGGCCAGGAACCCAGCTCAGAAACAAAAGCTGTATTTTGGTTCCTTTTTCTTTTCACTTTAAAATGGTTGGCATCCTCCTATCAAGTTCAAAAAGTAATTAGTCCTTGATGAAAGATCTCTGACCTGTCAAGGCAGAAGAGCATGGCTGAGGAAAGCAAACACCAGGACCTGGACAGGTTCAAGAACTGTATTTAAATAGCAGAAATTGAAACTTTTTAGCCTGTTACAGAGTCACTGGGGTCATCATCTCCTTTATTCTTGCTGTAACAAAACAGGGAAAACAGCATGATGCAAAGGAGATCAGCTCAGCCAACAGTTTTGATAAATGCAAACCCAAAACCATGAGGGCCTTGAGGTCTTGGTATTAGTGGCAGAACTGTGCCAAATCACCCACTTCTACAAATTACAGTTTCCTCATGCAGGTGCAAGAAGGTAATGCGTACCTGGGCATCCAAACCCACAGCAAACAGGTTTCTCTGCAACAATGTGGAGTTGTTCATCAAAAACATAGAAAATTTAAATTTATGTGGTGGCCAGACTCCTACCTTATCCCAGCTTTGGGCTCTGCAGACATCAAGGTCATCAGAGAGGCAAACTGATGTTTCAGTGCTTGGTGCTCCAACTGATATATAGCAGTGTATATGTGAGTCAGCAGTTGCTTGGGAATACCATGGTTATTTGGCATGGAGTCGTGGCCCATGCCACTTTTAACAGCCAGTGGCACATGAGGAGTATTCATAGCCATCTCCATAACCAAGCTAATAAGAGCTAAATTTGAAAGATTTGCTGTTGAGAGAGACACAGGGGGACTGCGCTATCAGCTAATCACAGCAGCTTCTCTCAGAAAGGTCCTCTGGAAACTTGCTAGGGGTCAGACGGTCAGATAAGCCAGAAGCAAGTGATGGTCATCGTGGAGGCCTGCAGTAAGGACAATGTTGCAGTAAACTGAGAGACAAAACTGGTTCAGGCTCATGAGAAATGGACACACCCAAAAGAAGCAAAAGGTCTGAAATAACCTCCCACCCCAACACAGATGTGGAGCATCTCAACACAGAGTGCGGCTCTGCAGGGAGAATGGGTACAGCACCTCCGTGTGCCCAAAAAAGCAGCAAGGAGCCCATGAGATCAAAACAGTGTTGGCCATGAGTTCCAGCTGCTATTTTTCACGTACGTGGGGGAGCAGTCTTCCAAAGGACTAAGATTTCCCTTTGAAATCAGTTCCGATTCAAACACAGGATGAGAACCCCATTCCCAACCCCTGGCTGCTCTCCCTTCTGCAGACCTGGTTCAACCAGGATTGCTAGACTTGGTGAACTCTGAAGAAGGCAATATGGCCTGCCTGTTTCATCCTTTGGGAAGTCAAATGTATTGGACTACAAGCGCTAACAAGAAAAGCAGAGAGTTGCAAGGTTGGTTCAGAGCCACGGTGCCCCAGCGTGCCTTGGAGATGCAAAGATTTCCTACTTTGCTGTACACTTCTTGACCTACCATTAGTAATTTTAAATCAACAGCTGAGGTATTGGTCATGAAAGTTCATTGGAAAAGGTAGGTAAATTGAAGTAAGCCAGCAAAATAAAATGAAGACTAGAATATGTGAATGGAGAGAGGGTGTCACCTCACTCCTGTTCCCTCTTTGTATAACACAGTACGTTTTCATTTTTAGGGATTAAGAGATGCGGATAACATCCTTGGATTTACTACAGAAGCCCTTTTTTAGCAAGTCCCATTATAATTTTCTGGTAACAGCATGGGAACCAAAAGTCTGGTATCTTACTGTTCTCTTTGTCTTCAGCTTCCTGAGGAAATTTAGACAAGTCACCCTTTGTCCCCATTTCTAATCTTTAACATAAACTTACTGGCCACCCCCCCATCAAAGTTTGCAATGTCCAATGCATTGTTTCAAAGAAATTCCTTCAACATGGAAGCAGTGCAAGAAGAAAACTCTACAGCATGAAAGATCATTACCGGTAATCATGTTACCATTCCTGTGAGAAGCACATGTGTACTGCCAAACGGTGTGTGCTGCCGAAACCTGAAGTCAACAAGTGGAACACTTCACCCTGAGATATTTTGGGATGTTTAGAGAACATGTCACCAGGAAATTGCAATTCAGCTCTATCTGGTTTCTCCGCCCCAATCTCCATCCTGTTATTCCAAATGCATTTTAAATGTGGGCAAACGGAATGTGCAGATCCGGATTTGGGATCCAAATATGGCAAAGTCAGCAAATGGACAGAAATAAGAATATTTAAAGAGTTATAAGCAGCATTATGTGTCACCTATTGCTCTTGCAGCACATACGTAGGGAAAAAACCCCAAACCTAAATGTCTCAGCTAATGTAATAAAAGGCCTTGGTTTTCTTCCAGATTATTTATTTGATTAATGGAAATTGGTTTCCTTTAGCAGTATTTTTCACTGGTTGGTTTTTTGTTTTGGTTTTTTTTTTCTCTCCAGGAATAGTCTTGTGAGAGCAAGTACTGAAGTCAGGCTACAACAAAACCAATACAGGTTTCTACTGGTGGTGACCCTGTACAGAACTGGATTGAGAAGAGCAAGGACACCATGTTTCCTCCTGGAAGGAATGAAGGCTGCAATTTCTTCTCTCAGCTGGTGACATACAAGTTAAATGATCTGGAGGGTTTTTTCCTAAGCCAATAGGAACACCTCAGTGTTAAGAGATAGAAGTCATAGTAATTGGTACAGGTCAGGTGCCCTGTTGAGGTTTGTGACCGACAGGATTTTCCAAATCTTAAAAAAAAATGCTCAGTGGCTCTTATTGGAAAAATGGGAATTCTTTGCAGATGGTATGAAGTTCTTAACACTTACTGTAACATACTGAACCATCCTAAACTCTGAGCCACATAAAGACATGAAGCAATAATAACCCGCATGCAGTGGCTTCCCTTCCCAGACAGGATGGCAGGGATGAGGGACAGGCTCATCTGAGCAAGCAGGTGAACTCACAGCTTTATTGCTACAGCCAGAAAACCAGGCGAGCGTGCAGCACTGGAGACTGTGGCCTGCTCCAGCTGAGTTCCTGGGAGCAAAAACCAAACAACCTTTTCAAACAGCGGTCACCCTGTGCCACCCTGATGCCCTACACAAAGGGCAGTGGGGACAGGAGGAAAGCCAGAAGAACCCTGCCCAGAGCTTCATCCCAAAGATCCTCTGGAGAGAGTAGTGCTCCCTTCAAATGGGGAAGGTACTTAGACAACAAATTGGTAGTCTGTTCATTTGGTGGAAACCAAAATTGAAGTCTTTTGCTCTTGCTCTCCAAAGACTTGAGCTATCATTTAAGATTTTAATTAAAAGCCTCCTCAAAGCTACTAATTTGATTTTACTTTGCTTTGGTTGTTCTGCAGCAAGTTTGACAACACGGGAACTTTGCAGGCCTGTGTGTATGGCACATGTAATTAAAGTCAACAGGAGTTATGAAGTCTTTAAAACTGAGCCAGGGTGGCTAAAGCCAGTAGCCCAAAATTAGAAGCAACATTTGAAAATCCAGGTCACGTTCTCTGTATGTTTGTGTTATAGCATCATCTAGGGGCTGCAACTGAGATTAATGCCTATTGTCCTGGACATTATAGCAGTACATATAGACTTGGATGCTTCCAAATGTCCAGGCGCACAGCAGTCATTGTCACAGAGATTACACTCAACCAGGCCCTGAGCATTTTGATGAGAAAGTTCATCTGGTAGGTTTATATGTATATATGCACACACACAAGTATTTTATGCATTTTTTTTAAGCAAGAACCACCAAAATACTGAACTGGAAGACACAGCAGTTGTAGAACGTACTTTGGATCACAGCCATAGGAATGCTACTGCTGTAAATTCCCCTACTCTAAAAAACATTAAATAAGCCATCCAGTTATTTCATGATCATCTGCAAACTGAGATCCATGAAAACTATGGAAATTAAACCCATGTGTATGTTTAGTATAGTCTGGCACTTAGATTGTTGCTGATCATAGGAATTTGATGCTTACAGTTTACATTCTTTCCTAGACTTTCTTTTTTTTTTCCTGAATTGAAGTTAAAACTCACTTGGTCTTACCATAATATAATTTAGACTGGTGAGGGCAGCGGGACTGCTCTTTTGCAAGGCACACCTGCAGCTACAGCACTGATAGATGAGTGAGCAGGCATGCATGTAGCAGACAATGCATCTTGTCATGCATAACCCAGCAGCCTGGTTGTCCTTGTGCTTTCAGGCCAGTGTATGAAGAGCTTGTGGCTTTCTAGTCCCACGTTCTTTGAATACCAATGTATGGTCTCAATTCCTAACCAGCCACGCAAAAAGCAAAAGCAAAGTGAGTAATGTGGGGCGTGTGTTTGTCCAAAACACATTTCCATCCAATTGTGAAACTGCACCTTTAAGGAACTACCTTAATTTGTTAAAAATAGGACCAAGTCCCTGCCAGGGCTCCACAGAACAAAACTCTGTGGTGGCAGGAGGTATATAAGAAGGCAGAGCAGACCTGGAGAAGAGGGAGACAGAATATTGCAGGAGATATTTTGAGCATATGAGGCTTAAGATCAGCTCAGAAACTTGTGGTTAAACCCCAGTCCTTAGTGATCCAGCATGGGCAGATGGAGAAATACCAGTGGGAAAACAGTGCCATGGGAGAGTAGTGCCTAGGCCTGTGGGTATGTTATCAGGATGTCCAAGCGCTCACATTCAACTACATCTGAAAACCAGCAAACTGTACTCCTCTCTTTTCCAAGGCAAAAAAGGTAAGCTGAAGCAGCAGTTCCTCAAGCGCACCATACAGGGGAGAACTGGTTTAGTGCTCCCAGGGTAAATTTCCACACCAGTGACAAAAACTGAATGAACTGCAGCTATCCAAGCAGGCATGAACACCACTACCCATTTCAATCAGTACCATGCCAGCTTTTGGCTCTAGCTTCCAGTCTGTGCCAAATGACATTATCAAAATAGCATGTAAGTTCTGCCACAGGACAAGGGAGCAGAAATGTAGCCGTCCAGATCACTTGACCCTACCCTGACACTGCTGATTACAGTTCCACCCACAACAGCAACTACCAAGACACAAAATAGAGTGATACTTCAAAAGTAGCAAAGCCCCATGCTTACAAAGGAGCACATTTTTCAAGTGTTGCTTTTTAAAGGAAGTTTATTCCAGTGCTTCAGTTTTTTTTCCAGTATTTTTAATGCTTTAATTGATCAGAAAGAAGACATAAAGAAGCCTTCTCCAATGTAGTAAGCAGTGTCCTGTAAGAGAGGTGTCTCCTATAAATTGTTTAATCAGGTATCTTCCCAACCCTTCAGAAGAGATTTTATACTCAACACTTGCCCCTTAGCTGTTCTTCCCAGAGGATGAACAAGCTTAAGTCCCAGCTACTCCAAATTTTACTACAACCTCAGAATTTATGGGCTCTCTATAACGGTATTCCAAAAGGTAAGTCACACTGAAGAAAAGCCCTTCCCAGCAAGGCAGAAAGTCCCAGTATTCAATGCCTGTAGAAAGAAGGAACCGAGGAAGAAAGGGAAAGCCAGGCTCCTTTACACACTAGACATCAGGCTAGTGCCAACTGCAGAGGAGCAATTAACAGCTCACAATAGGTTTTTAGTATAAAAACAACTGGAAATTGCTGTTGTGGAAACTATGGCAGCAGTGGATACCAAAGCAAAGCGTTTCTCAAACTCAATGACACGTTTATACTGGCAGAGGTTTACTTGCCGATAGCCTGTCTTACTGTTCTTCTACAGGAAGTCTCATTCCTTCTTTGAAGGTCTGTCATGAAGCCATCTTGCAACTCAGCTCTCCCATCCAATAGTAAAACAAGTCCAGAAAGAATAATTAAGACAAGACTTACCCTGTATACTAGAGAAATTTCAGAAGGCATAATACAACTGTTCATGTTATCAGATCTGCTGCTCTGAAACAATAAATTACAGCAAAACCTTACTGTGCACTGTAGGCTGCTCAGGAACTGCTGCATTTGTCAGCATGCAATTACATAGAATAAAATGTAATAGCTTCTAAAGGCAGTATGTAATCATTTCCTATGCCTTGCAGGTACAGACAAACACACATAACTGGTGACATGGGTTTATTTACTGAGTTATTGCAAAATACAATACTTTGCAATCAATACAGAGCAACTCTATTCAAAAACTATTAAATACATGGTAACATCTGTGTCCTCTTGTGATAACAAAGTAAAAAATACTAAAGTTTTAACAGCTGGAACATCAAATAATGATCTTCACAGAAGAGTAACAAAAGCACTGGTTGAAATCACACTCCAAATATTTAATTAGACGTGGTGTACGATCTGTGCAGCAAGTTTAATACTAGAATCCAGTACTCAAGGCTAGCTCTGGTTCACTGTATACCTGCATTTTAGAACTTCCCATTTTTATTTAATCCACTACTTTGAGTTCTTGCCACTACCCTCTGCTTACACCTGCTTACACCATGCTGTCCCGAATTAGCCTCCCTTCAATGACTGACATCACTGATGGACAGCCTCTGGAGGGCCAATTCAGATCTCTCCATACAGCAGGGGAGATCACTAGAGGACAGAGAAAGGAAAGAACATCAGAAGCAGGAAAGTAGTAATGAGAGGCTGTGACAGACCAAGTAGTTAAAAACAGGACAGTGCATCTATGACTGTTACAAAATACTGTTCAAGCAGCAGAACTCATACATGGATACTTGTTGCTAAACAGCTCAGTGGTTTATTGTAGGTGTTACACACATACAGAATTCAGCAGTAACGCAGTAAATGATAAAATTGAGATCACTAATTTTACAGCAGTGATCAAAAGCACCTTTCCAATGCTTGCCAGTGCAAAGCTTATGTCCAAAACGATGGGCTGAAGAGAGCTGTCAGTCAATGGAGGACTTGTGAGAACACATGTGAATTCCAGCCAGAATTGCTGACAGAGGACAATGTGCCATTTTCCAAGCAGCACTTGAATAGTTTACTTAAGTTTCCCCTCTCCCTAGCCATCTGTCTTTTAAAGTATTAAAAACAAACAAAAAAACCCAAATAAAAAAAACACCAAAACAAAGCAAACCAACCAAACACAAAAAAATAAA
>VYZV01044419.1:1686-19050 GCA_013401275.1 Pandion haliaetus
TTTTCTTATCCTGACTTAATTAAAATTAGTATAAATGGCTTATCATAAGAATTACTATGCTGAGACTTTGAATCTCTGGGCCTTTCTAATTACCTAATTTTGAACAGATTACCCAAATGTTATTTAAATTCCTAAGTGTTCAGAATTCCTGATTTGTGGTGTCCAATTGTAGATATGCTGATATTAAAGCATCACTGACTTAATACTTAAATAACATAGAAACAGTGTGATAGTCTCTAGCCTCAGTCTAACTACAATAACAACAGTAAGATAATTCAAATATCCAGGACCCCATTCTGTTACAGGTATTTTGAGAAATACTTTATATAGCTCTATTTGCTAGTCCATCTTCAGTTGACCTCAAAAGACATATTCTCATTGAAGCCAGCTTTAGATCTGTCCTGGTATTTGTAGCTATTCTTAGCAGGAACAGTTTGGGTAACTCAATTAGCTTTTAAAATGGTGTAAAATACTGTCAGAATAACATCTTAATAACATTAACTTTCAAGCCATATTCTAGAGCAATAATTTATTCATGCTAATATTGACAATAATAGTAAATTACTGCAATGAATCATTATTATTTATGATATGCCAAATTCCTTCATAATCTCCACATTGTGTTGCACTGAATCAGATTTACTGGATGAACTGTCTTCATCTTGTACTTTATATAAAAACACATTAACTAAACCTCTCAAGAGTGTTTTCCTGCAAGTGTTTTTTATTATATTAAGAGATATCAAGGGTCATGCTGGATAAAGAGAGAAATTTAGAAGATCTCTGTTTAACACAAGAGAATAAAAAAGCACTCGTTTTTGCGTTATCAATTCAAAATTCCATTAGAGGCCCAAAATATTTGTTTCAGTACTATTTTGTACTTTAAACATCGATGAAATTTTTGCTTTTGAAACTGAAGGACAAAGTCCCACTCTCTATTGACAGATGCACATCTAACACAGAAGTAAGTAGAGGTCAGTGTCAGACAGTGAGAAATTAAGGAAATATTATGCAGTGGAAGTTGTTTCAGGAAGTGGCTGTGTCTGCTATTAAAAAAGGAAAAAGTCTTCCATTCATGTTACAACTAAGGCATTTAGGTATAGAATCATGTAAAACAAGAGCCAAATAACTGTAGATTTGTACAGGCAGAGACTGAACACAATATTTGTACAAGAATATAAATTTGTAAACATTTTCTTTTATTTTTATACAGAGGAGATGTTCAGCTGGTGTACAAACTATTGTTTCATCTTATTGTAGGTCACATACACAGTATAGGCTTTACTTTGCTATGGAATCTCATTCATGATTTATCTCATTGCTTACTTTTTGTGTCAAGATACTTCTGCATTATAGAAAACAAACCTTCTTAGAGGGGAGGGGCATGTACATTATTTAGTACAAAATCAACATATGCTCTTTACTGCCATTAATCAAATTACATAGCAAGTTTTTCTTAATAGCTACATCATGTTGACAGAGAAAGTTATCTATTACCATTAATGTTGATAGTGGTCAAAACTTTACAATTAAAATATCTCATTTATTTTTCTTATATGAAATCTGTAGCCCTAACTTTATTCATAATGGCAGGGTAGCAGAAATACTCAGACAGGAATGATAACACAGCAAATCCATGAATCTGAAACTGCTTTTTCAAAACTGTCAAAATAAATATATTCCTTAAAACATGACTTCTGGGTGGCTTGGATTAAAAACTGCTTAGTATATATATTAATACCATTTAGGTTGATGGCATATGTTAGTACAGAATCTTATGTGCCTCATTAATTTTTGACATAGCATTATAACTTCTCTCTTCAGTTTGCAGCAAGAGTTCCTTAGAGGGCAGACAGAAAATTCTATTTGCATGTATGGCATTGAATGATAATAGGACAAAGCTTAAGAGTGTGAACTAGGTATGAAAGTTATGTATTCAAAAAGAGATGGCCAAATAGTTTTTCTTTGGATGGAAATCTCAACTAATATATTAAAATTTTGCCACCATAAGAAAGAGACCTAGAAAATGCTCTTACCCAAACTTTCCCATACATCCTGTTTTAAGTAGCTGAACAGCAGCTGTATTCAGCTGTTCCTTCATACATGGAATCATCTTTACATGGTTGAGTGAAAGCTCTTTTACTTTCAGCTCCTGTTATTTTAATTACATATGTAGTCTGTCATGAAAACTGGGTTTATTTATTACAACATCTTTGCGACTGTCTGGTGCTTGGGGCATTCTCTTTGATTTTTTTATTTTAATGACTGGATCAACTAAAGCAGCTAAAATCAATTAAGATTCAAAGTTTTCCAAATAGAGGGGATTTGACTGTAATTATATTTTAACGCAAAGAGTGCATTTATTTCAGACTTTTAACTCTCTCTCTATAGTTCATGGGCTTCTCCTCAGGTTAGTTCTCTTCAGCAAGGGAAAAAACACAACTGCTACTGAAAGTTCCCATCCTTCTCACCAGAAGGACCTGCTCCCCTAAAAGATGGAGGAGTTCCTTAGCTATGTAGGATAAGAAATAGAACAATATAATATCTGGGAAGATTTTCCAGAAGTCTACAATACTGCAGCATTATGTGACTATTATAGAAGCAAATTCCTCTGTTTTTATGTGTTTTTTACAGCTGTGAGCATTACTTTCTGAGAGACATATGTATATAATTTTCACTCAGTCTGGTTTTTATTTTGCTTATTATAAAAGTCTAACTTTTTAGAGCAGATTGTAGGGAAGAAGGGCCACTTTCCTTCTTTGCCCCAGTACCATCAACGGCCAAGCATTGGCCAGCTGATTTCTTGACAAGAGTGCAGCTTTTTTCTATCGTATATAGGTGTTATGGGTTTGTGTGGTGCAGGTTTTTTTTTTGGTAGCGGGGGAGGGGGCTGCAGAGATGGCTCCTTTAAGAAGCTGCTAGAAGCTCCCCTGGCTCCAAAAATTTGGACCTGCCTCTGGCCCAGGCTGAGCCCGTCAGTGACGGTGGGACTGCCTCTGGGAGAACATTTAAGAAGGGGAACCTGTAGGGAGTAGTGGGGGAATTGGAACGTGAGAGGAACCCCTCTGTAGATACCAAGGTCAGTGAAGAAGGAGGGGGAGGAGGGGCGCCTGAGGAGGCTGATGGCCCTGCAGCCCATGGTNGAGAGCAGCCCACAGAAAGGACCCGCGCCAGGGAAGTTCGGGAAGAACTGAAGCCTGCGGAAAGGACCCGCGCCAGGGAAGTTTGTGAGGAACTGCAGCCCGCGGAAAGGAACCACGTTGGAGAAGTTCATGAAGGACTGTCTCCCGTGGGAGGGACCCCATGGTGGAGCAGGGGACGAGTGAGGAATCTTCCCCCTGAGGAAAGGAGCGGCAGAGACGATGTGTGGCGAGCTGACCCCAAACCCCTGTTCCCCTGTTCCCCTGCACTGCCGGGGGGAGGAGGTAGAAATCATCGGGAATGGAGCTGAGCCGGGAAGGCGTGAGGGGTGGGGGGAAGGTGTTCTGATGTTTGGTGTTCCTTCCTAATATCCTTGTTTTTTATTTGATTTGTAGTAAATTAAATTGATTTTGTTTCTTCCACAGGTCAAGCCTGTCTTTTGCCCATGACCATAAGTGGGGAGTGATCCCTCCCAGTCCTTATCTTGACCCATGAGCCTGCCTTTGGATTTTCTCCTCATCCCAATGTGGCCAGGGGAGGGGATGGGGGGTGAGCGAGCGGCTTTGTGGTGCTTTGTTACCGGCTGGGCTGAAACCGAAACCACAACAATAGGACTGGCTGCTAATACTTGAGTTTTGGTCATTTTGTAATGCACTTAGAAATTATAGACCAAATCTGTTCCAGTGGCTGCTGAATTGGTGAGGTTGTAGTGCTGAATTTGGGAGAAAAAAAAAAAGCTGAAATGGGGATCGAATGATTCAGACTCAGATACAGTCTTTTCTGGGCAGTCTTGGACATCATTGTGGATTCAGGACCCAGACAATGCTCTCAGTCTGGCAGGTAACATATTGGAAAGAAACAGCAGCTGGCAAAGCAACTGTTAACATAGGTTAAACAGAGCAGAAACAGATCCTAATAGTGCTTTCTAGAGTTCTGACTAGTTGCTTTTCCCCCTGAGCAGATCAGCTTGGTGATTTAGTCCCTTCATACCTTTCTCTCTTCTCATCTGTTTAGTCCATCTTTGCTTGCCTAGGTTCTCCCTTCTGTACCAAACCACTGAACTGTAAAGTGTATATACATTCTGCAGTGTTACTGTGCATATTGCTTGTATTTATTTATTTGTTTTTCTCGAGCTTTTCACTTGACTTGCTTGTGTGGAGGTGGTGTTTATAGAATGTTTTCACAATGGATGGTCCTGGTTTTGTTCTTACATAGGCACTGCCATAAATACAATTAACAATGATGCAGAAATTACACAGTATGATTGCCTGCACATGGCATAAGGGTAGAACAGTGCTAACTGTCATTTTTTTTTCAGTTCAAGGCTCAGTTGGGCAGTAATAAAACCAAACATTTAGTCTATGATAATAACAGTCCCATTACTACCTTGGATAGTGTAAGTTTACTCATCCCAAGAATAACATGTTCACATGAATAATGGAAATTATTAGCCAGAAGTTTCCTTAACTTGAAGGGTTCATCTGGGTACAGGTGGATGTATTTTCATCTAAGCTACCCTAAACTCTGTGAAATGACCACAGAGGAGTGCAGTGGTTAATGTAATTCTAAAATAGGTGTCTACAGCTGGTTAGACAAATCATGTTTTAAAAGTGTCTATTTCTCTTCACTGCCTATATAGAGAGCCTACAAGGACAGGCTCAGATGTAAAAACTGTTACAGAAATCTGAAGTGAGGTGAAATGAGTCACACCTGAAAGATTTTGTTTCCATTTTCATTACTGTTACCAAACACAAAGCCATGAAGATGAAAAGCTAAATTTATATACCTGTCAAAAAACAAAACATGAAAGGGAAGCTACAATCATGACTTGGTAAAAAAACCAAAGCTAAAATACCCAGCAGTTGATTGTTAGGATGCTGCCTACTTAGGGAACTCATTTCAGTTATATCTATTGCCTGAAGGCTTCCCGCTTCCCAAGAAGTATCTTCATTTGTAGACAATAAGCTTTGTGTAGTGGAAAACTGCTTCCAGTTTTGTTGCTGACACTCTGCCACTGTGAGTAGCATACTTAAAAATGAGTTGCTGGATACTTAACTTCTGATGGACTGAAACTTCTTGACCTAGTGAACACTGGCCTAGTGTGATTATGAGAGAGAGAGCTATGACATACTGCTCCACACCTTCAGCACCCAAAATATCCTGTCTCAGATAAGCAAATGGACATAACGGTTTTTAATTTCATTTTGTTTCTGGAATGTCAGGCCAAACAGGGAACAAGTCTGAAAATCCCCGGTAACATGTTGGGGAGGAGCAAGCATTACCAGTTTTCAGTTCAAGCTCTACCAAATATACTTGTTTCCTTCTCTGGGGAAGAAAAACCAAACAAAACCAAAAGAAAAACACCCACACAAGGAAAATACAGACATGAAGATTTCACCAAACCCAAAACACTTTCTTCAAATTATTAAGACCCTAATTTCATAACTGATAAGAAAAAGGCAGGTGGATCAGTAATTGGATCAAGTTTGCTTCCATGTTTTGCATGGAAGCACAATCTAGCTCTATATGATCTATGTAACCTTTTGTAATACAGTTAACCGTGTGTATCAGTATCAACACTCCTGTTTAGTAATGTTGAATTCATGTTGCACTTGAAGATATGAAACCTTATGGTATTACTTAGAAATTAAGTTCAATTTCTATTCTTACCATGAGAAGTTAGTAACATAATTCAGCAAACAGGAAGCCTTTTGGAATTCTGTACTTGTAGGAAACAGTTGTATGCTAATTTGGTGGTTATGTATATCCCCACTCGGAATCTATATTTCAACAATAGCTGGAGTAGAAAGCCATGCACATAAATTTTGAAGATACGACCTCAAGAACTGCCTCAGGCTGAAGACCGTTATACCTATTGCACTGTTACAGCTGTGGCACACTTACTACCTCTAACAACAGTTACGTCCTAAAAGATCCATTTATCTTTGGTACATTAGAGTTGTACAGTATTTTTCTGATGTAAACTTTTCTACAGGAAGAACTTTACATGAAAATCTGTATTTTCTACAGGAATATGTTAATCTGACAAAAACTTTTTAAAAATTACTTGAAGGGAGTTAAAACATTCTGACTTTCTCTGGTCTTTCAGTGTTTCCTAGCAATATGAAAATGAAACACAGTCTTCTTTCATACAAATTATTTGTCACTTGAAATAAATGACAGGCTATAAAAATACAGCTTGTCTGACCCAAAGTAACATTTTGAAAAATTCTGTTTCATGGCAGAATTGTTTTTTGTTCTGATATCTAATGGGAAACAAAATTTATGGTCAACATTTCTCCTCAGCTGTCTTTTACCTGCCTCTATTGCATGAATGCTATGGTTCAAATTATTAAATATATATTAATATAAATATTTGTACTAAGCCTAGAAAACAAGGCTTATGCAATCAACAGTTTGCTCGTACACCCTCGGATTTGAAATTGCTAGCTAATTTCAATCACATTTAGAGGAGGGAAGTAGTCTCAACAATAAATGTGTTTCTATAAATTTTACAAATACAACAGCTGGATGGGGGAGTGGAACCCAGGTCATTGTGTCCCCAGAACAAAGTGGAGGCAGAATTCAACTGTTACACGTTTTATTTGGCAGCACATGGCTGCCAGCTAGTCCTTCAGACCAGCCACAGCACTGCTGATTCTTTCCCTGGTGTGATATGGTAGATGTGTGTTGAATAATACGAGGGAGCAAAGAACATAAATTCTTCTGAAAAAAAGCTTCACTAGTTCTGCTGACCACAAAAGTGGTTTTTAATTATTAAGGTAGCATTCTTAGCCTGTAGTCAGCAAGTAAATGATTAGCCTCAGTTTATCTTTGACATTGTTGTAGTTTAACCCCAGCCAACAAGTAAGTACCATGGAGCCTCTGCCTCACTCCTCCCTGCCTCCTGCTGGGATGGGGAGGAGAATCAAAACCAAGTAACACTCATGGGTTGAGTAAAGAACAGTTTAATAATTGATCTAATATATATATATATATAAAATTAATAAGAATAATGAAAAGGAAAATAACAAAAAGAGAGTTGAATATAACCCAAGAAAGACAAATGATGCACAATGCAATTGCTCACCGCTTGCTCACTGATGCCCAGTTAATTCGCAAACAGTGAACTGCCCCTCCTGGCCAACTCCCCCCAGTTTATATACTGGACATGATGTCAGATGGTATGGAATATTCCTTTGGCCACTTTGGGTCAGCTGCCCTGACTGTGTCCCCTCCCAACTTCTTGTGCCCCTCCAGCCTTCTTGCTGGCTGGGTATCAGAAGGTGAAAAATTCTTGACTTAGTCTAAACGCTACTTAGCAACAGCTGAAAATATCAGTGTGTTATCAACATTGTTCTCATACTAAACCCAAAACACAATGTTGTACCAGCTACTAGGAAGAAAATTAGTTCTATCCCAGCTGAAACCAGGACAGACATCTGTCGCATTGAACTGAGGTTACCATCTTGAATTGGGGTACGGTTGACATGAATTCTGATGACCTTACATGAGACTAGACCAGACTGGCAGAGAAGTTGTGCAAATTGCCTTTGAGGATGCTGTATCTATATTGTAGACCAATCAATGACTTTTATTTACAATATTCCTAATAAGACTTAAGCTCTATTCTATTTACAATATTTCTTATAGCATTATGCCTAAGCTCTTAAAATATGCAGTCATAGAGAAATTTAGGTGAAAGGGACCTCTGCAGGTCTTCTACTGCAGCCTCTTTCTCAGTGCAGAATACACATCAGGCCTCATTGCAAGACTTCTGTCACTTCAGGCTCTTGCTCAGCACAGGACTAATGTGAAGATTAGATAAGGTTGTTCAGGGCCTTGTCCAATTGAGAGCCTCCAAGAATGGATGTCCCACACCCTCTCCAAGCAACTCTTCCAGTGCTTCAGCACTATCATGGAGAAGAATTTTTTTCTTCATGTACAATTACAATTTCCCTTGTTGCACCTTCTGACCATTATCTCTTCTTACACATTTCTCAGAAGAGAAGGCTAGATTGCGCCTTCCAGTAATGGAATCAGCAATTAGGTCTCCTTTTCTTCAGGCACACACACACAGTCCCCTCAGCATCTCTAACAGCATGTTCTGCAGTCCCTGATCATCTTAGTGGCTGGCTCTCTTCTAGATTCTCTCAGGTCTATCAGTATCTCTTTTGTACAGGGTGAGATGTCTAAAACTAACCCCAGTGTTCCACATGCAGCCTCAAGAGTGTCTAGTACCGCAGTGTGGTCACTTCCATCAGTTTGTTGGCCACACTGTTGTTAATACAGCCCAGCAAATGTTTCATCTTCATACTGCAAGGGTACACTCCTCATGTTTAAATATGGTGAACATCCCTCATGCCCAGTTTAGTTGTTATCAGACACAGTTTTCAATAAGCACGAAGAGCTTATGTCTCAAAGGGAGACTCATATTTTTTTGCTCAAACTAAAACATACCAACAAACTGAAACACTAAACAAAGTTGCTAATTCCTTCCATGTGTTTCGGTCTTTGTACTTGCAGAGTAGTGCAGGGAGTTGAAGATGTTGTCATTGTCGCTGCTCTGCTTGCGTCTTTTCTCCCTTTTTACAGTCTGTATCCCACAAATATGGCATTTTATTTATCTGAGGCTGACGTGCCTTGACTTCAGTTTTGTTGTCCCTCATAATTTTACAATGTTTTGGGGGTCTGGTTTATGAGCAAATTTGCTGACACCGAACTCCAGTCACATGAGGACTTGTAATTCCTGGGTTAGGAACCTTAGCTGAGCACTTTTGTTGAGACATTTTGCCAGCAGGCTTGTTAGCAAGCAATTAAAGTCCTCCTGACTGGTTGTTGCTGTCTTTGAAAATGCACTTTGTGAAACTTTTGCTTTGAAATGTTACATCTACTGTGTCTGTTGAGCACTGAGCTTGCTCTCAAGGCCAGCTTCACCTGCTGTCAGTGCTGTTAACCTGCAGGAGACCTCCCTGTGTTTCACCCTTTCTACTTTGGTAAGACAGAACCCCTTGCTACATGCACAGTTCATGTATTTCCAAGTAGTCCCATTTCTAAGTCAACAGACTGGGCCTTGATCTCGTTTCAGTCACATGGGGAGGTATGTGAGAACGAAACAGTCTTTATGAGCTTGAGCCTTAATGTTCCCTAAAGCTTCCCATTCTATGTATTTAGTCGTATTATGTGACTGAGCATATTTAAATGATGTTCAAATCCATGATTTGTTTTGTTTGTTTTGTCATCCATTCTAACTTTACAGCCATGCTTCCAGCTGTGTTTGCACTGAGAGCATTATCTTCTGAAACTATATGTTTGGCATTTTGCAGGATCTGGCTATGTCCAAACATTAAAGCAAATAGCTCAGTGTCAGTGTCTTCCAAACAGAGCAGAAGCACTCTCACTTTGGTATTGGCATTAGCACACATAATAAGTTATCACTATTTTTATGATGCTAATTTAGTATCAGGATATGTACTATCTTAGATTTGTATGGACACAATGAAATGATAGAGGAAACAAGTTTACTCAGCAATGATTTGTATAGGTAGAATATATGGGTAGCTAACACAGGACTTTTAATGAGGCACATCAGCCACATACTCTTCATTTCAGCCTTATGCAGACAGCTAATGAATCAAGAATAAAAATCCTTTGGATGACCTAGGAGAANCCTTAACTGCTAGTACTATTTACTGCCCCACTGGCCTGTGGACTTCCATCACATCCTTGCCTTCATTCAGGAGCCATTGAATTCAAAGTATGGCAAAAGTGGATTTCATCCTCTAAACTTCCTGCAGTTAGCAATTTGCTACAGAAACTCCATGTCTTGTGACTAAGTGTGGATGAAAAATTTCCACATCCTTCCTTTTCTGAATAGAACATGGACAGTTCTAAGATAGAAATTTAATTACCTCATGGAAGAAAAATTCTATTCAACTAAATTCTTATTTATAAACTATCTACAGGAAACTCATTTTTCATTTTTATTTAGATATGTGCATTTTCTTCATCAGCCACAAGATGGGAGTATTGACCTTTAAGGCTGTGTTTTAATTTTTTGGTGTTTTTTCTTTTTTCCTTTGTGCTGTGCCAGGCAAAGACTTTGAGAAAATGTTTTGTTCCCTCCTGAACAAGCTTTCTGCAATGAAGTAAACTGGAGAGAGTTTCTGGAATGTTTAGAAAATGTTAGTCAGCCTCATTCCCAATATGAATCCAGAGGGCGAATGTCATGTGTACATTAAAAGAATTTGTGACTAAGCATCAGATTTCTCTGATACAAGTTTCAGAGCAGTTCTTTTTCAGTTCTGCATTGACCTGACACCTTTTCAGATAATGGTTTCCCTTTAGCACTCTCACTAGGCCATGAGGATAAGTAGAGTAACAGATCAAAACACTTCATGCTGCATTTACAGTTTACCATCTGCAAGTCTGATAGAGCAAAGCTTATGTGATAAAATAACCAGCTCTGAGTAATTTGGGGAATGAGAACTCATGTTAAGAAAACATTAAGAAATAGAAAATCCCACAGTTAAATTTTACTACATGGGCAATTGGAAGACTACTTGTTCTGCCTTTAGGCTTATTTCTGAAAGGTGTGAGCATGGAGTGATGTCCTGTTTGTCATGTGACACATAGTGCTTATGAAGGCCCTTTAAAAGAAAACGGACCAATCCCAAAGTATTGATTCTAAAATTTCTGAACATTGAGGAAGTTCGGATATGAACCTCCTTGGCCTTTACTCAAAGCTTTCATAACTTCTGGGAAACTGTTATCTACACATAAGCTATGTGACCCACACTCCTTACATCTGAAACATAGCATCACCCAAGCTGCCTTTTTTTGTTTGTTCAGGGTTTTTTTCTTGTCACAGCAATCCTCCCCTTCTTCTTCAGTTAAAGAGGGAAGCATTTTTCTAAGGAGTGTGTAGGTGGTACTTGCATACATTTTTACCTATTAATGGAGTTTGTATATGTATACAGATACCTGCGAACAGCTTTGAAAAATTGTGAAGTGCAAGAAGGCATATGCTTATTTTGAACCAACTGGTGCAAAGAAGAGAGGGAATGACTTAACCATTACATGCTGTGTGCAGGTATTAAAGCAATAGTATTCAGACAAAACATAATTTCCAGTTTGGCTCATTAGATGAATGTTATAAACAAGAGTAGATTAATGCTTTTGAAAGGTAATATCCTAATACATTTTCCAAAGAATTTGGCTCCTAGTCAAATACTGAAAAGAAAAAGCATTTTTTTCAGAAGTTCAGAAGCCCAGGACTTGCCATTGAGAAATTTTCATTCAGACTATATTGTGCACTGTTGGTTTTTTTGAAGTAGCTCGCTAAAGTTTCATTCTGACTGGTTCTTTTCCATTAAAAACTCTTAAAACTGATGCTGGATTTAAACCAGTTTATTGCTAATAGGAGAGAAGAGCCCTGGATTTGGTATAGATGATACTGGTAAAAAATAGATTAGCCATTATATTTTGCGCTGGTGAACCCCATCTTTTCAGGGTATGTCAACTGTACCTAGCTGTAAACTGTTAGCCAGCTTCTGGCCGCATTTAACAAGCTGAAAACTTGCATCTTCTTGCTCCTGTATTGCAGACATACTGAAAGCTTTTGGGCTTCTGTTCCTTCCATGCCTACAACAAGGTGCAGAAAGGCTTAGGTGGCTTCTGGCAAGCAGTAACACAACTGCAGCAGATATATTCACATTCTCCCCATATGCCTGGGCCTCCTGTCAAACCTGCCCTCACTGTGATCCTTCCTGCTAGGAACTTGATATTATGGCCTCTCCAAAGTATAAAAGAGACTAGTCATAGACATATACAAATAGCTGAGGAAATATCCCTTAGACATAGTAATACATTTAGAGAAATGAAGTCTCACTAAGAGAGGAGGAAAGGAATTGCAGCATTTCCATGGCAAATAGCAGGCTGTTTCTTTGGCAGAAGTGAGCCTGGAAGAATATGCTTTCTGCCTCTGTTCTCTAGTTTTCTGTTTTCTCCCTGAGCGTGGCTGTACTATGAAAAGTGGCTGATGCCTTTTTGTGTCATGTTTTTACTCCTTCTATATACTCAGAATCAGACCCGTTTGCCTTCAGGTCAGTAAAACACTTATTTTTGTTTTCCATTTCTGCTAACAATGTGACTGTATAGCTATGTGAGAATCTTTCCCTTAATGTCATTTCACAACATAGTTTACTGTCTTGTAGTCAATTTAATCCTTTCCAGTCTCCCACACAGCATTAAGGTAGTTTCTGGAAGAGCCCAGACACTGTAGGTTTCACGAAGGAGTACTCGGTGCCTCCCGAATATTACACTACAGATCTTCTGTAGTGTGCCCTTTCAGGCCTTCCTAAGGCCCTCCTAAGCCACCTGGTGCATATTTATGGAGGAGAAGAAGGATTAATTCCCAAGTGGGAGGCAGACGTAGCTTAAGGAGTACAGAAAATTTAAAAGTAATTGTTTGCTGGGTTACTCCGTTAGCTGGGAACTCCTGAATTAAAATAGAGCTGGTTTTCTTTCCTTTCCCAGTATATTTTAATGGAGATTTAGAGTTTCTGGATGTTAAACTGCCTAGTAGGAAGGCAGACAAAGACCCTTGCCAGCCATGAATTATTTTGATTAAATGAGCTCTTTTGATGTGGATGTAGAAAGAAGGAATCAAACATAGTATTGGAGATGCCAATTTATTAAAAATTGTTGTCTGAATGAAAGAACCACCTTACAGTAGCAGACTGTTACTTCTGTAACAGTTTGTAATAGGATCAATTGTTTCTTCATACAGTAAAATTGAAGGTAATCCTGAAAATCATGCTCCTATGTGCCCACAGGCCTGAAAGGCTGAATTCAAGTCTATTTCCACCCTCTGTGATCAGATGGGAGCAAAAGGAAAATCACAAGCTGGGTGAGACTGGAGTTGCAAGTCTCCAGGCAATGCCATGTCTGGATCAATAAACAAGCATTTCAATGTGCATCTCATTAATCTGGGCATTTATTAAGGTGTTTCTCATTGCCTCACACAGGAGACTTTCCACTGGATAAGTTGACTTTTGTGGATTATATTATAAGGAAAACAATTCCACTCAAGCATTTTGCAGAGGTCCCTCAGCACCTGCCTCAGAGCTCAAAAGACAGTTCAGTTGAGTATTAGATGACTTCTGTCTTTTTACCCTGTCTCATTTACAAGTCCATTAATTTCAAATGCACTGGCAGTGCCAAGGAAGCCAATGGTCTTTGTCACCTGTGCTTATAGACTTTATGTCTAAAAGGGCTTTCTTTCTGTATTTGTAAGATGTTACCCAAATGTAAGACATCATGTTATTGCAAGGACAACACTGATGAGATATGACTCCTTATTGCAGTTGAATTCACCTGTTTTTGTTTAGTTATCTTAACCACAGCAAAGTTTTTTGAGTAGTATTTGTCCATGGATTTTTTTTTTCAGTATGGTGACATGGTATGTTAACAAAGCAGCATCACAGAGGTGGTAGCTTTCACAAAGGTGTGAAAGATAAAGGCATAATAGTTTGAAGAGCTCTAGAGAGATTTCAGTTTTTCATCTGCAATAGTGATTAAAAAGTGGCAAAACCAGAATTTTCTTTAAAGGTCTAACAGGGACTGGGGTAAAATGCTGGTAACATTTTTAAATCACTGAACAGCAACATAAGGCATTTCTGGTCTTAGTAACTCTTTTACAATTCTGCTTTGTTTTTGTTCTGTCCTCAGGTTGCAACCTGGGTGTAGCTGCACTGCCCAAGAAACCTGTCTGTATGCATAGAGATCACATGTCATGTGCAGCACTGCCTGTTGTCTCTGCACGCTCCCTGGAGCAGTCAAGGCAGAGCAGAGAAGGGACAGGGGGAGAATTGGGGCTGGAGTGGAACTGGAACTCCATTACACATCTGCTGTAGAGCCATCTTCATCATAAAAACTGTCCTGACAATTTTAGCTTTAATCATCCCTATCTAAACTCTCTTTGATGTTAAAGATGGGTTACTCTCATTCCCCTTTCTTGTCATATTGTGGGCAAGCATCACTAAATCAGGTAGCAAGACGCAAACCTTTCAGGAAACCCAGACATGGAGCGAACAGTTTTCTCCAGCACTTGAAAGTAGATGGGATTGATCTGTTTGCTGTACAATCCCCAAGCCCCAGGCTAGGGATAAAATTTCTTAGAAGAGAGGCAAACTAAATCAATTCTCTTCTGTTGCTGGGGTAAAGTTGGTCAATAGCTGATATTTTAAAGCACCTCCATCAACAATTTATGAGATTTATTCAGTTTATGTGAAAGAGCACTCCATAATCATCACTACACAGTGATGGCCCAACAGGGTGTTGCTAACTGGATATCATTTAATAAAAGTTTTTCAAGTGCTCAGCATGCTTTCATCAGAGGGTGATTTTTGTTTTTATCCTTGTTTTGTATGAACATTAAGAGGTAATCAAGAAGTTATAAAAGTTGATGATTTATGAAGCTTTTGAAGTGGTGGGTGAAATTGTAGGCTAGATATAATGCTCATATTGATCACACTGTTGGTAAAAGCATGATAAGACTGTTGACTAAAAGTGCTATTAAAATAAATTTTGTGACAGGCTGTTAAATAAAGATTTAGTATTATTTTCATAACTTGAATTTGGCTAATAGTGGTCTTGGTCAACACTGGGCTGTATAGTGTTGGTAGGGGCATAAACCTCACAAATATTACCAAAACTGGTGGATAGTCCTGGTGTGTTTTCAGTATTGGGAATGTAGTTACACAGATACCAAATCTCTCCTATACCAGCTCTTCAATTTCTACAGTTACGAGCAGTATTCTTGTCTCTTAAACTAACCTTTTGAATTTTTTTTTCCATGCTCATGGGTTCATCCCTGTTTGCCCCTTTGATAGCACAATCTTGTCTTGCTTTGTTGATAATTTTTTATACAATTCTTCTACTTTTTCTTCCTTTTCCTTTTCTCATATGCTGAGACTACTGTATTACCTTTCTTGTTGCAGTTTTGAAAGCACAAGGGAAAACAAAGTCATGATTTATCTCTTTGCATATGTAGTCCTACCCGCTGGTTCCTATCACGCATTATCCACCATTTACAAAAAATTCAAAGAACTTCTTTTTAAAGTTTCATAAGTATGTCTAATTAAGTCCTTTATTTAGCTCTTTTCTCTCCCACTACTATGTTTTTTTCATTTCTAGCAACTTTCATTCTGAAGAGAGTCTCAGAATTTTTATTTCTCTTTCTGATAAATCATCACCAAAACACAGAAGAAAATTTTGGCCAAATTTTGGGTTCTCATTTTTAGATATTTTATCTTTACATCTCCTTCCTTGACTGTATTTATATTCTATGTCACTGCATCCACTTGAAGAGCTGGTTTCTTCATATCAATGCCTTTTCAATCTGCTAGTTGTTAGTTAGGTGAATAGATGGCATACAACCCCTAATTTGGGAAAATAATCCAGTGTTAGCCTTTAGGACTGTGCAGCTTCCATCTCCATATTTTTTGTGTGCAGATTTTTGTTTCTTTGGTTTTTCTCATATTGGTGCCCACTGTCATTTTTCATATAAAAATACTGATTCATATGCTTTTGAAATGAGATTTGTTTTCTTTGACTTATTTAGTCTATCACATATCTGATGTGTAATCTAGTCATGATATGAGAATGTCCAATGGTATTATGAGAAAACTGCAAAAAACCCAGAACCATGTTTTCAAAGTAAACAAAGGTATATCATGAAATACACTTGTCAAGGACCTCATCTGAGAACACAGCTGCCCTGGTCTGTATTTGTGGGTGATGACCTGAGGCTGCACAGTACAGATCTCTGCAGGATGTGCTGTGTTCCTCTTGAAGAATTATTCCCATTCAATCTAATCCATACAAGCTACTTGTGTTCATAGATGGTGCCACCTTTCCTCTTTCCATAGTAAATGGAGTAAAAATCACCAGAATAAGGTTATTGGTATCATAAAACCAATCTGAAAAAGACTCTTTTACTCATTTGAAGTTAGACTGGAAATTACATTATTCTTCTACAGCCTTCTTTTGACAAAGAATAAAACTAATTTTAGTTTTGTTTCTCTTCAGAAGAATTTCAGAAGCAGAGATTCGCTGATGTTAGTTAGTCTGTTCCTGTTCATTACAGTAGCTAAACAAATGTTTTAAGAGTAAAATCGCTGAAAGGACAGTGCAGTTACTGGATTTTTATTTTTTTTTCAAATTATTTTAGAGAACATTGGTAACAGTAGAGGGCTTTTTATTGTTCATATGGCCGAAGATACCAAGATACCTATGACAAAATCTTAGCAAACCAAGAAATCCTGTCAAATCTGGATGTAGTTTTCATTTCTCTTGAAAATATGATGAGTTACCTCTGGAGTATCTCTGAAGCTGGGAAGTTCTAGGACATATTGGAAGGACTTTCCAAACCAGCAGGTGTTGGTACGTCTCTGTTCAAAGGTTTGGTTCCAAAAAAACCAGAAAACCAGATTCTGTGAGCCTGTTATATATATAGAAATTATACCAGCTATTAAAACTAGACTAAATTTGTGACTAAAGAGTAAGAATAACATTTATGTCTGTTGCTGTTACACTTTAAATATATTATATAGTCTTTCTTGAAGCATGTAAAGTAGTACAGAGATTAAAAAAAACCATATCAATAATGTGGGACTAGATTTTCCACAAAATAAAAATTAATAAACATTATTCCTATAATAAAAAATAAGTTACTCTTTCAATAATTGATGCTTTTTTAAAGTGCTTAATTTACCTATCTTTGATGAAATTTGGGGTAGTAATAAACTTGGATTTGTTTCTATTTAGCATGAACCCATTCCTCTTTTGATAATGAAGAAATAATATGAGGAATTTAACTTGTAAAGAGTAGGTGTTCTGGGGTTTATTAGGCACATGCATGTAATGTCAGTTTGGGAGAAAGAGAGTTGTGAATTAAAAAAAAAAGTTTCAATCCTTGGGTTTTCTGAGAGACATACAGTGAAAGGCTAACAACACAGAGAAAAAATTATTGTAGACATTAGACATTAGAAAAAAATTGTGAAAATGAACACAAAGGATTGGGGAAAGGTTGGCTTAAGATGACCTTATATAATATTCACATATGTGGCCTTTTAAGTAGCTGGCTATGTCTATGGACTTTAGACAAGTATGCAATTATTTGGAAAATTATCTGAGCAATATGGAAGTTTTCATGTTTTC
>VYZV01044420.1:0-27220 GCA_013401275.1 Pandion haliaetus
ACATGACATCCTTGTCTCTAAATTGGAGAGGTGAATCTGATGGATGGACCACTCAGCGGATAAGGAATAGGCTGGGTAGTCACACCCAAAGCGTTGTGGTCAATGGCTCAATGTCCGAGTGGAGAACAGTGATGACTGGCGTTCCTCAGGGGTTGGTATCGGGAGCGGTGCAGTTTAACATCTTTGTCGGTGACATGGACAGTGGGATTGAGTGCACCCTCAGCAAGTTTGCCAACAACACCAAGCTGTGTGGTGCAGTTGACACGCTGGAGGGAAGGGATGCCATCAGAGGTACCTTGACAAGGTTGAGAGGTGGACCCATGTGCACCTCATGAAGTTCAACAAGGCCAAGTCCAAACTCCTGCACATGGGTCAGGGCAATCCCAAGCATAAATATGGGCTGGGTGATGAGTGGATTGAGAGCAGCCCTGTGGAGAAGGACTTTGGGGTACTGGCAAGAAGGTCAACATGAGCTGGCAATGTGCGTTTGCAGTCCAGAAAGCCAACTGTATGCTGGGCTGCATCAAAAGAAGTATGACCAGCAGGTCAAGGAGGTGATTCTCCCCCTCTACTCCACTCTCGTGAGACCCCACCTGGAGTACTGCATTCAGCTCTGGGGCCCCCAACTTAAGAAAGACATGGACCTGTTGGTGCAAGTCCAGAGGAAGGCCACAAAGATGATCAGAGGGCTGGAACACCCCTCCTATGAAGACAAAATGAGAGAATCGGGGTTGTTCAGCCTGCAGAAGAGAAGGCTCCGGGGAGACCTTCCAGGACTTAAAGGGGGCCTACAGAAAAGGTAGGGAGGGACTTTTTACAAGGGTGTGAAGTGATAGGACAAGGGATAATGGTTTTAAACTGAAAGAGGGTAGATTTAGATTAGATGTAAGGAAGAAGTTCTTCACTGTGAGGGTGGTGAGGCACTGGGATAGGTTGCCCAGAGCAGCTGTGGATGCCCCATTCCTGGAAGTGTTCAAGGCCAGGTTGGATTGGGCTTTGAGCAACCTGGTCTAGTGGAAGGTGTCCCTGCCCATGGCAGGGGGGTTGGAACTAGATGATTTTTAAAGTCCCTTCCAATGCAAACCATTCTATGATTCTAAGATTTCAGTGAAATCATTAAAGAACTTACTTCAAAGATAACAGACAGATTATGTTTACAGCTAAATTAGCACCCTTGATCTATTTTTAGGTGAGGATCCTTAAAAACTGTATGAACATTTGCAAGAGGGAGTTAAAATTAAGCTGTGATAAAATTAAAAGGAATGATAGTTAGTAAGGTGTACTACTGCACTGCGCTTTAAGCTGAGCATGGCCGAGTCTGTTTTACTAGAGTAAAGGTGCTCTCTCCTGCCTACCAATTATGTCTGGTGATACTTGAAATAAAAGTATTACATTTATATTATCATATTCCACCAACCTGTGTAATAAAAAGACTTCGGCCAATAAATAAATATTCACCTCTCAGGGTGCAGATGACACTGGCACAGCGTGGGCTACCATCCGCAGTGCCAGCAGGGCAGCAGAGACCCTGTGGGTCATTTGCACGGGATTTTTAGCAGCTCTCCAGCCAATGACGGTGCCAGTGCCACATGGCACTGACCTAGACGATGCCTGGCAGTGAAGCAGGCGAGGGTGAGGGGCAGCTGCTGAGGAGCAGGGCCGTATCCTAGGAGGCAGTGCAGGGAGAGGGAAGGGGAAGGCAGAGCCCCAGGGTGATACGCACTGCCAAGGCACCAAGGAGAAACCAGCGCTCCCAGTGGGCCCAGCACTGGCGTGAGGACAGACCTGCGCCATTCCGGTATAACTACAGTTACATTCAGGTGGGACTTTTCCCTTTTTCTAGCCCATGGTTAGTCTTTTAGCAAAGCTAAAATGTGAGAGAAATAAACATAAACTTCACACCCAGAGGTAGCTTCCACTATATATATTCTTTTGTCACAGGACAAAGAAAAGGGACCATGCAAAAGACTTTGAGACAACCTTTTTCTTGTTTTTATCTTTTGTTTTGCATTTTTGTGTTGACCTAAACCCACCAATACATCTTTCATTTTTTATTAGATCACAAACATTGCTCTCAAGAACACCAGGAGGAAAAAAAATTATTTATTTTACAATAAGGTAAAGCCCTGCACTGCCTGGAAAAGTGAAAACTCTGGACAATGTCAGTCCAAACAGTCTCCTGTTTCTTTCTGAGCAAGAACGGTATGGAGGAAGCAGGCTCTGCACAAAGACATGATGTATAAACAACAATAGTAAGTCCAGCAATAGTGTAAGCAGAAAAATCAAATCGAATGTTATATGTCTGGCCATTACAAGTGCCACTTCTTCACTTGCTTGATGAAAGACCATCATCAGGTACAGTAGGAAGACAGTAGAAGCTGTGTAGAAACACTTGCCATCAAGCATCGGATCCATGCTCACCAAAATACCAGAAAATTTCCGTGTTTATTTGTTCTGAATTGTATGTCTAATTTACTCACTGGTGGCTTTTCAAAGCTAATTGCTGGCCCTGTTAGTCCCTTCAGTGAACCAAAGGCTCAGCCTCCCTCTTACTCACATATGATTTTAAAAAAATCCTACTGGGTTATTATTTAAAATTCAACTGGTGTAAAAACTAGGAGTCATTCATTCCCCCCAGTTATTTATGCTGTGTGGATACTGCTTGATAATACATCAACTAATAGAAAGGGCCAGTAGAAATACACCTCTGTCAGTAAAGGAAAAGCCTCTCCTCGGACACAAGAAGGATTTTGAAATATTTGCTGTATCACAGGAGTGAAATCTCATTCATAACGCAAGAAAAGCAGTTCCTTGGTCAATCTGGTATTTCAGCCATTTCAGGTCTTCTCTTCCCTGTGCCTTTGTGGCTTACGCCCTGATTTTCCACTGCATGCTGAAATACCAAGATTCAGTCCCTTCAAGAAGGGTAGGAGAAAAGTAAAATCCCTTCTGTGGTGGCTGACAGTTTCAGCCCTTCACTTCAGACTACTTATGACAATTTATGCTCACTAATTTACTATTGCTGCTGCAATCTCAGTATGATTAATAACAGAAAACATGCTTCTTTTTACTGAAAGATTCATTCCAGAGTGTCCCAGGCTATCAGCTGGAAACAGGCTCCCAAGGAGGTTTTCTCCTGAGATGAATACAGAAAGGTATTGTAAAACCAGGTTAATGTTCCATATTCCACGTGTGCTCTGTTCTGTCAAATTAGGTTTCAGTAAATCAGGCTCATCAGCTGCAACTTTTCTTCACTGCCAGAGACCAGATAAAAGATTCAAGGAACGTGCTACTCAGTTACAAATCGCCTCAGAAGGACAATCCCAGCTGTAATGAAGGGGTATGTTTATGGGGAAGGTGCAGAGCTAGAAAGTTCCTTGTGCTCTGCATCTAATAGAAAATGGTTTGTGGGGAAAACCATAAATAAAAGAACATATGGCACAAATTATACCATAAGCACTAAATAAATCTTAAACTGTAAACATCCTCTTCGGTTAGACTTTCTTAGCAAACTTCTGCTGTCTCTGGCATGAGCTGATGGCTCCAGTAAGTGTTATTTTACTAAGAGAGTTTAATTTGTTTAGAAGCTTTATGAAAGAAAAGTGACTCTCTTGCAGTGAGAGGCTTCTCGGCAGTGGCACTACTTGCACATCCCCATGTGTAGGAGGAGTGGCCAGCCCAGTCTCCATCCCAAAAGGCTTCAAGCAAACGGCTGGTTGTGTGACAGTAGAAGATGCCTCAGCTCCAGCTCTGCTGGAAATAGTCAGCAGGAGATTGTCTTCAAGATGGAGCTGCATCTGTGAGTCAAATACGACTTTCTATGGACATGGATTCTGTCCTTCAGTGCAGAGGAACCTTTCTCAAATTTTTTAAGCTGTTGCCAATTAACTGCAAATCTTATTCCTAACATATGTGGAGTTCCCAGCTGGACTCAGTCAAATAAAGGCACTCTGATAGTGTTTCTGGAGTACTTTTGATTAACTAAGTGTATCTTAAGGTAAGCAGGATCATCACCCGCACTGTGCATTATTACTGAATACACTCGATCTTCAGCAAAATCATCATTAAAATTTGCTAAACTCAAGCAAAATTTTTCTGTGAAATCTGCAGATCATTTAGTATTAGTAACATCTCTCTAATAAACAGCACAAACCAGCTTCTGTTGATGCTCTTACTGACTTGAATGGTTTAATTTTATGTTTAGTGCACATTCTTCTTTATTAACTACTATCTATTGTGTTTAAAAATATCATGCATGGCACAATACCTCTATATAATGTTCTGAAAATAAAAGACACATGTTCCCTTGACAAAAATACTTTACAATAGAAGGAATCCCTTAAAAGTTTTGTAGCCTGTAAAGATAAACAGAGAAAACTGTTTTATTTCTGAGGTGGAAAAAAAGAATTAAAAAAAAAAAAGTTTAAAAAAATTAAGCTAAAATCTTCAGATAATTAAAAACGTGGTCCTCCAAACAGATATTAATGACTGTAAATGTGCTGAGTCCTCTGATATGGAGTAACAAGTTAATTTCACTAGACAGATAGTAACTAATGAAAAAGAAATGTAAGACTATGAGAAAACAAGCAAAAATTTCACATACTTCATACTATTCATTAATAATTACTGACAGCAGAATGATGTATGAAATTACCATGAACGTCTTGCCCAAGGCAGGACTGATCTCTTCTTCGCTTTGGTTAAAATGTTCATATTGCTTCTATCTTCTGTATTTGACTTTTTAAATTCACTTGTGGTTTAGTTCTAGCAGACTGAGTCCCAAAGGGCACAGCTTGCAGTGAAATACATCTTTGGGGTATCACACTTAGGACAGATGCTCTCAAGTCCTTGATGGTGAAATGTGAAGAGGGAGGTCCACCCTTGCCCAGGTCCGGACACAGAACTGCTTGCCCGGGGCCCCGTGAGCAATAGTCACCGTGCCGGGACCAGCCACTGCAAAAGCATCCTCAGAAGCAGCTGGAAATGTAAAGGCAGGCTCTGATGTAGCTTTTTGCAGTCTGACAGGAGTTCATCCCCTCTTGCGCACATCTGGTGTGTATTTATGTGCTCTAGAATGTGGAAAAGTAAAAGCTAAACATATGGACTTAACCCATTTCACCTAAAGAGGTGAAAAGTGGGTGTTTAGATATTATCAGGTCTGTAGCTGGCAGTCATATACACACTGTGTAAATCTCTGCACGCTGGAGGCACCTGGCGTGGAAAGGCATCCTCCGAGGGCAGCCAGCAAAGCCCAGCAGATGCCTGTGCGTGCTCAGCACCATGAGACCCCAAGGGTGGGCAGCACCAGGAGGACTCGCACAGATACATGACCTGTCTGCAGAGAAGGTAGTTAACATCCTAGCATGAAATATTCTCATGCTCTTTCAATGCACAGGTGCAAAAAGTTCCAGGAAACAAAGCTTGGCCACAGCTTCTCTTACACAGCATGTGTTTCAGGTTTTACTGAACGCTGCACACTGGCCTGTCAGTAGAGGAATCTCCTCAATAAATTATGTTTTGAGTAACAATGTCACCTTTAGTGAGACAAACCTGGGTTATCAACCAGTTGTCCTATTCTGGTCTTGGACTTGGTTTAGCTAAGCAAACCCAGGACTGGACGACATGCAGCTGGACCTTTTTTTGCTGTTGGTCAGTGCAGCACAGTGTACTTCATTCAGGAGAAGCATGTTTGATTTCTGCAGGTCCCAGAAAACCACCAGTACTACAACATATATCACATTGGAAGATACTGTGGTGATGCCAACATCGGGTATAATTCTGAACCTACTTTGAAACGTGCCACTTAAAATGACCCATGTTCACCATTGGTACAGGATGTATTTGTGCTGTGGACTGAAACAGAGCAGTGCCTGCTTACACCAGTGTATTTATCCATCTCTCAATAGCTGCTTTATTAGCAGTTGTTGATTCTACTTTAAAAGGTGCTTACAGGCAGATGGGTTTACCTCATAAATCACTTTAGCATAAAGATGGATGTGCTTTATGCAGAAGTGGAGTTTGGGCCTTTTTTTCTTGCTTACTCATATTAACAGGAATGTGTATGCAAATATTGTATCTCCCAGCAGCTACAATAAATTGCTCCTGGGCACTTGAACCCCTTCCAGCTTGATTTAGAAGTTCAAAAGAAACACCACCACCACCACCACCACCCCTGCCCGACAAAAGCTGGGGCAAGGGAAGTTGACTGCTTGGGTAAAGGTTTTAACCCCATGTTAGCAGTTTTTGAAGGTGCTCTGGTTTTATGAGATAGGGCTGTCTTCCCTCCACCCCCTTGTATGTGGGCTGCTGTTCAATAAGCCAGAAAAATGTAAATAACACAGATATGAATAAGACATAAAATATAGACTGATGATTAAATACATTATGGCCCTCTGTATGATGAACAGCCTCAGCAGAAGCCCGGGTAAAGCTCCAGCTGAGATGTATTGTCTCTAATTACAATGATCAGTCCCAGTCAATCAGCTGGTTTCCCTATATACCCCCCCAGGCCTGAGGTAGCCCCCCCTCATTGCTGGGGAGAGGTTGTTGAGGTGGTCTTCTGCAGAACTGCTGCTCTTTAGCTGGGTGAATGCTGGCCCTGAGCAGCTGTTTTGGGTGTCTCTGTAAGAAGCAATGTGTAAGTAAGGCTGTTACTACATGTTGTGGCTGTAGTGTCAAGCTTAGTAGGGTCAATATGTTTTAACAAAGTTGATTCTTTGTAGAATGATGTTGGGGTTACTTTTGTCTCTTTGGGGACAAATGGATATGCTTCATCCTGCTGTTTCTTATGGTTGGTTGAATGCAACTGTTAATGCAGATCTTGCATGTGGCTGTGGGCTTTGAGTCCTTATTTAGTTCCTCTCTACTATTTCTCTTCTCTGCTATAATACTTGCATGTGTATGTCTAGAAACCCATTCTATGCAGTTAAATGGGTTGTTTTGCTGTCTCAGTGCTCTGCCACTGTATGTGACTGGAGCTGCAGTCATATGTGTGAATATTGCAAAATGTTTGTACGTGGGCCTGTGATTGCAGATGTATGTTTGGGCTTTTTTACTGTCCTTTCTCTTTTATAGTCTTGGTGTAGAATAAGGGAAGAAAATCAGAGTTATCACTTTGTTGTAAAACTTTGGAAAATATCTGAAAGAGTGGTACACTTACATTGTGTGTGCTGCGCCACTGCTCGTGTGATGCACTGTTTATTCCCCTCTGTTAATTGTAGGATATTTGTGAAAGGAAATCCAAATATGAACTTTGGTTTCTGTAGCTGGTAAAAAGCAAAAAAAATGGTCCAATAGGTAAAATACACTGCATGCAGCGTTGTTTCCAGATCTGTCCCACTAACTAATTTGGCACATAGCAAATAGCTGTTAAATGAAGGGGAAAAACTTTTTCTGCCTGTTCTGGTGGTGGGCAGCTTTGTACCCTGAGTTTCCACCACTGAAATCAGTTGTGCTACACCACACAGAGTTGAAGTTCTGCATTATAACTAAATCCCAGCAATCTGTCTTGAAACTCATCTTGGGTAGGAGAAATCAAGGTGTGCCTATGTCTTCGGCGCAGACTCCATGCTCTGAGGGGGATGTGCGTGGTCAGAGCCATTCCCCCAGATCCTCCTGGATCTGAGTGATTTAGCTTTGTGCAAACAGGCAAAGTATTTGGACTTTTGCCTGCTGAAATAAGTCTTAACTTTTCACATCCAAAGTGCCTTTGCCTCAACCTGCATCATTGTGAGAATTAGTTTAAATAATTTAAAGCTTTCTCCAGACATGTCACTATCTCAGCTACATTATTGGGTGCTGAACAGCTCAGCTTGTTGGGAGCTGAGAGCATTCTGATATGTTAAGGACTTTCTTTGCCATGTTAAAAATACAGAATATAGTTGAGTGAATACAGTATTAGACAAAAAACCCACAATTTTTTTCCCTTTTTTGCCTGTTTAGTTTCACAAACCTGATAGGCATGTGGGGCCAAATTGGCTGTTGAGGCAGGCACAGGAATAACTGTTTTATTTAATGCAATCTTACTCACTAGTAAGATCACAAACTTTATCCTGCAAACTGTTAAGAAGTACTAATGAGCTTTTACAGCTTTCAACAGAAAACTCTAAGGATCATGTCTAGATTTTAGACCAGAAACTTCTGTGAGAGCAGCTGATGAGAGTATGGCATGTTGCAGAGTATTCCCATCTTGTCTCACGTCATGCCCACTGTGGAGGGACAGACAGCCCAAGACCATGGCCTCGTGAGGCACATATTTAGCTTTCTTTCATATTTTTGTAACAAAATAGGCAGCATTCAGTGGCAGGGTAATCAGGCTTGCCCCAACAAATCTGTAGCAGATGAGTTGAAACGCTGGCAAGTACGTGCATTAAGATCATCTTGGGGACTGCTCACTAAGTAGTGTTAACTTTCATCCCTGCTTGCCACTAGTGGTATTTCCATTCACAGAACTGGTAATAAAAAGATCTCCCATGGTCTTGAAAAGGCAGGGGAAACAATCAATGAAGAACTGCAAAATAACTAATCTGCTGAGACTGGTGTAGCAACATTATTTATTCCCCCCCACTACAGGGAGTAAAACAAGGGTCAATTTACCTCGTCCTCCTTTAAATTCATCCCTCAGCAAGAAACTATATTATAGGAAAGCATTCCCAATGTTTTGGCATGGCTGCTATATTACTTGCTGGTTCTGGGAGTATCATTTTGGTAACATAAGTAATGAGGAGTGTGATCTTTGGAGAAACAGGAACTCTAAGGAAAGGGGAGTGATCTTAAATGTTGTGTTTTGGTGAAAGGAGGCTTTGTCCTGAATGACAACTTGCATCATAAAAAGCTTACTTAAAGATGGCCTTTCTTGGCAAGCAATGCATGCCTTCTCTTTACTTCCCGTGAAGACATCCAAGCATGCTATTTAATTCTCCCCTGCAGTGTGGGGGATCGTGTAGGACTGACCCCATGTTACCTGTCCTGGGTGTAGGAAGAAATGAGCTAAGTGGTGGGGGTTCAGCCCTGCTCTGTGCCACCCCCTGTGTCCGGCAGTGGTGGTCTCTGGGCGAGGGTGCAGCTGTGACTGTGGGCCATGGAGGCTCGGGTGAGCGCAGGGAGAGGTGCAGAGCTGTGGGCATGTGCCGGGGCAGGCCAGGAGTGGGGAGGTTGCGGGGAGCAGGAGTTGTGCCCCGCTGCTGCCCTGCACTTGCAGCGCAGGAGCAGGCATGAACCCCCGTGGGGTTGTCTCCGGCTCCCTGTCAGGCTTCAGGCAGGGGAGGAACCCAGCTTTTATTTGCTTTTGATTTAATTAGAACTGCCCTCAAATTAAACGAGTGTTTTGAAAAAGTGAGGCCTTCAGGAAGAGGCAAAATGCGTACAGAAGAGAGCAAAAGGTTTTAAGTGGAACTCAACAATGTGCCTCCGTCCCTATTTACCCAGGTGTATTGCCTGCTTTTTCACTTCTAACCAGTTTAAAAATGCTTTGGGAGACAAATATCCCCATGTCCCCTGTGCCATTGGTGGGAGCAGACGGGCTCTTCCAGAAGCTCCAGTGTACTGAAACCAGTATCCCATGGCAAACTGGAGCTGCCTGGTATGTCACTTAGAGTTCACCACAGGTGTTTGATTTACTCCTGCAACACGAGTAAAACCAGGACTTGCAATAAATGGTTAACCTGCGCAGAGCTCCTCTTTCATCCAAACTGATTTCGTCCAAATGTTGCAAGTTTTGGGACAGCTGTATAATACAGGTTTTTACGTTAAAAAAAAAAAAAAAAAAAAAAAATTGCTGAAAGCGCTCTCAGCTTTGATGCTTTCAACTGGCCCTGTCAGCCTACACTGACACCTGTGTAAAGGAGGAAAATGGCAAATATCTGCAATTTCTACCTTCTCACTGAGTGAGACTTGCCAGGTCTGTGTGTCAGAAAGGCTGCATATAGTGACTACTATGCAATGGGATGTCACTTAAAAGTAGTGATATACCAGATGCGTTTGGAGCCTGGCAGATTGGAGCCTGGCAGATGTGCAGGTGCTGAGTGGGTCCATGCTGGAGGTCACAGCCCCACCGCTGCCTCCACAACAGCACACCAAGGAGCTGGTTACTGCTCATCAGCAAACCTGGGGGAACAGCCACTCTGCAAACTCCTGTCCTGCAATGAAACACAAAGTAATTTGATACTAGTTTGTGTTGCAGTGAAAATGTATATGCCAGTGATCCCTTTTTCCCCCCCCATCCCAAACTACTGTATGGACTCAGGAAGCCTTGCACTTGAGCCTAGTCCCTGCCTGTGATCTCCTCACTGTCTGTAAGACTCTGGGAAGCTGTGGACATCATGTTTCAGCAATACACAAGCCTCTGGTCATCCTATCCAAATGCAAAAGGTGTTTCTTCCTGCCTTCCAACCCTTGCCAAGGGCACCGGGGTGAAGGCAGGCTCTGGGCAAAGGCTGTGGGGATGCTGGGAGGGGGAGAACGTGTCACTTTTGTAATGGGGCCCATTGCAGGTGCATGGCCACTGCTTGATCTGCAGGCAGATGTGCTGTGCCTTCTCCTTCCTTCCTTCTATAAATGGTGTTCTCCTTGATTAGTGGTCTGTCTCACCACTTCTGTTTCAATGGCCTGACTTAGAGCAGGGCTACAAATTTGCATCCCTACAGCCAGCTCAATGTCCTTAATTATATGTGTCTTTATATGTCTAAGGAAAATTTCAGGTTTGAAAATGGATGGAGAGAGGAAAGGTTTCTATATTTGTAGGCCTATGCGTTTTTCCCATGTAGCATTTCCTGTAAAAACATCTGGAGCTGATTCTCATTTATGGTAAGGCTGCTTTACATGAATACAAAAGTGAGTTTGAAGCATGAATAACGGTGTTTTCTGCTAAAGCAATGCTGGGGAACTGGTAGAAACAGGAAACCCATCAGAATCCCAACGTCAGAGTGCAATGGCCCTGTTCTGAGATACAGTCTCTGGAACCACCTCCACCCTCACTGTATGGGATGCTCAGATGTGCTTCTCATGAAAGTCACGTTTGTAACAGTGAAGGAGACGTGTCACTTGTGCTGGTTTTGAGAGAGGGATAAAAGGGGAGAACACCCCCCGCCCCAAAATCACAAACCAGTAGAAATTACTTGCTGTAAAGGGTATTCATTGTTCATCACAAGCTTCCTATTGTACCTGGCCATTTGAGCACTCTTTGACCATGCAAAAAGTATCACAACGAGGTGTGGCTTAGAGTATTGTCTACTGTTAGTCAAACATCATCTCTTCATGTTCCTCTCAAACATGCCATGTTTCACAGGCTTGCTTATAGTACCTGCACAATACTTTTTCCTTTTAGTTTTTCCCATAAATAATCTGTGCAAAGGTCACCAGCCACAAACTGTTGCTGTTTTCAGAATACCTGTAATAGTTGGCCATTCCAATAAACTATGAATAAGTTAGTGTTCAACCTTATCTAGAATGAAGAGGAAACATGACAAAGCTTACACAGCTTTCTCCTTGCTTTTAATGCATCAGCCAGTCTTTTCCATTTCCTCTTCTAAAACAAGGCTGGAAAAGTCATCAAGAAGATGCATTCATTCATTTAAAAAAGGTTGTTGAATCAGGAAATGAAATGGAAAAGTAATTTGTGTTAGATACTTTCTGGTGTTTTTTCACTATGTAACATTCCAGGAGATGGTTCCTTTGCTTTGTCACTAGTTCAGTTCTGCCCAAGTCCCAAGCCAGACATCAATATTTAATATGCTTTTTAGATGTCAATTGGTTTTGTTGGATTGTTTATTGCCCTTATATTATGGACATAATATCCTAGCAAATGATGAAAACTACCTGCTGGCTAAATGAAAATGCCAGATGCAAAGAATTTTTGTTCATTTACAAATGTATTGTAAAGAATGACAATACTTTCTTAGATTTTTTTTTTTCTTGTTGATGTCACTTGTTGGCTGAAGAAGTGTTCCTGAGTAAGTCTGTCCCATGCCGTGTTACTAGATGAGCTGAAAAAAAAAAAACCAACCCAACCTCCCCCCCAAAAAAAACCCCAACCAATAAAAAACCCAAACAAAAACGAAGACAACTTCCAGGGAATTCAACAGGTCTTATTCTATTCTTCTCATTAGTGTAAATCAACTATGTCATCAGGGAAATCAGTGCAGTTAGTGGAAAACAAATTTAAGGGAGGACAGAACTGATTAAATGTACATGAGAAACATAAGCAGCTGAACTGAGTAGTGACTGTATTCTTGCTTACATTTGCCTTTGACTTTGGTGTCCAAAGGGAAGTCATTGAACCAGCCCTGCACACCTGGTGGTAGTACTTGAGGTGCAGCAAGATTTGGTCCCACCGATGGTCACTCCTGGCTAGCAGGCATCCTCTGCAGATCAGAGTGGAGATCCTCATCCCAGGTAACTGCACTATCATGAGTGACCTGCAGGACTGGGAGACCCCTGCGCTGCTGAAGCCCTGCCAAAGCCTCTTTTTAAGGGTGGTCCCTCAGGCCCCAGAGCAAGTGCTGCATGTCTGGGGAAGGACTGTTGATGGCAAAGCCATGTTGCATGAGAGTCCAGGCTGCCTCGGAGCTGGCAGGCAGCCCAAGGGAGTTGCCATCCCTGCTGCACCTGGGATCCCTTAGCACCCGGAATGAGGAAGGTGTGATGGTGACCTGAAACTATCCTAAACTTTTCTCCTTTTCCAGCTCTGGGATTTCTCACTTTCCTAGAGGTAGTTATTTCCATATGACAATGATACTGACTAATCCTCTAAAGTCCATTAACCTGTCCAACTAACTATCCTGTCTCCTCTCCCCTGTTCATGTCAGCACAGCTTCCTGCCTTGGCCCTTCAGGCCTGTACCATCAGGGCTGATGCTGTTGCTGTTGTTGTTGTGCCCAAGGGTTTACTCCATTGCAATGAGGTTAGAATCCAGCAGTAAAAATATGCTTTAGCACAGTTGCTTGGTGCTTGCATCGGTCAGGCCAAGTGAACTATGCAAGTTGGGGAAGACAATGTGGCCCTTCAGGCAGGACACCTGCCGCTGAATTTGAAGAACTGCAATCCTGGTGGTGTTTTCAGACCTCCTTACGATGCTGACCTCTGTTACCCTAAGGATGGTGTAGCAGCATGCTTTAGCTGCAGACTGGCATTGAAAACAACCCACCGAATCTGTTTCACCCAAAGTAGCCAGCCCATGATGCAACAAGGTGCAACAGGCTGATACCTCAAGTTTTCCTGTTTCTACTTTTATGTCAGCCTGATAAAGTTCTGAATATTTAAAGACTGAGGTATTTTCGTTACTAGTGGAGTGTTCTCCATGCTGCTTCCCATACGCAACTTTCATATTCAGCAAAGGGAAGATCTCACTTCAGAGACTCTGGGTGATGAACAGGCAAGGTCTTCTGTGGTGAAAACAGCTTGGCCCAGAGGCTGCTGAGTGCAGTCCATCAGTCTCTGGATCTTCACCTAAGGAAGCTGTGAAGCAGCCCTGACTGCAAGGTCCTGGAAGTAAACTGCCCATGCGTCATTCTCCCTGAGAAACCAAACAGTGTCAAGTTCAGGTTGAGAAACCCTCTTTCTTCATAAAGAGATTGATGTCCTCCTAAATACATTTGACATTGCTAACTTCCAAGTTAGGCATGTATCTTCTTCCAGATTTAAAAGGGTTTGAAGTTGTTTGTGTGAAGCTATGGAGTCTATAAACTAACCTTTCAAAGGTTTGGGGCAAACATACTCTTTCAATTTTTCTTCACTTGCATGACAAGTCTGCAAAAAAGGCCTGAAATGTCATTCTAGTAGAGAGTAACACCTAACAGTGGAATTAACTGTTCTCTAAAGCAGTCACATTTAACTGTAATATCTATTAAATCCTGTCATAGTACCTGAAAAATCAAAGAAGGAAAAGTATCTTTTTAGTAAATAATCACACTTAGATGATCTCTGAGATCTTCCCAAAGAAGCTATTTCTACAGCTAGCATTTTCATGCTAGTTCTCCCCCACTCCCCCACCCCCCGCCCCGGGTTTCTTAGAATTTTTTTCCTATTTCTGTCATAGGCACACAAATATTTCACCAAAATTGTGAATCTTCTTGCCCTGAAATGCATTTGGTTTTAGATGGCTGTTTAACACATTGGCAGCTGTTGCTTCAGTCATGATGGCACCAAGAAATGAAGAATTAGTTAAGTCTCCTTGGTTTTATTGAGGTTAAATCCAAAACACAACCAGGAAACACTGACCCCCTCACTCCCCTCATGGGCATTTGCCGTTTATTGTAAATATTTGTACATGAAACTGCAAAAGAGCTGAGACATGTCCCTGTAAGATGCCTCTGCAGAAAACAAGTTAAAATCTGTCTCTTTGAAAAGAACATTGTAGACTGCATCTTTTTCCTTAAATACTTGTATCTGTGAAAGCAGTAGTTAGCTTTTTGCAGGTAGAAATACTGGAGAAAAGAGGATGCATTTGCCCAGCTTGATGAAACTTCAAGTAACACAGGATAATGTGTTTCAGGGTAGCTGCTTACAAGGAGCTGGAGCTGCTAATAAATCTGCAGCCTGAAGTATTTTACTGTCAGCTTAGGATGCTGGAATATTGTATGCAGTCCCTCAACCTGCATCTCCTGGCTGAGCTGGCACAGAGGTTTGTCTGAGGGTACCACCAGAGTCAGGGGGCAGGCGATGAGTGTGGGGAGCGATGGCTATCTGTCCTGGTTCCTTGCTTGGAGAGGCAGCTGGGTACCCTACAACAGCCTGTGCATGGGGATGGCGAGGCATGGGCAGCACATGGGGCCTCTGGCTCCACACCACCGCCAGGCTCTCCTCTGGGGCATCAAAACATACAAATTTTACTCTCCTGTTGCCTCTCCTAACCTCCTTTGGGGTAGGCTTTTTTTTCTCGAAAGGAGAGTCTGAAATGAGTCAACTTAAATCTGATCTTTCATCATTGAACAAGGGATTCATGAGAGTATATCATGTTTAGGCACAAATGAAGGTTTCCAAACCACTCTTGTTGAAGAGGAGACTTGTAAAGTATGAGCTATATTTCTGAGTATCATTCCAGAGCATGGCTTGACTTGCTTTACTGAGAGACTAAAACTGATCCCCTACAACATACTTAATTGTAAGTACTTATTTTGCTCCTTTACATATGAAATGGTATCCAGACAATGCAAGTTGTCTGGTGGAAAATTTGTGATTTGCTATTCTTCTCTCACAGAAAATTCCTACCGTAGCACATTCAGGGTTGTGCAATTGCAAGCTAAAATAAAACTGAAAATATGACAAAGGGAAGCAGACCAAAATAAACTCCTGGTGTGAGATGTCATTACCTGTCATTGGGAAAGCAATTCAAGTTTTTCATACAATTGGCTATAACATTTCCTGAGCTAAATTATACTGTCAACAAACAGCATAAAAGTAATTTAACAAATGTTAGAACATCTTGGGGAAAAAAAGAAAAGAAAAAAACCCACATAAGTACAAGGGCAGGATAAAGCTATTGCATGATCTGTCATGAGAACCAGTGAATGGAGAGAGCTGTTTCTAACACTTTAAAAGCATCTTGGGCAGCTATAATCCAGCTGGCTAAACTGACTTAAATATGCTGGCTGGGTAAAGGGGAAGAAAGATTCCCCAACCCCAATATGATGCGGGGGGGGGGGGAAATGTTTTTAAAATGTTGTTATAGTTCCCTTTGAGTTGGCCATGGCTTGTTTCAGCCTCTGAATGACACTGTTGGGTTGCATATAAGTTCAATAATTTTTATTAAAATTAATATTTTTATTGAATTACTAAAAACTATTTTGCCCCTCTATTTTAAATCTCTATATGTAGTGCTATAGCCTGGTATATATTAAAGAAACTTTAAGACAGATGGGTATGCAACATAGTTTAAGACTTGCCAGTGGGAGAGGAAAAAAAATATCCGCATCATTACAGCATGAAAAAGATGAAGTCTATGCTTGCATACAATCAGGAGATAAAACACTGGATCGGTTTGCCCAAGAAGCCTTTCCTGATTATGCTGAAATCTTTTATGAGAGGTTATCACAGTACTCCAATAAGGCTATTGCATGAGGACCATGTAACTTAAAAACAAAGCCACATACAAGATGCAGCTATATGAACTGCTGCGCAGATGTACAGCATTGTTTGGCTCCCATAATTACCTGTGTGTGTTCTTCCCCTTACAGGGAACACAGGAAAGCTCAGCTGTAGATGAAAGCAGAATACCAAACAAGATGCCAAACAACCTGGCTTTACAGCTTTGCGCAGCACAAACAGAGGGGGAAGGAGCAGAAAGAGGCATAAGGCACAGGGTCCAAGCTCCATGCAGGAGAAGCGAAATGCAAAAGAATGAGGTTTCCAGTGATTACTGGGACGCAGTCAGGAGGTGCAACCAAATTAAATGGGGAAAACCAAATGACCGTTCCTGGTTTTGTTTTAAAGTTGAGCAGAAATATCATCAGGGTGTAGTATACTGCTGTTTGCAATTCCTTCTGATGCGTGAGCTCAGGCAGACAATAGCAAGCCTGTGCTGTAGAGCCTGGTGTGGTAGTAGAAATGTCAATCCAAATAACTGAGAACTAAAAAAGTCATCATAATACAGCTGGTATTGTTTGGGAGGATAATCTCTTCAGACTTATGTGCTACAGGACAAAAAAGCCCAATGCAACCTGAAGCGCCACCATCCATCAAGCTTTTTGCATTTACAGCACTTAGACCTACACAAAAGACTGGGAAAGAAGGAATCTTGTGTGAAGAAACTCCATGCTACAGCACTGCAGTAGAGAGAGAATACAGATGCGAAGTTGCAAAGGGCCAGACTCTGCTACAGTGCATTTATCCGATACTATCATTGTGGAGAGCAGCTCCTGGGGCAGATGAGGAAGCCTCTGTATGAGATGAAACCAGACCATGAGTCTCGCATCCCACAGAGAACCAGTGTTACTGATAGTGCCTAACTGAAGCCAGCAATTCAGGGGAGCGACTGACAGCACAGCCAGCATCTATCTCCAGCTGCCAGATTTACCTGAAGCTCTGAATATGCCTCTGCAAGAAGTGCCATTTCTGAGAGCAAGAAGGGATCTCAATGGCCCAAAAAGCCATTGAGTTTCCAAGATGATCATCATATATTTTGGCAACTATCAGCATTTGTTATGGTTTGCGTGCATTTGATACTCTGCTTAGAAATAACCAAGTGGGGCTGAGGGCTGGAGGATAACATACCCCTGCGCTGTGCGTGCTCCCCTCTGCAAGCAGCTCCTGAGTCTGTGGCTAGAAAGCACTGCAGGCTCCTGCTAGCGTCAGGCATTTAGACCCTTAGAAAAACAAAATGGTTTGAATGATATAGTCATGAGGGTTTTTTCTGTATTATAGTCTTCTGGGAAATAAAAGATGGCAGGATTAGTTCATATTTTAGACTACAGGAGATAAATAGAGAAAGGTGTGTATAGAGTGTGTAAGTTCGGAGTTGCTGCTGTTTAGTGGACCACAATCACGTATTGCAACATGTGTACATGTAATTGTCTCCCAGACTGGAGACTGAATCCTTAAAGGTTCCCTTGCTACACATTACTTCTCTAAACAAGAGGCGGAAATATAATACAGTATTACTAAAGTAGATGATTCATTCTGATATGCTACTTAAAACATGCCAAGGACATTAGCTACAGCTCAGCCAAAAACTCCCCGTCTGAAATAAACATTGATTTGATGGAGTTCTGCATTAATTTTTAAAACATAACAGCAGGGGGCAAGGAGGGCCAGGGTTTTTCGCTGCAAACTAGCTGCTTACACAATAGGAACGAGGTATGTTTTCAGTGCTTACTGTTCTTTTTCTAAAAAAATTCTCACCAGAAGCTGTATTTGCAATGGCAAAGTTCTGAAGAATTCTAAGGTTTTTAAGGCTCTTCTTTCAGACTAATTCAGTTTTCAGTAAATAGTCTGGAAAAACACATTCTGCCTTGCACATAAGATTGCAGAAATGTATTTTTAGGGTCATGAGCTAAATTAACATCTGGCTCGATTGATATTTCAGCTGTATTACATGCATTTGCTCTGAATGTAGCCCACTGCTTATTTTTTGCCCTCAGATGATGCAATGGCATTTATCCTGTATGCATATAGCGTGCAACCTATCCCTAATGGCTGAATAAATCTTGGACTTTCAGTCATCTGGCATACTTGTAGGTTCTCCACATTTTTTATTACTTTGCTTACAACTAATTACTCTGGATACAGCACAGTCTATTTATATGCTTTGTAAACACTCCCTTTTCCAAATGCTTTGTGGTATCATTTTCTTCAGTGTTGTTACAGAAGATTGTCAAGTGAGGGAAGCAGCTGAACTGGAGAGGCATAGGAAAGAATGGAAAATAAATCCCCTAACATCAACAAGGAAGTGATTGTCAGTGTTAGCAAATATTTCTCTGATAACTCTTCTGTTAAATTATTTACAAATTTGGAGTAACATGTTACCTGCTGCTATGCAAAATGAAGATTTGTGGTTTTTTTTTCCTGTTGGACTGCCAAGTGAAGTAACTTCAGTGCATAAAATCCTGTAGAGCAGAACTTTGGTGGCACTGGGATTCTTCCCATTACTTGATGATGGTCTCACAGCAGTGACCAGTCTTTCACTGCTCCTGCAGGCACCAGCATTTCCTCAAAAGTATCATTGAGATAATAAAATTATCTTAAAATAGATTCATGTCTTCATCTGTATGGAGTAATGTGTTGTCTCCAGTTCTGCATGTAGGACAAGGGCATGCTTGCCTGGCTGTTGCTAGTACATGTCGCTTCTTCTGGCAATCAGTATGAAGCCCAGGAGGAAGTTTCCTAACCCCAAATTTGCTAAACCAAAGGCCTCCAACACATTTTCCTTCTGCCAAAGTGCAGAAAATGGCATTGAGTGAAGGCAGAGAGTTGCTGCTGGTTGTCGGAGGCACATGTCAAATTCTCCCCTTCCATGTGATCAAGTTCCTGAAATCTGGAGTTCTTCAGCAAAACCCATGGGTGTATTTGACAGTTACTGGGATTTTGCAAAGGTAAACAGGACCTGGTAGAGATGATACTGCCAAAGTTATGTTCATATAAAAAAGTGTGTCACTGAAATATCCAGATGGATTTGAAGAAAGGCTTTTATGTCTTGGAAAATTTAACACCTTTTGATTGCCACTGTTTCCTCAGGAGTCTGCTTTGACAAAGGTGGTGTTTTAGGACCTGTGAATGCTCCAAAGGGACTGCCCAGACTTTTACAGGAAGGCTCTGTTTTATCATCAGCCTCATACTGTCCCAGCTACTGCAGTGGATGACAAAAAAATAAAACCCCAAACCAAAACCAAACAAAGCCCCTCAAAAACACACACCCCCTCCAAAAAAAAAACCAAACAACCCAAACTTGTGAAGAATATTAAGCTTAGGGAAATAATTTTCCAATAAATTATGTCACTTTAAGAATAATGCAAATCTGAAAACATCTGTGGATATTTGTCCAACTTCTTAATGTGTATTTAAACTATAAAGGTCCTTTCTGAGATAAAGGTTATAGCTGCAATTCTTTATGAGGGAATAAAATATTAACTTTGTTCAAAATTTTTATTAAAATCCATCTGTTCCAACATGCAAATAAGAATGCTGTTATATTTACTTATGTAACTTTGAAATCATTGCAAGTTAATTAAGAGAGAATACTTTGCTTTGGAAAAGAGCAGCTAGCTTACATGTATTGGCCAACCAATTTAAAGCAAAGCTAAACAATTGATAACCACAAATGCTTTTTTTTGTGATCCCCAAACTATAAAATAGGAGAAGAACAAACTATAGAATTTTTATGTAATTTTTTTTTCCTCTTACTGGTTTTCAGATGTCTACATTTTGATCTGTGTGAATGTCTGTCATTCTGTACAGCCCCAGTAGTTTCTGAAGGGACATAAAAAGTATATTGTTGTGCCTGTGTTTCAAAATGGAGACTGAGGTGACGTTTGGCATCTCCTGCTTCAAAGCAATGGCTAAAATCTGGCAATGCAGAAGATTGTTGTGCCAGCCTGATGTCTCTTGCCTTGCCATTACAATTCACACAGGACCTGGAGCACCAGAAGAAGGTTGGGGCCCTGGGAAAAATAACCCATGATCATGTAAGGACTCTAGTGTGCAATGCGAAGTTGCAAACAAAAGTTAATGCTGGTACTTTGACAAACTCTGGACTTCTCAACCTTGATAAAGTTCATTCATTAAACTGTTGCGTGTGTGTTTGGGTCAACATGGTGCAGTTACTCGTATCATCTGTACTTCAACTTTTGACTATGTCTAAGCCAACACCGGATAACTAAACCACCATGAGGTTTTTACGGCTCTCTGTAATAAGAATAATCCAGGCACATCTGGCTTAATGAACTTGTTTGATCCAAGGAGAAAAAAAGTCTCATCTTTCAGATGTATTCATAGTTTTTCTCTATTTTTTTTTTATCGGTGTTTATAGGAGGATTTTATTTAGTTTTACTTTTTTAGATGACATGAGTGGGGAAGGGAGAAGGGCTGCTCTGAAATAATTCTCTGCCTGGTGAAAGACTAGTCCTTTACTTTCCTGCAACAGTAGTTCTCGCTCATATATCTAATCAATTTTAAATAACTGAAGAAAAGGTTCAAAATTTCATTTCTAAAAATAAGGTGATGAAAGTAGCCTATTAAAAATATTATGCTATATTGGTGGTACAGCTGTAAGGGATTTACAAAAATTAATTATATTACTATTGTAAAAATATCAGCATTGAAGTTAGTGCCAGTGTATTTTGGTCTTGGATTCCACATATTCATCTGTCTGGTATTTTCAGAAAAAGCAATCTACTTAAAGTCTCTTTCTCTATAGAAAATTTTTCCTGCCATTATACATGCCTGATCTAGAATTCTTAATTCGGAAATTAAATGTTCACCATACAAAAATACCATGTTGTACTTAATACTTCTGGCTTTCTTCTTAAATCCAGAGATTTCAAGAAAACAAAAAATAATGATGAGCCCCATTTTTTTTTCCCTTTATTGGGAGCTAAAGAGTACTGAAGAAGTCCAATGATGACTTACTCATGAAAAAAAAGAAGTGGGAAGTAGTGCAATTTCCATTTTCATTGATATTGTTAATTCCTACTGAGTCTGGAAGATCCTGTTTTGATGAACGTCATCAAATGTTGTCAGGTTTAAATTACTTGATTGTTCTGTATGATTTAGGTATGCTGTGTCTTAAGAGACTTAGGATATTTAAAAACTACTAGAGAGAATTGGTGGGAAGTTGGAGGAAACTTTCTGACATATCAGAGCAATAATTTATTGTTAATGGTTGAGATAACTATGTGAAGCTGGTCAAATTATTTAAGTTTTTGTGTTTAAATTTCTCTCTTCCCAAAAGTGGAGTTTGTAAGTATTCATAGTATTATGACATTATTTCTCTCTCTCAAAGTTTGGGCAGGGAAAATGGAGTTCTTGTGGCTGCCTCAAACAACTGTATTTTGCATTATTTTGAAGGTCATAAACTGGAGTCTCATGGAATTTTCTGCTTCTTTAACTGTGGAGAAAATTCTGATAAGATTTTTAATGTGAGAACAAGTCCTCTTACTCCAAGGCAGAGTATTCAATGTGGTGTTAGCCACTGAGCATCAGTAGCTTACCTCTCATCAGCTGAGAAAGTGGAGGACGGAGGCTTCTCCAAACTCCCCTTGCTGTTGCCAGAAGCTAATTTTGCAGAAGCAAGCCAAAACTGTATTTTGGTTACTGCAGAAGGACTATCTGGGAACACATCTTTTTGGCTGCAGGGCAGCACTGTGAAAACCTGCACAGTCCCAGGGCTGGAAGCGGAGATGGTCAAGAAAGACTTTTCTAGGACTAATGAACTGCAGAATGAAGCATCTCCCACAGTTGCTAAGAACAGAAAGGGAATGTCTTTAAAGAGGACTGGCCTAATGCAGAGCTTTCTGTGGCTCAGGGATGAAATGCTTCTCAGATGACTGCGCTGGTTCTTCCAGATGTGTGAGCAATTTTTAGTGCTGATGAGATTTTGCTAGCGGGTTGAAAGCACCATATGAGTGTGGACAGTTTCACTCCAAATGGGCTCCATTTTTATTCTTTTACGGAGAGTGGTTTTCAGGAAATACCTGCAGAAAGGTGTCCCGTAAAATGTCTCTAAGTGTTTTTTGACCCATACTTCCAATGTGAAAGGGTGGTATGGAGCACTACCGAGGAGGTTAAGTAAGTGTCCTTAGGTGCTATGAGCTAGTGTTTTTTCATATAGGGCAACCACAGCTTTTTATTTTTTGCAAAAAATAGGCTTTTGCTTCCTTTTACTGGTGGAGACAGGGCAAGTTTTATACAATGACAAAGAACCAGGATCCTTTGGGGAGGGCTCCTGCCATGGGCCGGAGCTTTGGGGAGACTTGCTGGGGAAGCCCTGGTGCAGGGGACCCCACCAAGATCCTGAATGCCCATGGCAGGAGGTCACAGCCACCACTCCAGTGGGGGGATGCTCATTAAACACGCCCACTGAGGCCTGTCTTGCTCTCTGGGTCTCTCTTGGCACACGTTGGCAGAGGTGGTAATTTGGTCCTGGGAATACAGACTCTTAGTCATATTTATGGACTTCACCTACAAGGGGGTTTTCAGTTCAATGAGTATCGCAGAAAATACCTCATGTCTTCCTGCCCGTAAGAGTGGGTGTCTCCACTTCCTGCCCGGATGGCAAAATGCTCCATCGATGATGGGATAAAGATTAACTAAAAATGAAAGTTATTGGGTTTTCCCTAATTCCTTCTCTGTTTTTTCTTTCACCGGTTGCTCTTAGGCTCCAGAGCCCCTCTTTGAGATGGAAATTTACTGTGCTTCTCTCTTGGCAGTTTGGCCTATTTGGTAATTGGAGTCTTCTCATTTGGTGAGCCGTTCCCATGGTTCCCATGTTGCACTCATTCTTGCGTTCGTATTTTCCGTTCCTTTATTACTTTCCTAATAACTGCTTCTCAGGCTTCTCTCTTCCTTTAATATTTTCTTGTGTGTTTGGCTAGGCTTCACCACATTCTTGGTATGGCATACGATGTGCCATCACTGGAACAAGACGTCACAGCTTTTCAGCGGCTGGGTGTGGGGTTGCTGCTCTAGAAGTCTTGGCTTCAGCTGCTCGTTTCAGCTCTCTCCGTGAGAGTTTTTACTCTGCTTTATGGTGGGTCCCTGCTATAGCAGTGACTTTCTAAAATGGATGATACCTGCTCTTGTAAACAATTGCAGCTATCTTGGCTTCAGTGAGACACCTTTCTCAGTTGGAGCCACTGGAGCCTTGTGGTCTGGAGTCTCTACTCGGTCTTGCGGTTCACCGAGGCCGTCTTCTGTTCCTCGCTCCTAGCTGGATATGTTCCCTTGTTTGCTTTAACTAAGCATCTTAAGGAATCTCACTAGTCTATATGGTCATTTGTGGCTTGGCATTTTTGTCTGTCCTGACTCTATCATGGCATTTTTTTGGTCTGTGTGCCAGGACCTCTGAAGTTCAGTCCCCTGAACCCACAGCATCTCTCCTTTCCTCTCTCAGCCCCTCGCCCTCGCAGGTTTTTGTGCATTGGTTTTGTAAGACAGAAAAATCCTCTCCACTCTGAATGCTTCAGAATGTAAATTTATGTTAATTATCTCTAATAATAATGATCTTTAGTTTGCTAGTAGGAAATTAAAAGGGATAGAATGAATCAAAAAAGTCATCAACTGTGCTCTTTAAAGGCATTTCCAGATTTTTGATGTATTCAGAACTGGAGAACATTACTTCTCACTAATTCCTTCTATCAGAAGGTAACAGGCATAACTAGAGAGAGGAGGCAGACACTGGTCATTACAGTTTCTTTCACTTCTACAAAGCATAGACACATCTAATGGTGTCAGACCTGGAGTCCCCCTTCCCTCAATTTTAGCCAGTTGTTGACAAAGACATGCTGTGATGCTTTCCATTTCTTGTATTTCTTAATCACATTTGATAGCTTGGTAACTTTCTTTAACCGGAGCAATGTGTTAAACTTTTTTTGGCTGCCACAGAGAGAACTCTACATAAATATTTTACTGAACTAGGTTCCAGCAGTTTTGGTATGTAGCCTAACACCATATATTGTGGTGTGCAGGGAAAATCAGTTCTCCAAAGGGAACTCAATAGCAGCATGGCTCTTCTGCCAAAAATTCCTAATTCTGGGCCTGTACCAGGAAACTTGTGTGGGTCCCCTTCTGCTCCTACTCAAGTCAAAGGTAAAGCTCCTACTGACTGCAGTGGGATAAGGCTCAGGCTCCAACACTCAGTCCTCACATTCCCGCTCCACACATTTTCCTTCAAATTCTTATTCATTTTTAAATTTATTTTTAGGCTCTGGAAATATACTAACCATTGCTCTCTCCTGTATGTTTTCTGGAAGGAGAATCACAGATAGGAACCATTTTCCTCACCTCCTGTTCTGTGCCCCAAAGCGTGGCTGGAACTCAGCAGCTGTAATCTGGAGTGACAGATGAGCAAGTCAGATCATGAAAGGAGGAAAACAACTGCTGGAAAAGGAGAAAACAAAGAGAAGAAGAGCTTGCAATCATGTCAGAAAGGCAAGAAGTGATATCTTGAAAGAACTAATTTTGTATTTCAGTAATCCTGGGTTGGAGAGATAAAAGAAATCGGGGATAAGCTATGGTCAAGCAGGAGGGAGCAGACTTGGAAAAATGGGATCTTGGGACATTCACTATAGGAAATGAAACGCCAGCATCACTGTGTTGCAATGAGTGCTAACATGTTTGGAGCTTGACCATGTCTTTTGGTGTGTGTAAGTATACAGATGGCTATATATAGCTCTGGAAATAAACACACGCAATCTGACAGCTTTAAACATAGTAGGTTTTGCTTATTAGGCTGTAAGAACACCTGCAAGAAGCAAGTGTAAGATTAAAACTGACACTGATTTTTTGCCATGAAGCTTAGAAGAGATTTGGAGCTGATCGAAAACACAAGGCAATGCCACACACTCGCTCTCTGACATCGGGGAAGTCATTTGACTTCCTTGGGCTTTTTCATTTGCTTTCTTCATCTGCATTAGATGGTGCTCATTTTTTCTGTTAAGAGCTTCAACTGCTCTGAAGGGTGTTAATATCAAAGGAAAGCAACTAAGCTGCAGAGCAAGTGCAAGAGCTGCCAGGAGGAGAGACATGGGGAGGGAACGAGGAGCTTCCCTCGCACATTCCCAACCCAGTTGTGGACACATGGCTCAGACGTGTGAGCTGTGTGCGGTGAGGAAATGGAAGGGCACAGGTAATCGTTCCCCTGACCCGTGCCTCCCCATGGCCTGACCAGCCCCTGGGCTCCTTACAGGAGAATAGCCAAGAACCCTGTCCACATAGCCTGAAGGCAGGGTTCAAACCACAGCAGGGGCTGTAACGAGGACCAAAAGAGCAAAGCAACAAACGGCAGGGGGGTGTCCTACTTTGTGAACTTAATTTTGTAGTTTTGAGAACAGAAAACTGACCAACCAACGCTATTTTTTAAACTTTATACTGTTTTAAGTCACTGCGTAATCAGGGTCAGCAAAGCTTTGTTTACACCCTGTATGTGCAGTTGTGCCTTCTTCAGTGCAAACACTGCTGGAAAAGGAGGTCTTGACACGTGATGCCCCCAGCCCATCTCGCCATGTGCCGCAGGTTGGCTCCTGTACTTGTCCATGTGCACTGAAATGAGGGCAGGATTTAGCAAGGGTCACTCTCGGGGCAGAATTATCTCCATAATAGCCTTAATGTTGATGCTAAATGGCTAAGAAATCAATTACATGCCTACTGCATACAAGACATCTTATTTAAGGGATTGATAGATTTCACAGAATGGCACCAAACCATTCCAAACCCAATCTGTAATGGACACAGTTTACCTCAATGCTAATAAACAAAACCTAAATGAAATGTAACACTGTAGTTGTTGGAAGCCATTCAAGTGTGGTTTAAAACAGAAATGATGACACAGACTTCATTGCAGCAGTGTCCCATACCTCCCCGGTCAGGCACCATGTTCTCTTCAGTGAACAAATACATCTTCATGTTTTGCTGTCACTGTGTTTAACGCAAGGTACATGGACAGGAAGGCAAAACGTTGTCAGCTTTTACCTTTGGCTTTCGAAAAGGGAAGTAAATAGGAAATCCCACAGTAGCCAGTGAGACTATATAGAATCTGAATGATTCAAGGTATTGAAAATTAATTTGAGTGTGCAATTAAACACTAAAACACTCTAGTGTGTTGCCTGAGAATATTTTTTTTTCCCCTATAGCTTTGGCTTCTGTTACGCCCAAGAAAATTCACCAGTCTAGGTTTGCTCTTGGTTCCCTCACAATTTCCCCCCCATATTTTTCTGCATGTTCCCAGCTACCTGGGTCACCCTGAAAAGCCCTTTTCAGCTGAGTGGAGCATCCCCAGTGATAACAACACAAAATCCAGCCTTTCTTTGTGCCTTATCACTTCTCTCGTTTTCTGTTGTTTGGGAACACAGTTGTTTTATTTCACGTCACCTTTCTCCATCTTACCTACAACCTGAAGGTCTTTGCTGCAGGTCTGAAGTGAAATCTTCATTCTTGTAACACCCAGCAAGAGCCAAATACCACAATCCTAACTCACATCAAATTTCTGCTTAGGTCAACGGAAGCTTTGCCTAAATAAGGCTGCAGGATTTGAGCATGGGTTTGCTGTACAGCGTGTGTTGCAGTGTCTGGTATTGTTTAACTCTACCTTGTTTGTTTTGAGAGGCAGTTTGCATAAAGATGTCTTACGGGATAAAGTTACAATAGACTGCGTTGCTGGGACAAGGTAAGAAAACTGGAAATTTAAGCCAAAAAGGACCTTTGTCTCTTTAGGAAGAGGACAGCGAAAGGTGTAGTGTTTCTTTTGGCATTGTAACGCTACCAAATTACATCTGCTCTTCAAACATTTTCCGGAGGGGAGATTGCTGGACCCGACTCCGGCTACACTCAAAACGCAAAACCTCCAGCACACTCAGCTTTATACCATTTCACCACCTCCCTTTCCCCCCCTACCTCCGCCCCCGCCTTTCAATTAGACTTGCCGCTTCCTGCCAAGCCTTCCCAGCTGAAGCCCAGCGGGAACCGACGGCTCTCCTCGCCCTTCGGATGCGCTAAACGGCATCACCTGCCTGCGCCTTTCCCGTCCCACCCCATCGCCGTCAGCCGGACCGGGCGCACCTGGGGCCGCCGCACCGCCCTC
>VYZV01044420.1:27587-67681 GCA_013401275.1 Pandion haliaetus
GGCGCACGGCTCGGCCGCGGGGCCGGGCGGGGGCCGCGGGCTGCGGCTCAGCTCCCCTCCCGGGGGCAGAGGACGGCGACCCCGGTGGGCTGTCCCCCCGCCCCTACCCTCCGAGCTCCAGCCGTAACCCCGCGAGGTCCCCGGTGCCTCCGGAGGACCGGCGGGGGCTGCGGGTGCTGGCTTACCGGACGGAGCCCGCCTGTGCCGGTGGCTGTCCGTCTCTCCCCTCCGCACTCTCCCCTGTCTCCTCTTCCTCTTGCTTTCCTGGATGATGTTCCCGGTCCCGTCCAGCACCGTCGTGTCATCTTTCCCCCGTCCGAGCCCACGGCCCGGCAGGCAGCCTGGCTCTGGGGAGGGTGAGGCGGGTGCGTGGCCCCCCGTGGGGCGGGGGCAGCCTGACGGGAGAGCCGGGGCACCCCCGCTCCCCGAGCGGGGAATGGGGATCCCGGGGGAGAGCGTGCCTCTGCACCCGCAAGCGAGGCGGCTGCTCGTCCTCGCTAGCTGCTGAAACACTGCGGACAAACGACACCTGCAGCGTTTACGTTTAAGAGGTGAGGCTAACTCTCTTGGTAACAGAGGTGACCAGATGAGGTGCCCGCCATTTACATGCTACTGCAGTAGGCTGAGGTATTTCTAATGCATCATCATCTGCCGTGCAAAGGTAGAGCTCTGCTCTCCATAGTTTGCCTAAAAGCAGCCTAGGCAAGATGATGGGAACTTCTGATAGTTGTAACGATATTATAGAGGTTACCAGTATGTGTCTCTTCTTGTAAAGTGCTTATTTCACTCTGGCTGTGGCTTAAATGAAGTTTACCGAGAGCTCTGAGTGGGACAGAGAAGGATTTGTCTTGTGTTGTAGCGAGGAGGATTACGCTGCTAAAGCGTGCCTGGTGTATAATCTGGGTGTGCCTGAAGGTTTATGAGCAGTTACGTGGCTGCCTGAAGGTGGCCTTCCCAGGAGATCTGTGTGCTCAATGGCTGTGTGGGGGGACTTCTTCAGGAATCGTCTTGAGTGCAATTGAAAAAAGGGGCGTATCTGATACCTGTAAAGGGACATTGCTGCTAGAGGAACATAAATTGAATTACAGTAAAGTAGTACAGTAGCAGAGATGCAGTTTACCCGAGTTCAAAATCGGAGATAGCTTCAGAATATGTATCTATATATTTCTATCCTGTTTACCTAATTTACATAACTAGAGAGAGAGCAACCTGGTTGCTTGCCTGTGTTAAGAAACCAGAATTTGTTGCAAAAGGATTAGGTTTCCTTAGCATATATCAAACCAGTCAATCCCTTGCAACCTAGACCACCTTTTTGTGGAAATGCCATTAGGTCAGACTTGCTACCTGTATAGGGGTGTCTCTGCAGGTTAAATAAATAAAACTCCTAGAGCTGCATGACTCCTAAGTCTCTCACCAAATTTGTTCATACAATATTTAATTTTAAAACGTGAACAGCCTTGTTACCCTTGTGTCTTGCGAGCACTGAGTTGTAGAACGTTTGAAGAGTGGTCTACGAAATGTAGAGAGACAAACCCTGGGAGTATTTCACAGGAGTGGGAATTTGAGCTGTATACTTTTGCCTTAATACAGAGGAAAAAGCTTAGTGTATGCTACCTAGACAAGAGAACTGGTGTAAGAAATCAGGGCTGTACTCATAAACCAGTTCTAAAATCACATCTTTTTCATTCATTTTTCTCCTTTCAGAAACACTAACAGAGTTGACTGTTCGTCTGGACATGGTAGTTCCTCATCTTAAGCCAAATGCCACCAGGCAGGGAGTTTCCTTTCTCAGAACCACAGCACTGTTGTAGGATTCCTCTTAGGTTCCTCAGAAGGAAGGAGCGATACATTTTTTTGATCCTCTACATCTCACCTTATCTTCTGTCTCTCTCTCTTTCCCTTCTTTCAAATTGTGTACTTGCAGCAAAGGATTCAGGAGCTTTCCCCTCGCTGGTTAGGTGCACAGTGGCATCCATGTCCAAAGGGCATGCAACTTGTCACCTGGGGGAGAGGCTTTGGAGGCTGCTGTGTCCCCTCCAGTCTGTTGATGGTAGGTCTCTTAAAACTTGGGAAGCAGCACTGGACCTGCTGGCTAATCTCATTATAGTGGCAAAGGAAGATATCTTTCCTTTCAGATCTTGAAAGATAAGGCTTTTACTGGCCCAGGTCATCTCTGTCCCCAAGGTGCTCTCACCTTTCCCAAAGGCCCCCTCAGGCTTGATGGACACAAGCTGGGCCATTCTCCTCGGCAGTCCTCAGAGGAGATCCAATGAAGCACGTGGGGCATGTGCTGGTGTTTAAACAATCATCACTGATGAGCACAGGGTTGACTGTGTCTGTGCCAGTTACACTGGGAACAGGTTTCCCTGCCTTCTCTAGCAGCCAGCTACTGGTATTTCTTCCTTTAAACTCGAGGTTTAGGTAACTAGCCTGGAATAAAGAGGATACTGCTGTGCACTGACCAAACCTAAGCTCTGTATGCTGCTGAATAGGCTTCAGAGGGTGGAATTTTTCATCGTTGCTTGCCACAACTTACTTTGAAGCTTATCAGTTTCCTCATCCATCCGTCGCCCCTAATGGAAAAAAGAAAAAAAAACTAAACCAACCATGCATAGTTACTGTCTACTCATAGGAAGAGAGAAACAGCCACAAGATGTCAAAGTTTATCAGAAAGAGAAACTCTATTTTAAGTGGTAGAATAGCTCAACCACATTTGATAGTGTCTTCCTCCAAACAATTATGTAGTTGCCCTCAGCTGTGCTTGCATGTAAAATAGGAGAGAGGATGAAAAGGTAGGAGGAAGGGAGGAAGCTCAAGAGATACCTAGACTCTAGGACAGGACATAGCCAAGGGGTACTGGAACAGCTTCATGTGTGATGTTAAATGGGGAAAAATAGCCAGCATTCGAGTCAGCTGGAGCCTTCCCTGCCACATGCTTTTGCATTTTTCTATTGTTGTGTCCCATTGGGGCAAGTTTCCCCAAGAGCTATGAGCTCAGCTAAGGCATGTTGTCCAGGGTTTCTGCACGCTGCTTGCTTTGTTCCTTGCTGCTATGGCAGATGATGGATCAAGCCATGTATGCGTTACACAGCAGGGAGCCTGGTGGCTTAGGTGGCAGTGCTGGTGTGAGAATGGAGACTGAGAACTGGGCTGCTCTGCAGCTTAAGAGCTGCACATGCAAGGAGTAGTGATCTTGACCGAGAAGGGAGGGTTTGCACAAATGAATTCTCTGAGAAAGACAGTTTCATTTTTTTCGTCTCTGGCCATGGAGGCCTCCCTTGTACAACTTCACTTTAGGTTGCACATGGTTCTGTTTACAAAAAGTTTTGGTTGTTGTGAAAAAAGGTAGCAGGAAAACTAACTTTTCCCATGTGTTAGAGGACCTCCAGCCCTATGGCTGACTCTGGTCCCTGTTTTTTCCCTTAGCTGATTGCTCATCTGTTCTTGACATTAGCTGGAGAGCACTGTGTAAGCCAGACATTTGTCTTTACCTTTCACTAAATGTTTCTGTATATCTAGTTACATCTGTGTAATTTACAGCCCTGGGAGCATTTTGGAATTTCTTGCCTTCCTACAACGTTTGCTGGGAGGTGATGGAGGCAGATACCTGACACACAGCTTGTCCCTGGCTGATGTTGTGGAAGAGGCTGTTGTAATGTTAAGAGGAGTCATCTTTGCGTTTTGGACTCTGGGATTCTTTGACCATCCTGACTTTGAAGTTAATTAAAATGCTTTATGCAATTTTCAATTGTGAATCCATTTTGCGCCCATGAAAGTCAAATAAATAAATAAAGAGTTGCCCTGAGTTTTAGCTGATAGTGCAATGCATGGACTTTCTTCCTAACACAGCGATCTCCTGTCACTGAGCTTCTCATTAGATCAAAAAATGATGTGTTGTGTGACAGAAACTATGAACTTGAATTCTGGTCTTACGAGCTCAAAAAAACAAAGTGAGTGTCCCATAGCTGACCTGCTGTTTGGACAGCAGTCAGCGCTAGGTCTTTTGCAGGAGGGGCAGAACTGCTCCAGTAGATATTTCATGGCTGTAGCAGGAGAAAGCCTGAAGAGAGGGGTAGCTAGGTACTGCAGTGGTTAGTTAAAAAGCGTGCCCTTACAAGCATGTTGGGATTTGTAAGGTGTAGTTTCCACCCCACTCCCCTTTTGTGATCAGAACTGGAGTAGTGATGCATATTTTTTAATAGCCTGTACATTCTGTGCATTTTCTTCTAAAAAACATGATGTATCTACAGTTTTACAGTAGCAATAGCAATGACAAAATATTACTATTATCATGCCTTACTGTTCCTTAAATTATTGATTTGTTCTGATGGCCAAAACTTAAGTTCTCACAATATGCAAATCCACATGTAGGTGTATAACCAATGGACCTAATTTTGTCCAAGATCCAGCGCACTTACTTGCTTTGAAAACTTTGAGCAGATGTTTTAAAGAATGCTGCAGGAGACTCTTTAAGATATGTCATAGCCACAAAAATATGTTTAGTTCAGTTTTATAAAGCTTCTTTTCCTTGCCCCTGTAATTTGAAATCCTGTCTAAAAAAGTGCTTTGCCTGAAAATCAGTGGGGCAATTTGTGAATACAGTCCAGGCTGCTGATTGGGTGGAAAAGGACAGCAGAGAGGTTCGCCAGCTGGAGAGTGGGTAGTGCTGGATGGTGCACTTTTTTAATTATTGTTTGAACCAACACACCTGTAAGGGATGGGAATTGGTTGGGTCTAGAATGCTTCCTTTCTGCTCTCAGCATTTGCCATGGGTGTTTTTCCTCATAACAGGAATTGGGGGAAGGCTCAGCCAGTGGGCTTTGGTTGGCAAGTGTCCATAAGGGCTGGGCTTGTGGAGGGGGCTGTTGAGAACTACCTGCTGCCTGGGTTGGGCTGGGGTGGGGTGGGGGGGCGCAAGAAGCAGTGGCACCAGCTGTGAAGTACCCCCTTCCCCCAAGTGGGACTTGGTTTGAAAACTGGGGTGAAACCCCACAGTAACACTGCTGAAGTGGAAGTAGAGTAAGTAATCAAACGCATCCTCTGCTACACCAATGAATTTTTACTCCNTTTCACCGAGGAAATTGATAAAACAAGATTTTTGCTCTGTGGTTTTCATGCACTTAGATGTTTCCGGAATGTTTGAATTGCAAACCCTTGGAAGGGATATTAAGATTTTGCACTAAATACTGCTGTATGTGTGTGTGTATACATACATATATATATAAATATTTAAATCACACATGATTTGTTGTCATTATACTATTACTAATACTTGGTTTATGCAGACGTTATCCTCTGAGCTGAAGGCAACCTGGCAGTGGAAGTAACTTGCTGTCATTGCTGTTTGAACCATATGTTCCTGTATAAAGTGGTAGGGCTTTCTTCCTGCACTTTTTTTTTTTGCTGTGCAAACCTGATTAATTAGCTGGTAGTTAGATCACATGAAGTTACAGGTGTTTAGTTGCAACTGTGTTACTTTCAAATACTGTTTATTCCAGATACTCAAGTGCTCTCTGGCAGGGTGCAGCAAACACTTCTAGTCAATCTAATGTTACGAAAAATCAATGAGGTTACATATGTTAATGAGCAAGAGGGTTGAGCTTGGGCTTGAGCATGAGTTGAATAGTTAGTATCAGAACTATATTTCTGATATTTTATAAAGATTTCTTCTTAGAACTGAACAGATATAGGTTGCTATAATCGTTACATACCTCTGTTTCTGTGCCTGGATGTCCAACATTAGCAGAGAATATATTTCTCATTTATTAAAAGATTCATTCACTGATAAGAGTGTCATTAAATGCTAATCTGGCTAATATGGTAATTGAGTAAAAAACAGCAGACAGTCTGTTTTTAACCATTGTAAAAATGTATTCTTTGCCCAACATCCAACACTTTTCATTTAAAGCAGATTTTGAGCGCATAAACTATATCAACCTTAGATATGTTCATTGCAATCGGTAAGCCTGTGATACATATCGGTATTGCACTCTTCTATCTAAGCATGAAGTTTTAAGTCAAAATGTGATGGAATTTTATTACTTTGTGAAGAGCATGTCTTATTTGTAACATGACAAAATTTTATGATACAAGAACAAAAGTGTGCCATGTTTTCATTTATGGTAAAATTATGTGATATAGTGACAAGACTGATAGCAGGTCAAAAGTATCTAATGATCTCTACAGGCATTAACTTGTCATTTATTTTATAGTTTCTTTACAGTAACATTTTTTTCTTTCCAGAAAGAAATTTGCTGCATAGCAGCATTCATATTTGAAGGCTGCTGCAAGAAAATATAAACCAGATGCAGTTACTTTATTAATAAAAGCCAGTGTAAAATATATGTACTATATATGAGGGCATACATAATCCTAGATCTTTGCGTAAAATGCCTTCTCAGCATCAGTGGAAAGTTGTACAATGTGATGGCTTTGATCCAGGACTTGCTGAAGTCAATGGTATCCTGCCATTGACTTTGGATGTTGAATCAAGCTTTTAATTCCTTGGAGCTCTGAAACTGTAGATGTTTTCTCACATGTTCTTTTCTTTCTTTCTCTTTTAGGAAAACTCTCCTTTTTATTGCAATATGTGTAGCTATGGTTGTTGCACAAGTACCCAAACAAGGTGAGAATGCTTTTTTTTTTTTTTAATAACAGGACATTTGTATAATCTGTTACTAGATGAAAAGAGTAAATGGCTGTTGTTACTAGTGACCTTAGGTTCAGTTCCTTAATGGTGACTTAAAGAAAATACCAGCTACAGCATAATGACAGCAAAAGTTTAAAGCAACCAGTTTGGAAAAGATGACCTTTTGAAAATTACTCAGATTTTCTGTCTATGAAATTGCTTACATATTTAAGCAAGCTCTTCATAAAAGAGAAGCCTTGTACAGTGAAAAGGCTTTGATTGTGTCTTCACTGCAAGTGGGTGTCCTTGGGGGTGGCAAGCTATGACTGAGTTACCTTTGCACTTAGGGCTGTGCAAGCAAACCACTGCATATAATAAAGGCTTAGTCTAGGCTGGCATCACTAAAGCAAAAAGTGAAATAGTGTATTCATTTGGTTTTGCATTCAGATGCAGATGTTAGCGAGGAAATAGGGTTGCCTTGTTTTTAGTTTCTTTTTTAATCTGCCAGCTGTTGTAACTGCACCAGATGTGCAGCTTGTACTGGAGACTGCTGCAGGAATATTAGTGTCCCAAAGTGGTAGAGGCTAACAAGCCATTTAGTCATTTCTTATCTGCCAGGAGACTGGTGGCATCAGTTCTCTGCCGTGTTCCTTCACAGGTGAAGCAAGAAATAGGTCACCCTTGGCTGGTAAGTATGTTAACTGCAAAAACTCAGCTGAATACAAACAGCTGGGTTGCATGGTTAAGACAGGACTCATTCCTGATATTTTACTAGAGCCCTGTGGGATATCTCAGCAGCCTCCTGCTGTTATTCTCACCAATGCCTTTTTCCTTCTCAACAACTGCAACTGGCAAAGCTTGGTTTTTACTTCAGTTGTGGCTGGTTCCCCACACACACCTTCATTCTTTTCGTAGTTTTGCCTTTCATTAGTTACTCGTTGTTTGCCTGATAAGATTGGTTGTTGATTTTTCATGTTCAGCTCAATGGGGGACATATGCTTTTGTGATGATGGGATTTTCCCAGGTTTTTCTAACAGCTGGGCCAAGTTCTTATCAGAGGAGGAGCAGCACCTGTAGATGTGGGTGGCCTGCCCTGCTCCAGGTGTGCAGGGATGGAAAGGGAAGAGGCTGTTTTAGGGAGGCAGTTTGCACTTTACCAGTGTAGTGGGAGTAGGTGAGGGATGCCAGAGACAGGTGTGCAGCAATGGTTTGAGTGGTCTTCTTCACTCCAGCCCACACTCCTCTTCTGCAAAGAAATAAGCAATTTCTCTCGCTTGTCATGTGCCTCAGCCTGACAGTTGCTTTTCTAATGAAACTTTAGGCAAGGACTGTGAAGGCTACAGGGCTGGGGGGCAGCAGTGACACAGGGGAGGGGGTGCAGTCTGAGGCTTATTTGCCTCTCAGCTGAGAGTACCTCCATGCACAAAGCCTTGCAGAAGTGGGGTAAAGCCTCCAGTCTTGACACACTTTCGTTTGATTTTTTTTTTTTTTTTTTTGTCACCAGCAGATGAAGGAGCTTTCCTGCTCTTTTGATTACTCAACATTATTTCTAGATAGCTGTATGAGAAGCCTTACTGAATGGGAACTCGCCTTTATCCCCTGTGCACAGATGCCATACATGACTTCATTTTCTTTAAGTGCTTGATTGGGACCAAAATGATGCATTGAACCTTGGTGCAACTTTCTGTCCGTGGGTTAATTTGAATTGCAATTTATTTGCACAGTGTGTAAACAAGGTTGCAAAAAGTAGTTCAGAGAACAGCAGAGTGAGGAAACCTCCTCAAAAAAAGAGCAGCTCAAGTGTATTCTTCAGTCTCAGTATATAATCTGCAGAGCTAGCACTGTTCCATTTGCAGTGCTTAGAGTTTGTCCAGGAACAGGATTGTCTGCCCATTAGGAATATGTTAACACTTAAGTTGTTACTAAAACTTTCTTGGCAGTTGTATTTTGAAAAAAGAGTGTTCTGCCAAATATGAAGATGCTAGCTAGAGTGATTAACATTCCTTCTCTCCTGAGCTGATGGGACAGCCTGTGCATGCTTTACCTGAGAAGCTATGCTGTGTTCATTTTGGTAGGCTACTATAAATTGTGTTCAGTGAAATATATGTAAAGATACAGTCTCAGCCTTTAGGAATAATACTTTGAGTGTGGCTTAAGGACGTACAGAATAGATGAATTTGGTTGACTTTCCTATGCCAGTCACTCAGCTTGGTGTCTGGGAGAGCACTGGTTGCAGCCAGGTATCTTAATTTACCCAAATGCAGAGGCAGCATCACCTAGGAAATGGGCAGCCTGATGAGTTATTACTCTCAGTTCTGGTGGAGCTGACTGATGAATGACCCATGTCTTTCCCTTACCCATACTAGTAAAGGGAAAGCAATTAATGTGTATGCTAGGATTGCTGAAGTGGCGAGAGCACCCCAAATATCCTGCCTTCAGAGTAGTCATGAGTATGGAGGAATGTGGAAAATGAACAAGAGAGACTGAACAGAAGAGGGGTGTGGAACAATCAAACAGCCAAATCCCCTCATCCCTCCCCAGTTCCTTTTTGGGATATTTTTGTGTCGCAAGAGGGTCAGAAGATTTTTTGCCAAAGCCCATGTTAGGTTTTCCCTCCCCTCATGATGCAGTAAGGTTGTGAATTTTTCAAGTCCTCCTAGAAGGTGGAAGGAAAGCACTTGACACCAGAACCCCAAAGCAACTTTTCCTTCAAGAAAATGAGCTGTTACGATTTGGGGGACTAATGGGTTGAGTAAACAGTGAGTTTACAGAAGTGAGAAGACGGATGTTGTGCAGACGTGGGTAAACAAAGAAAACTGGCTACTGATAGGTAAAGAAAATAATGGTTGTCATGCTGGGAGGAAGAGTTGAGAGGGTTGCCTGCTCCCAAAACCCTGTGTACTGCCAAGAGCTTCTGAAAGCCTTAAAATAAAATAAAAATACATGTTGGACCAGAAATGAAACAACGGGCCAAAAAAGTTTGGAACAGCCTTTTGGCTTGATGGTGGGTTAACAGGCAGCAAGTCAGCAAGGAATAATTAGTTGATACTTAATCTTTTGGTGTCATTTTTCACACAGCATTTGTTTGTGTTTAGCTTTCTCAGGACCTGCCATTGTTTGCAGATATCTGTTTGCAGGATGTGGAGAATGTGTCTTATTTCTCACCGTGCTCTCAGATGATTTTGCTTTTTTTAATAACTTTTAAACAATGTGCTGTTTTCAAATCAGAACTGCCAAAATTTTGGCAATTTTGCTTGCAGCTAGAGATTTACTAGCAATACGCCATGAATGTCATTTTTTAATTGACTGTTTTAAGACAGTTTAAGTTTAAGCTTTTTGTTTTATACTTCAATTTATACTACTTTGGACAGATCACATGCATTGTTATTTTTAAATACAAAGATATAATTACAAATATATTAAAGTACAAGTACTTGCCAAATATTTTAAGTTAGGATGTGATATTTAGGCATAACCTTAAGTTAGATTATTAGCTATTCTGCTCTGTGTGGTCAGCTGGCCCATCCAGTGCACAGAAGTGCTGGAGCAGTGTCTCCAGCCTTGGGGTGTTATTTGCATGTGTAAGACCTCTGCATTGCCCAGAGCTCAGGACCTGTGTTTCTTCCTAGCTTTCACAAGGGCAATACAAGTACAGCTTTCTCCTCCATAACTATATGCAGACCACGCAGGACTGGGGTCTTGAGAAAGTGCGGTGGTTCATTAGCAGATGCATTGTGCTTCAAAGCTCTACTATAACCTGACCCCTGTTATCAGTTTGACAGATAAAAATACAGTCATAGTAAATTAATTGCTCTGAGGCAAAACATCTTGAGAAATTGGCGTACTCGTGACTTTCTGCAAAGATATGCTTTCTCCATACCTCTGTCTGCGCTGGCTACCTGCCAGGATAATCTTGGCACGTCCCTGAATCTCAAACATGACTAGAAACACTACAAGGTGTGTAATTAATTTTCAAGATGTACAGTGCATTCAGGTTGATGCTTTGGGTTCCAATTTATAAACCACTCTCAAGGAAATCTCAGGCTCTTTTCATAATTTACCACTGAAACTAAGCCAACATCTGTCTATTCTTAAAGTTTGCTATGAATGCATTCAGTAAACAGAGAAAGGGAAGACTGGGAAAGGAGACCTTTCTTCCACTAAAAGAGTGAACCTCCATTTGTTTCAGTTGCTCTTTCCTCTTAATGTAGCAGAGAATCCTTAACTTTCCTTGGTTACTCCAAATTTTTGTTATGCCTTTTAATAGCTTTATTTACTTAATATAAGCACAACGTGAATAGTAAAAGTATCCTCAGCTAAATGCTATGGCAAGTGCCAGTCTCTTCCCCATCAGGCTTATTAGATCAGTGCTACTGTTAGATACTACTAGTCATTTTTAATATAGGCAGTTCACTGAAGCTTAGGTCCAGCCAGTTGTTCCAGTTGGGNTGTTCAGTTTCCCCTTGTGCAGGAAATTGGAAGAATTAGGTTAGAGGGACCTTGAACTCATGTGGTCCCACCTCCTGCTGAGATCAGGGTCAGTGTTGAAGTTAGTTCAGGTTGTTGGGTCCTGTCCAGTTGGGCTTTGTGTAATCTCCATTCTTGGAGATTTTCAATGTCTCTGCCCCCCTGGTCCAGCACTTAACCACTTTTGTGGTGAGAATGCTTTTTCTTTGTATGGAGCTGGAATTTCTTGTGTTGCAGCTTGTGCCCATTACTCCTCAGCTTTGCTGTTTTCCCTATAACCCCAGTTCAGGTAAGGGACAATTGTAATTAGATTCCTCCAAACCTTCCCATCTCCAGGCCAAGCAAATGTAGCTCCTTCAAGCCTTTTCTCATGTCGTGTTTTAGCCCCCAATCCTTTTTTTCTGTTATTTCCATGATTATGTTTTCTCCCAATCACTGCAGTATTTCTGTAGCACCTTTCACAAACACCTAGACAAGCAGTTTTACCAATCAGTGGTGTAAGTGCTGTCTTATTTTGTGACCCTACAGGAAGACTGCTGGGGATGTGCAGTTTAGCTCCTATTCAAGCCTTTGGAGTGTTTCTGTTTCAGCCGCATCATAAGGGATCTAACAGTGTCTTTGTATTAATCTTGAAGGAAGAAAGTGTTTATGCACACAAACTCCAACACGCCTTAATCTGATTTAGGCAATACCAAATGAATTCAGTCATCTTTGACAGTTGACTTAGCCTTTAGGAAGAAAGTGGCTTTGATTTCTTACCCCAGGTCAGATGTGATTATCAGGAGGCTAGATAATTGTGTTTCTATGCATTAGATGAAGATATTTAGCCAGGTAAAAGATGGAGATACTGTAAGGTCCCGGCTAAGGAAAGGGCTAAAGCACAGAGCTCACATATAAGACACTAAAGAATCCAACAGTGAAAACACCACTGTCAATTCCACCCTGTAGAAAGATCTCCTATCCAGGCTTCTATATGCCAAAGCCAAATCTATAGGACATAAATCAGTAGATTCTCTTGTCTCCTGCTGTGGAGTGCACTCTTAATTCACTATCTTGTCTGGGTGGCTGCAGCCTTGCATTCTCTAGGAGGCCAGATGAGCCAGAAGATAGGAGTCCTACCCCTTGGGCCCTGACATTTCGCCTCTTTCCTTGCTCCTCACCGCTTCTGCAGAGTTCATTTCATCCATGGCCCTAACAAGTAAATGGTGTGGAGGGAAAGGAAGTGGCAGCAGCACAGTCTGTTGCATGTCCCCTTGGAAAGATCTTTGTTTTCCTTTAGGCTGACTAACTTTGGCACAGATACATACAATCAAGGGTGACCCCCCTGGGAAAACAATTCCCTTTGAAGCCAGCTCTGTAATGACACAGGGCCTTGCTTGGTGGGAGGAGATGTCCCTGGTGGAAGCACAGCAATTCTTCCCAAGTACCAGTTGAATTACCTCTGCAGCATGTAGTAGCTCCTCAGCAAGGCTTACCTTTGTATTTTGCTTTGAGCCAGTGACTCTTGGTGCTCTGCTGAGGTGTTACTGTGTTATAAATAGCTTGTCCCTTCTTAAAAACAAAGCAACTCTTCCCTCAAATGTTTTCATTTAAACTCTCCAGATAAAGAGGAAAAGCATGGTTTTATTGCAGAGGGTTTTTGCAGAAGAAAAAGCTAAAGGTTAAAAAAAAAAAAATATCTGCTCAAAGAGCAGGCAGGATTAGCCAAATAACTAAGGGACCAATAAAGTGTGTTCATTGACTACTGTGAAAAGGTTGAAGACAGCAAAGGGGATTTTTCAGATTCATAGATGAATTAACTTACAACGGACATTACATGGGCCTTTCTGTGTGTTTGGGTTTTGGTTGTTGTTTTTTTAATGGAAATTTTGTTCTGGCTTTAATTATTTGTTGGATTTATGTGAAAGATTAGTGTAAGGCACACCAGGGATTTGGTGGCCTTGCTTTACTGTATGCGGTATGCTCTGGGAAGTACAGATTTGTTAAGATGTTGTGCATATATTTGTTTATATGGATCTGAATTTGTGAGCTTGTAAACAAAATCAACAGTATGCCTTTATTTCTTCTTACAGCAATAGATGTTCTTCATCAGCTAGGCCTTGTGAAAGATGTTCAACAACCCTCAGAGACGACAGTGCCCTCATCATCTCAGTTACCTCATGGTGTTCGTCTAACCGTATCAGGAATTGTACTAACTAGTGATGCACATATTGAGTCCCCCGTCATTCAAGTCATACCATCAAATGTAGGGCATAAGTTCACCATATTGGTTGGGTTGTACTCTTACAGAGTAAATAATGCTTTCCTTTTCAGTATTAGGAACAAAAGTAGACTGCAGTTTGGTGTCCAGCTGCTACCGAGAAAGGTAGTGGTGTACACTGGAGGGAAGCAGCCTGTATACTTTGATTATAGCGTTCATAATGAACAATGGCATTCATTTGCCATTGGCATTAGAGACAAGACTGTCTCAATATTTGCTGAGTGCGGAAAGAAGTACTATAGCAGGGAAGTACTTTCTGAAGTGGAGACATTTGATTTGGATGGTTTATTTACCCTGGGAAGGATGAAGTCTCACTCTGTCAGCTTTGAAGGAGTTATATGTCAGCTAGATATTATTCCCTCTGCAGAAGCCTCTGCAAACTATTGTAAATATGTGAAACAGCAGTGTCGCCAGGCTGAAACATACCGATCTCTGCTAGGAGCTCCACGTGTGTCAGATGGGCTGGATATTTTTTCAAAGATGACGATTGATGAGAAAAAACAGTCAGAAGGTATATCAGCTTATAGAAGGAAAGAAGCATCAAACATTCCTGTTACCAGAGTTGCTCAGAATCACTTTCTACCAGAATACTTTGAGTCAAGAAATGTCTCTGCATCAGAGTTTGCAGAGGCTGAACCTGTGTTGCTGGAAGCCTGGCCTGAAACAGAACTCCAGGAGAATGTCAATCTGCCTCTTCATCAGCAAGAGATGAGCAAAAAGAGAAACATCACTAAAAACCCCACTGGATCATATCCAAATACTTTAGATAATACAACAGAAGATGCAGGCAGACAAAGTGAGCCTTCTCTGATCTCCCCTGTAAAACAGAGTAAAGCTAAAAGCAAGGGAATGGACAAAGCAAAACAGCATTTAGATGAACCAAGCAGTAAGCAGCAAATCTTCAACACAACCTTGTACAGTTTGCCTGCTGACCTCTCTCTGGATAATCATCTCAGTCTAGGGCAGGAAGGTGCATTTGATGCTGATGAAACTTATCCCATGGAAAACAATTACGAAATTGGTATTGATAATTATGCTTATGACTATGAAGATCTTGACAAAATCTTTGAAATGGGAAGTGTCAGAGGTCCAAAGGGGGAAACCGGACCTCCTGTAAGTTATCTTTACTACTCTTTTTACTGTAATGCAGCAACATACGTTTAACAGAGGCTTTGAAAGAAAGCTCGCAAAGCATGCCAAAACTGTGACCGCAACTTCTCCCGGCTGTGCTGTACAAATGTTTGTCTGCCTTAAGTATGTCTCTTTCCCGCATGTGATTTTGGTGTAAGTGTTGTACACTTTTATTTACTGGCAAAGTACAAAGACATTCAAGACATTCACATTCTGGTGAAGTAGTAGGCAACCCAGATGTCTTTAAAATTTGAAATGCAGCCAGGTGTTTGTAACTGCTAATTATGGAGACTGCTTACTTAATAAAATTACAGGATAAATTCATACAGTACACAAATGTAGACACTGATCCATGAAAAGAGCAACCAGGCTCTTCGGAAGACTGACATAGTTGAGCAATGCTATCAAAATTCAAAACTGTAGAAAGAGACCAGTTGCAGAATCTAGACTGGTAAAACCATTTGTAACCCAAGGTTATGCGGTCATGCAAACCTGCATGATTTTTAGAACAGTCTTACAAGACTGTGGCATTTTTTCAGTTTGCAGGGTAAGTAATTCCTGAAACAATGGCAGATGCACCGTAGTGCTTTTAATAGAAACCCATTTGTCCCTTCTTACTGTGTGCACAAGGCTCATAAACTTTTTAATATGTAAAAATGGGAGCAGTATATATGAAGCTACAGACAAGAAGGAACAGCAGTTCCTGCTTAGCCTGGGAAATATGATAGTGCTTCTTTGAGTTTGTGGTTAACATTTTTAAACCATAGCATGGAGTGGGTAATTCCACTTGCTCTTCTTTNNTTTTTTGGGGGGGGGGGAGGGGGGGCATTTGTGTGGTTATTACTGGAAAGCAATTTGATATGTGTTCAGCAGCTCCTAATATACATTGAATGTGCCTGTAAATTTGTGTGTATTCTTTCAGCACTGAAATATTTTTTTTCTTAAGGTAGTCAGCAACTGAAAACCTATTTAAAAGTTCAATTTTTACTCTAAACAGGATCCAGATGCAAAGGGATTGTTACACAATTGAAAAATGTGTTAACGAGTAATTCACATTAGTCCAGGGGTGCTCTTGCTTAATCTCTTTTGAATGTGAAGTCAGTCTTTTTTTCTCTTTTTGTTCCTTATGATAGTATTTATGGGGACATATCACTAAGTATGTAGCTGTCATTAATGTGACATCAATTTCCATTTTTGGAGCTTAGGACATTTAGTAAGTGCTAATGGAAGCTTTTAATTTTAGCACATAGCTTGTACATTGTGATTTCAGTCAGTTACAGCAAAGAAAGTTAAATCCATTTGTTTTTCACATGGCACAGAAATGGTTGCTGATAATGCTGTTGATTGTTTGCATTACTAAGAAACACCAAGAAAGTGCTCTGGTTTTTTTTCTAGACACAGACACTACACATACAGTGTCAAAGATGACAGCTGGTTTGGAGAGTTCAAAGATGCCTCTGTTACCATTTTCTATGCCTGTCTTACAGATCGGGGACACAGAAGTTCATCTCATCCAGGAAGGCAGTTAGAGCAGACCTTGTGTTTGGTATATTCTGTAGCAATCAATATGGTGCACTTGTGCTGAAGTGTTTTGCTGGGTCAGGATTTAAATAACATACCCAAGATCTTAGATATCTGTGGCAGAGCTGGGAAGTTAATCTAGACCTTTGTGGGCACTAGTTTGGCTGAAGGGGCCAGCAGCACCCACTGGAACAGAGGCAAAGCTAAAGCACTGTGCTGCCAGAGAGGTTGATGCCAAAGGGAGACGAGGTCTCTGCGTGGCCTTGTTCATGCAAGCTTTTGTAAAGAATTGTGCTCCATGGAGGTTGCATGGCACAGTACCTGCCACTGTTGTTGGCCTCAGACTTGAGGAGGTGATCTTGATTTGCTTTCTCAGTCTAGTACACCCATGTAGAGAAGACCAGAGATAATCCAGCTTTTATATGTGTGGCTCTTAACACTTTAATACATAAGTACCCACAGAGTCTTATCAATGGGGAGCCTAAAAAAGCAACATTGAGGAACTTGCAAACTTCCCTCACAGCAAAACATCCTGATGAGGCATGAAATCCCCCTTTTTCTTCTTCTTTCATTATGTTGTGGTTGGTTTGAATCTTGTTTGAAGAGTTCAACACAGAAATAACGTTTGTTCTATTGGAGTTGACAGGCAAGAACTAGCTTTTGTGGTTCTTAAACTCCTCAGCTTTGTTTTAGCTTTTAATCATCTACCAGAACTGATTCTTGCCTTGTATAATTAGGCCCCTTGTATTCCATGATCCCACAGCTGTGGAATTCACCCACTACTGCAAAGCAGTGCTCCAGAATTCAGGCTTTCGTTTGTGGATAGCATATGGAAAAGGGCACCTATTTCTTCAAAACTGTTAAGACCCTGATTAAAATTCTATCTGTTACAATGACCAAAATCCCTTACAAAAATATAAAGTGAGTTTGAAGTGGAACAGTGGGGTCTCCTGAACCACTAGTTTAGAGGGAAAGCTACTCCATTCATCTGATAAGCCACTCCTTTTTGTGTTGCAGATGGTGTTGGCACTGTATAAAGATTAAAAAAAAAAAATCTTGTGTGTATTTTTAACTGTTTAACTTTCAAACTGCTATTCTTCACTGCACAGTCCTAAAGCAGCTTGTAGTAATGTGATACATAGTCCCACACTGGTGGGAGGGGTTGATGTGAGCTGAAGAGCTGATTTAGGTTACTTGCTGGTAGGTAATTGTAGCTGCAGGCCTATCTGCACAGGATTTGGTTTACCCTAAGAAATGATCTAGGAATTAGTTTCCTCTATTGGAAAAGCTTTCTGGATTATGAAGACACTCAGCCAGGAGGAAAAATAGTACAAGGCCAAATGGTGGTGTTCCTTAGTCTGTCTAGTTGGTAAGGAGAAGCAGCAATCTGGAGTTATTGCCAGGAGGAATTGGAAATGCAAGCCCTGCATTAGGCAGAATTGAGTCCTGGATGAGATGGTGTTATTCCAGCTAAGAGGTGTGAGAGTGAGAATCCTGAGAGGGCAGTTCAGAGATCCTAAATGTGGTGCTAAATAAACAGCAGTACGGGTAGTATCAGCTACCCTTTCACTCTTAGCTTATTTCACTTACTTTACTCTTAGCTACCCTTTCACACTTTAGCTTATTTTAGTCTTAGCATATTTCTCAGTTGAACAAAATTGCTTGCTGAGACTCTCCCTGGCCAGAGGGGGTATATGGGGCAGTTAATCACTTTCACGCATTTTAGCTCTGCAGGTAACCCTCATGTTTCCCTGCCCAGGCTGAGAAATCAATCTCGGTATCTGCTGGTTCAGATAAAAACTTAAGATTCTTGCTGTTTTATTTTTAGTAGCAAAAAGATAATGTTAGTCTTAAATATTTAAACATTTCATTTAATTCACCTGAAACTTATGCAGTTTCCCTATCTTCTGCAGAACAATACTGAAAAGCCTTAATCCAGAAACCAAAGCCATATATATTCTCTGATGTTGATTACATTGCTTTGGCTGTTGTAGAAATTCTTGACAGAGAAAAAGAAAGACTCCTGCAGCTGTAAAGAAAGGAGGTTAATCATACACAAATGACTGCCTGCTCTAGGGCATTTGGAAAGAGAAGCATGTGGTTTTCGGTCATTTCTAGTAAAATGCAAATGAAGCAAGAAGAAAAAATAGGTGGACATTCATGTTTGGTAGGATCCTTGTTGCTCAAAATTAAATTGATATCTGTATGAAGTAATATGCTTTAAAAAGATCGACAAAACGTGCTAGAAGTAGGTAGAAGAATTCCCAGTGACAGAATCAGAATTCCAGGTGCTCTAAAACTGATGGGATGAAACTTAGTGCAATAATACAGAAATTAAAAGTACAAATAGAGGATGGGGCAGTGATTGGTTAGGCAGTCAGATGAGGGTGAGAGTGATGTGTTTATTCTCTAGTGCACTATAACACCTTACCACTGTGATGCTTGATACATTACCAGGAGTGGTGACTATCAGACAGGCTATTTTTCTACTGGTTTGGGTATGCTGAGGCTGCAGTTTGAAGAAGTGTCCTCAGTTTTGGATGATGAGCTTTAAAAAGGATGTAGATGGACTGGAAGGATTGCAGAAGGCTGCAGTAACAGTGGCACAGTTATAGAAAATATGATTCTGAGCAAAAGTTAAAAGTGTGTTTAGTAATGAAAGTAAGGGACAAATGTTATAGTTCTGCAAAGGGTGAGTTAATAAAGATACTTTTTTTGCCTCTTCACAGAAGGTGTGGCAAGATATGACATTTTAGGTGGGACATAAAGAAAACATAGCTAATCAGAGTGATAGCTGCACAATAGAAGAAGTGATATTAGCAATGTTAAAAGTGGGTGGAATTTCCTTTCATGGAGGGTATTTTAGATTAGGTTTGGAGCCTGATGTTTCTGTTTACGTCCCTGCTGTGTGTCAGGTATTTTGGTTATGATGTGCAGAAAGGTTCATGTTTTTTTTGTTTTGCTGAAGGACCGCCTCCCTTAGGTATTTGATGGATCAAACATTAAACTCATATGTCTCTTTAATTTAGTCTTTTAAAAAATTGTGAGTTGAGCTGAGGTTAAGTGGTTGGGGTGTAGTCAAACGCATTTTAAAGAGAAACTTTGTAGTTGTTTTGTAAGAGAAACTTCAGTGAATATGACTTCAGTATTGAATGGCAGCAGGATCAGCATATGCCTGTGCAGAAGTTTTAACTACTTAATGCAGAATTTACAGCTGTGCATCTGAAATCTTAGGGGCTTCTTATATGTAATTGAAATGCTTCTATTACCTCTGGCATAGGGCAAGTTTAAAACACATGCATCCATTAAAGGGATTCAGTATCCTAGAAAATGTCTGTGAAAGTTCACCGTTACATTCATCCCAATGACCATTTGAAAGGTAGTGAAAATTTCTGGAAGAGTAGCATCTGCTTCTAATATTTCAGGATTAAGCTATTATTATTTGGAACTTGATCTTCTCCCCTCAATAGCTAAATAAAATTTTTACAATTTGTAAGGACAATAAGTTGTGGTACCTTTCTTAAGGTACATATGATCTGTTTTGAGCAAACTGATCTTACTCAATAAATTAATTTTAAATTTGCCTCAGTAATATTTATACAAAGTCACTTTTGTTGATGGTTAAAATGTCAAATGCAAAAAACCACATTAACTCTTTTAATTGCTTCAGGTTTGTTTAATTAATGTTTCTAGTAGTTGGAGGAAAAGCTATTCAAACAAATTACTAATTCCTTGGTTTAAGGAGATTGACTCACTCTCAGATGTTGACTTCTGTGGCTTACATTGATGCCTAAGAGGCATAGAAGCTTCCTAGCTAGTATAAAGACTGTCATGCTAGTTTGAAGTTATAGTTGCTTTCACAGGTTGAAGTACATAGAGTAGAATAACTTCTTACAGCTAGTTGGAAAAGCAGTTCCAGGAAGATTTACATGTCTACTAAGTCTGCTGTCAGCAGCGCTGTTGCTTGAGTTGCAGGAGGGAGTCTGAGCTGGAGGTTGAGTAATGTACTCTGGTTAAGGAGAGTCCTTGTTAATACTTTAATCAAACACCTGGATTGATGGTGCTAATTGCTTATTATTGTTAACCAGAGACTAAATCTATGGTGGTTGACTGTTTTAGAAAGCTTGAGAAAGCATTATTCATCTCTGGCTACATAGTTCAAAATATATTTTACTGCTTCTTTTAGGGGTTCCTGAGGGCTTGGTTGTGATTAGATTTTCTTCTTTTTATGTTTGTTAGATGAAGAGAGATAGAATCATAGAATCATTTACGTTGGAAAGGACCTTTAAGATCATCGAGTCCAACCATCAACCATGCCCACTAAACCATGTCCTGAAGTGCCCTGTCTACACGCTTTTTGAATACCTCCAGGGATGATGACTCAACTACTTCCCTGGGCAGCCTGTTCCAATGCCTGACAACCCTTTCAGTAAAGAAATTTTTCCTAATATCCAATCTAAACCTCCTCTGGCGCAACTTGAGGCCATTTCCTCTCATCCTATCACCAGCCACCTGACAGAAGAGACCAGCACCCACCCCACTACAACCTCCTTTCAGGTAGTTGTAGAGAGCGACAAGGTCTCCCCTGAGCCTCCTTTTCTCCAGGCTAAACAACCCCAGTTCCCTCAGCCGCTCCTCATGAGACTTGTGCTCCAGGCCCCTCACCAGCTTCACTGCCCTTTTCTGGACATGTTCCAGCGCCTCAATGTCTTTCCTGTAGTGAGGGGCCCAAAACTGAACACAGTACTCAAGGTGCGGCCTCACCAGTGCCGAGTACAGGGGGACGATCACTTCCCTGCTCCTGCTGGCCACACTGTTTCTGATACAGGCCAGGATGCTGTTGGCCTTCTTGGCTGCCTGGGCACACTGCCGGCTCATATTCAGAGCACCCCCATAATTACTTATGATAATTACTTATTAATTCATGTAATCAAAGTAAGGTGAGTTTGGGGGTTTTGTTGGGTTTTGGTTTTTTGTTTGGTTTTTTTTCAAAGGAAACAGGTACTATTTGAAAAAATTTAAAAGTCACAAAGGGAAAAATGTTCTCACTGCCCTCATTCAATAAATCAGCAGGAAAGATCAGGGATTTTAATAAATACTCATTAAGATTTCTGTTAGGAAAATGATGGGGTTTGGCTATTAACATATTTTTAAGGAAGTGTAGAAAGCATCTGAAACAGGAATATAGAAGAACTTTGTACCACAAATCACAAAAAGAATGTACACTAGTTGCAATGATTTTACTTAATAAAAAAAAAGTTTCCCTTTGTAGTCCCAGGATAATTTTCTAAGCAAAGTGCATCTCTGAACTTAGAATTTGAGAGAAGATATTAGAAAGCATACTACTTCAGCAGTGGCAGGGTGGGAGCTCTCTACGCCGTTTCAGGTACGCTTTTAGACCTGGATAAGAATGCCAGGTCAAGAGCATTCCATGTGTCTGTTTTCATGTTTGTTAATAAGCACAGGGTCTTTTTACTTTAGAAAAATATGAGGGTGTTGGTGTGCATTTATGCAATCAGGGTGAATAGCAAGCCTCCCATGATAAAAGTTACAGTTTGACCTAAAGACCGGGACTGTTACACAGATTTGTGTCTTCTAAATTACACAGAGAGTGAAGTGCAGGGTATGGTTTCAGCATGACTTAATGCAGTATGTATCAATATATGAACATTCCCAACTATAACCCAGCAGTTGCACTACAGTTAGACTCCTAAGGTTATTAAGATTAATTGGAGAAGAAAATCTTCTTTTTTTTTTTTTCCTCGGAACAACAATGGTTTTCCCAAAATTGTCCAAAGTGGTCTGTATTTTGGCCAGAGGAATGTAATTGGCTTGACAATGCCTGAAGTCCGTAATCAGCACTGTTTTCTGTGCTAGTGAAGTTCTCTTTCCAAGAAAAAAAAAAACAGAACTTCCGCAAAACTTTAGGTTTTTAAGAATGCAACTTTTGTCTTAATAAAATTATTAATTGGTTGCTAATAAAACCCCAAAGGGTGTTTGTCTTTTTTTCCTTTTCTCCTTTTTTTTTCTTTTTCCTTTTTCGCAAAGCCTGCGATTTGGCCATTTCAGCCACCATAGTTGCCCTTCTGATTTCCCTGGTATTCCTGCCACGTTTCAGCAGTGTTGTTTGGTGACGGGTAGTATGATACTCAGTGTTTTGCCTAGTGCCTCAGCTGAGAGGTTGTAGTACTTACAGAACACAGGAGTGCTATCATTGACTTACTTCCTTCATGAGGTCTGACTTTCTTGATGCCCATCTTTCCTTGTGGTGGGAGTACTTGGTTTCTGTTAAAGCTGGGATTCGCTGTGCTGGCATTTGGATGCAGCTGAATTCACCCTTAAGAATAGCCCATGCCTCCTTAGGACTCATGTGATAGGTGGAATATAATATAAATTAGTGCATATTTTAGTCTAGATGTCTCACTCGTATTTGAGTACAATGAGGTAGATCCTGTATGTGAAGCAATCTCATACAGAAAAGGAAAGGTTTCTATGGTCAAAACAACTAGATATACAGAGGGTGGTATGCTGTCTAATATTCTTATAGTGACTAATAATCTAATTTATTTGCAAAAGATACATCTGGTTATATACTAGCATTTAAAAAAAAAATCTGCATTTTCTTTAAAGAGAATGGTATTCATTATATAGAAGGACAAACATGCTACCAGTTATTCTTATCAGAAGCTTGTAATAGGAAACTGAACAACCATTTGTCCACGTTTATTTTCTTCTATTTCATGTCTGTCTTTTCTGTGAGGTGGTATCTCATTTTTTCAGTTACTCCTGACTTTTCTAAAATGTGTTTGGCATGCCAGCATGCTTATTAAAAAGGCTTAATTATTCTCCATTATTTGTTTTGAAGTACACTGCACTTGCTTGTTTCTAATCCCTGAACTGATCTCTTCTTCCTTTAATGCAATTACACTTAAGTAGAAATTACTATCTAGATTGTTAGCTCCGATTCCTCTGACATAAGATACTTTCTAAACAGAAATCTGATTTAGAGCCAGATTAAAAACACAGGTGCTTATAGTTTGGGAATTGGTTTTCAAGTTGAGAAGGTCTGCATGAGCAGAAAGTCATCAGTTGGAAGAACTGGTCTGATTCAGACTTGTGATACTGTCCTTGTATCGGGTCTTAGCCTCAATAGTTTTCATTTTCTATCACCAGGGTCCTCCAGGTCCTCCAGGTTTACCTGGTCCATCAGGAAAGAGGGGTCCTCGGGTGAGTAAAACGGCTATATTCTATTGTAGCTCTAGGCAGGTCAGCAATAATCAAACTGGAGTTTGCATCATTTTGTGTTTCTCAACTTTATTCATATGCTTGGTGATTATGAAAGTGTATGATTCTTAACATTTGGCAAATAGGTTAAAGTCAGGCAAAGCAAGCAGGTTTTTTTTTTCTGCTGTGAGCCTCCAGCATAGTTAATTCCATGTATGGGTGCATACACAGAGCATTGTTTCATTTGTACCTAGATTTTGCTGCTTGCAATATTAACTTTTAGTTTTGCCATACTGCTCCTATCTGCTGCAATCTAAGGTCATGTTAATTTGTTTTTGGAATAAGGGGGAGTGAGCAATGCATGCCACTGCCACAGAGGAGCAGGCGGTGGATACAAAATTAACCACTGCAAGACAGAGTGGGGGGAAAAACCCACTCCCAAAAATCTGTTTTAGTTTCTTGTGTTACAGCAGCTTGATCAAGGGGTGATAGATATCTGGGTAATTTGCCCAAGACATGAGCTACAGTAGCAAACATTGATTTATTTTGTGTGACTGAGTGCACCCCAAGATGAGCAGGGACAGCAGCCTTGCCCTGTGCCACGGGACAGAGCACAGAATTTGCTGCGGTGAGCAGAAACCCGTGCCCCAGTTGCCAAGAGCATGGGAGGAGCCTGTGCCATGGCAAGGACCAGTTGACAGGGCAAAAGAGGGTAAATCTGTGTTTGCACAATTGTGTAAAAAAAAAAAAAATGCTTGAGTAGTCCTGAGGTCATAGTTGATTTTGGGGGGTTTAGGAGAAGGGCAGCTGGAGGGAACAGGTGAGGATTTGTTGTGTAGATGATTTCGGGCCATGGTATTTGGGGATGTAAGTGGTTATGGCTGGAGTGTACTTATCTAGGCAAATCACAAGTGGGAGATAAGGGAGTAGTTTATATGAAGGCTCAGCAGACGTGTGGGAGGAGTTTTTGACTCAGCCTTTGAGGAGCGTTTAAACAAGCTGCTGCTCAATAGTGTGTTGAACATCCTGTGCTTTGCTGGTTTTCAAAACTTGGTCCGACTGGGTCAAAGGGGCTGAAAACCAAACTGATGCTTTAGAGCAGTGGGAGGCAAGGGAGTGGACAAGACACATTTAAAAGTACAAAACTAAAAATATTCCTTCAAATCCATATCTTCCTGACTTCTTGGATCCTTTTTTCAAATTACCCTCCTATGTAAGAGCTGACCATTCTTACAACTTGGCTTTTTATGTTGCATGGTGCCTCTGTTGAGGATGCATATGGCATCAGAGGCAGGATCCCACATACTCAAGTAGATCCTCACAATTGGGAGCCTGTCTTTGATTTAGGGGAGGCTGCCCATCTGTTTAAAGCCGTGCCTGTTGGTGAGATCTCTCTTGCTCAATTGTTGTTCATTTGGGGTTTTTTTTCTGCAGGTCTTTTTTTACAGGTATAGAGTACTTAAGAGCACAGTGCTCTACTGTGTGAGTTTTCTGGATTAATTATTGAGTAGGATATGCATTCCAATGTGAAGAGACAGCTTACAGTAGGGCCTGAAAAAGTATGGAAAAGGCTGAGATGAATATTTACCAGTAGCTCTGAGTTTAAAATACACATTTATATGGGACAAGAAAGTCTATGAAACTATTTGATAAAATAAATAAAAGTTTTGAAATGTCAGTGCTCTTTAATTTGTGCAATGCTGATAAATTCAAGCAAGTACAGCTAGTGAAGATACACGGTATGATAGATGAGGTTTTTGAGCCAAAAAGCACATAAAACCTTGTTGATGCAAAGTTCATGTCCACATCTACCAGTCTGCCCTGTGATTTCTGTCTTCCTTCACATGAACTGCCATTTGTGATCCTGAAATGTGACTTGAGGTGTTGAAGGGAAGCAGCAGAGTGCAGAGCCGCATTGCCTGGGCCACCTTCAGAGTCTCTCGGGTGTGTGCCCAAACCTGATCCTGGCAGAGATTCACATGGGTTGGACACTTTGGGCATGGTATCAATGACTGATTAATGGTTAGAGATTTCCCTTAAAAATTGATTTTGATCTCTGTAATTCTATGGTAGAGAAGTCCGCATCTGACAGTTAAGGTTTTCTAAGTGTCCTAAGCGTCTTGGCTTGTTCTGAGTTTCTCAATAATGAAATTTCAGCAATTTCATAATTTAGTCAGTGACGAGACAAATTTCCCCTGATGCCTGTCATTTCATGAGGACACTTTTGCATCTCTCTGTTGCAGTACGATGCCCCAAGATAATAACATTGCAAGCAGCAAAAGCTGAGTCACTTCAGCACTGCAGCTACACTGGCACTTTCTATTTTTTTCCTTTCTCCTAAATCCTTGAGAGCCCGTGCAAAGTTGCCAGTGTGCAAACTGATCTCTCAAACAGCATATGGGATTAGCATTTCTGTGGAGTTGTGTCAACATTGTCATTAGTGAGAAGGAGCACTTAACAGGTACAGCTTTCAGTGTTACTGCAAGGTATAACCGGTAAATTCAGCCTCATGTGAGGGACACACACACCGAGTTTATCTGTTGCTAGACCACTGAATATATGAGAAAGCTGAAAAGGATTCTTATTACTTTTGGTATTTGGATTAATCGTTTGGGTGGAATTTTGGCTTTAATGAATTCAACAAAAACTTTGTTGCCAACTTACCAGGGATAGGTTTTCACTGGTTTGGTTCTTCAGTGTTTGGAAGATGAATAGCTGCTGACAGCCATTGCAACAAGTATTTTCCCTAATGTGCAGTTTGTCAAGGAGTGAGGATTGCTGAGCATATTGCAGGAATAGACACTTATCCTGGAAGATAAAGATAGTATTGATAGCATATTCTGTTCCTGGAATGGTTTAAGTCCAGCTCTTTTAGTAACAAGCCAATTTTCTACACTGGCTGTGGGAGAATCAGGTTGGTGAAGGTTTTTTGTCCATTATTTGTTTAGAGAAGAATACATTGCTTTGAGTCATCCTTTAAGTCAGTGAGAACTGATCCAGTTCCTTCCCTTTGCAGTGTATAGCTGGATACCGCAGAATGTGATTTTTCTGATTTTATGCCATGCCTCCAAGTTTTGCAGCTGAAGGGCAACATTGCAGTGACTGTGTGCCAAATACCTGTTCAGAATTATTTGGGAGGACAATGGAAACTGAGATGTTTAAAAGAAAAGGAAGTACTTGGCTTTACTTTTAATTTTTTAGGAAGATGTGCATGGTTTTTTTCTTGAGAATCCTTTGAAAATCCTAACCAGTGCTTCTAAAAGCAACAATGATGCAGTAAAATAACTCTCTGCAAACTGTTTATACTTGTTCAGTGGAGTACTGAATAATCCCACTCCTTTTTTTTTTTTTTTTTTTTTTTTNACCACATGGTAATCCAGGTTTGCCAGGATTGCCAGGTCCAAAGGTGAGTTAATTTATCCATGTTGCCATGTAAATACATGAACTTCTTAATGACTTTTTGGAAGCCCTAGAACTGTTTCCTATAATAGGAGCAATTGGCCTTCTTTGGTTTACAGATGGAGACTGTTACTATAAACATATTTTAATTAAATGTAATCAATCAAATTGAACTTCAAATCAAAACAAAATAGCAGTTTATTCAGGGGAAAAACCCCCATGTGTGCAGAATTATGACTTAGAAACTGTTATCCATGCAAGTAGTCTGTACTTCCCAAAAGAGTTCCTGTAAATCAGCTCAGCCTCTTTGATAAACTGGAATTTAAGTGAGAATAAATATTTAATTGCTTTTTGTTTAAAAAAAAAAGGAAGAAAAATAGACTGTCATTCTCTATTAATTCCTCTTTTTTTGTCAATGTCTAACCTTTGATATTTAAATATTCTAATATTTCAGACATTGCTTTATTAATATGCTAGAATAATTTTCTGAAGATTTATGGATGTGATATTTAAAACCAAAGACAAAATACGAGACTGGAAGCTCAAATAAAACCCTTCAAACTTCTGTAATGTAGGCCCTTTAAATAGATTTGACAGATTTGTGCAGTTGCAGAATGCCTTCAACTCACATTTAGTTTGAACAATTTGATAGATATGTTAGGAAAAAAACAGGCGCAACCATGATTTGTTTTAGTGCAATTCCTAATGGCAGGAATCTGACCTGTCATGACAGGCATTAAAAACTGCTTGAGGACATAAAAAGAAATTTAATAAAGCTTTCAGTGTCAAACACTGTAAACCCAAGTGACTATTTTTTGTGTGTGTGCTTTAGCTATTATCTAGTTCTATAGGAACAGTTAAACTTAGAGAGTCACAATTTTTACCATATTTATGCTGACTATATAATAGAATACATTGCTAGGAAAATAATTGTAACCAATTACTTCTAGGATATGTTTTATAATGTATTTTCCCCCTCCACTGGATCATAATTCTGATCAGTTCTGCAGCTGTCTCCATGATTTAAATAGAAGGAATTGTATGTGTATGCATGTACCTATATATATTTTATATATATGTATAAAAAATACATATATGTATATATTACTAGTTGCTTAGTGATCGCTTTCATTTCTGTTAGACTATAGATTATCCTTTCAATACAAGTATCTTCTGAAACACTTTTCTTTAAATAAAAATTAGCCAGGTGCTCACCAAGTTTTGACTACAAAGATCCAGTTGACCCCCACTGACTATGTAAGCTGAAATGAAACACACTTTTGTTTGATCTTAAAACATTGCAGACAAGTTGCAACAGTTTTCTGGCAGTAAATTAATGCAGAATTTTATTCTGCCTTTTAGATGCATGCGTTTTTTCCCTCCTGTGCTGAAGCATCCTTTATGCACTTGCTTTTGAAGCATGGGACATTAGCTAATACCCTTACAGCATAGTATCCAGCCCTGAGTGTGTGCTAGCAGTTTCAACTGATAGCTGATGTCCTCTGCATTTAATTCCTGATAAACAGTTGATGGGTGTTTTTAAAGTCATTTAAAAGTATTCATGAGGTCTGGCTGTATTCCTGGCTCTCTGAAAAATGGATTAGTTGAGAAAATCTGGTTTGTGGATTCTGGCACTATTCTAACTATACTGTAATGTTACATAGATTAAAGAAGTGCTTTATTTTATCTTCGCATCTTGACCTGTGGTGACATGTTGTTAATCCACAACTGAAGGCAGTGCATAACAATGGCTGTTTGTTTTTTAGATTAAAAATTATGAGGAATTAATTGTGCTTATAAGGGAAAGGAAAAACGATGGGTAAGTTATCAGAAGGCCTGTGTTTTAACTAGCTGAGAGCTGATTACAATTTTATTACAACTCTTAGTTCAATATGCCTGTGTTGGAAAGTGGAAGCAGGAAGGCAGTTTGGAGGTGTTCAAGGAATATAACTATTTACCTTCCAAAATGTAAATCAGCTGGAAAATACTCGGATAACTCCTGCCATGGTGAAGAATTGTGTTCTCTGTGGCCTGACACATCAATTTAATACAACAGGTTCATTTTGCCGTATTTCCAGTCTTTGTTTAGTTTCTCAAGTGGCCTCACATTGTACAAATCTTAACCGCAGAGGAAAGGATAACCCCGGATCTGCAGTGCCCAAGAGGAGGGTCAGGCCTGTTAGCATTTCAAGTGAAGGCCCTGTATCTTGCAGATCTAAAACGGCTGACCATCAGGGAGCCGCACGCTGCTTGTCTTGAACATCCCTCTGAGCATCCAGTGTTGCCCCTGAGAGTAGGACTGTGCTAGCAATGTCTAACCTGATTGTGCCAGCTGTTTTTCCCAACTTCATCTCTCTTTCAATGAAGGGCATGTATCATCTTTAATCTAGCACTGCTGTGGGATAATTTTAATAGTAACTTTTATTTCCTTGGCTACATAAAACAAATTTTTGAGTGAGAAGAGTAGATCTTGATGCTTATGAGTAACACCCAGTGTTACTCTACAGTTTTGAAATCAAGAGCACTGTTGTAGCCTGTGCCATTTATATGAACAGCTCAATGAAATGTTACAGCGCCTTTTGCATGCAGCTTTTAGCATTAATTAAACCAAGGGGTTCCCCATTTCCTCCTTGATTACTGTATTTTCAGTTATTAGTTCATGAATGTGGTTTCAGCCTATGGGTCTGGGAACTCCCCAGGTGACTGCTCGGTCAGCGTGAAACAGTTCATCCAGGGCTGTCTCAGGAGGTGCAATTTGCTTGTGACTCTTGTTCTAAGGTCAGTGAACTTGACTCCGAGGGGTTTGTGGTGGCAGAGCTGCCTGTAGCCGACAGCTCTGCAGGGCCCGGCTGCCAGGCCTGGCTTGTCCTGACCAGCCCCAGGTCCCAGGCCTCTGTGGCACGTTGACCTGCAGTGCCTGGCGCTTCGTGTGGCTGCAGGCTCTGGCAGTGGTGATTTGAAATAAGAGAGATTGGTGTGGCAGCACCCTTCCCCTCTTTGTGGCCTAGTCTTGGATGTGGATTCCAAGCCAAGAATGTAATTCTTGTAATTCCTAGCCAAGAATGATCAGCTGTCTCATCTGCTAGGAAGTAATTTAGAATTAAACAGAGGCCTTTGCTGCATGTGTACAGCTCTGTCCTTCGCAGTCTGTGCTGTGTGGGGCAGGTACTGAGCGTGAGGAAGCCTGGACAAGGTTATAATCAATACAGTAATACAGCCCAATGATCCTGCACAGTGTTTGGGGAATAGGTGGTGTCCTGAAGTGGTGGAGGCGTGGGGAGAGCATTTCAGCTGAGGTGTCTGCTGTAATCCTGCTAGGATTTACTAATAAAATCTGCTTATCAAAAGTTTTTGTGACATTATGACATTTGGAAAGTGTAAATCTCATTTTTATGTGAATTCACACTCTTCTATTTTGTTGTAGTTCTTTACTGAAAAAGTTATGAGAAGAAAAATCTGTAATAACAAGTGCATTTTATATGAACATTCCCCCTCCTCTTGCTGTAACAGTTGAAAATACTTGTCTCCACATATATAATTAAAAACTCTCTTCCCTGATGATATTAATGAGCTTAATTTCTCTGCAACAGGGCCCTAAAGGAGACCCAGGATTCTCTCCAGGACAGGCAAAACATGGAGAAAAGGTAATAATTCCTTAATTACAGAAAAATGTTTTGTCTGTCCCATTCTTTCGTTGAAGTGTTGTTTAACATTCAGACAAGTTATAACAGCACAATGCTTTGTATTTCCAGTGATGCTGGTATATTTTGACACTTAATTATGTGAGACTGACCAGTGCAGACACAGGCGATGTAATGAACCAAAGAGAAAAAAATTATATTCAAAGCTGAAACTTAAACTATATATTTGATTTAATTTTTAAAAATAAAATAAAAAAAATTAAAAGGGAAGTACTTCTAGAACAAATGAAATTCAATTCTGTTAACACTGATATAACAAAGTACAAATTCCAGTTTTCTTTAGTACCTTGCATTAGTCCAGAAAGTTGTGTAAGACACACAATATCTGGTGATGACAAGTGCACACACATTATTGCATGTCATGTTGTATTTAACCACGTTTTTTAACAGACTCTTGATGCTAAGATTTGTTGTTTCACTTCAGAGGCTTTTCCTGCTAGTTCCTCCTAAGCTGCTTTAGCCAAACTAGCGGTTGTTCTCTCTGCCCAAAATATTTGAGTATAATTATTTTAAATGGTTCCTCATAGAAATTGTGGGCTTGAAAGCTTGTGATTATTTCATTTTCAGATTGCAAATCTAGTGACTATGTATGAAAATATAAAATCAGTGTGATAATACTGAAAATGTAATTGCATGGTTGCATTCTAATGTGTTAGCCTACGCTATATCTTTTAGAATATCTTGTATTTATGCTAAGTTTTAAGAGCATTTGCTAGTTGTTCAATTGTGGAACATTTGTGCTAAGTAGAAAACACTGTAGGAGTCCAGGACCGCTCTCCGTAATGAAGCAAGCATTAGCAAATAACTATTGTTTACTAGCTGCTGATGTGTACATAAAATAACTTTAATGCATACATTGGCAAACCCTAAAATTCACAAATATATATATTCAATGTTAAATGGCTGCTGAGCAAAATTCAGAAATGTGTCTGTTGATGCACTGATAAGAAATTGAAGGGCAATGTTGTAGAAAGTGCAACATTATTTTAATCTAACCAGCTTTTGCTTTTGGCAATCTAATCATGGTGCTGTGAACTATACATGTCTACCTGAAACTCAAGGTATATTGTTTGCATGAGTCCGAGCTGCCACAAAACAGTCTAAAGCCCACCCATGTATATGTATGACTTACACCTAAATATATGTGGAATGTATCTATAATCCAAAAATACGGGATTTATATGCATTTTTATAGTTCTTACTATTTCGGGTTCTTAATTTTTCACCCAAGTCAAATTTGCTCAACCTAAGTAATGGACTTGAATTTACTTTGATGCTAACTCAATTCCAGGATCTGTTCCTTGACTCATTAAATTTGAATTTGGGCACTAATCCTGAAAGAGTGAGTCTCCTCACTGTCAGTCCTGAGCAAGGAAAAAAAGAACTGGAACATCCTTCCCTCCTCACCCATCTGCAACAACTCTAAAATAATGTATCTTTTTCCATTTCCCTAGCGTTTGAGGTGCTCTAATTCTCATTCACATGTACCATCATGTAGTTGCAAAGTTTAAAGAACTTGAATGAGAATAGTCATATGCCACGATAACACCTTTTCCAAATGCATTTTTCATGTTGTCTTTTACACAGATTATATTTATGCCATGTTTTATGCAGCACATACCATAATGGTGTCCTGATCCCTGGTTGAGGATTGGTGCCATAACAGTAACACAAACAATAAACAGTAATAGTTCAATATATGTCTTAAATTGAGGTGAAACCACTCACTTCTGAGGGAAGGGTTACCTCAAGAATTGCATAGCTTCTTCATTCCCATTTATGTTGGCCAAAAGTAAATGTTGTGAGGTTGTGAACTAAGTCTGTTCCAGCCCTGATTTGGCCGTGTTGTATGATGCAGGAGCATGCACGTTGCACCATGTGGTTGCAGTTGAGGAACCATTGCCTTTTCAATTTTATTTCTCAGAAAAAAAAAACCCAAAAACTGTGCCTGATAAAACAACATTAGCTACTTCTTAATACCAAATGTCCAAGAATGCAGAGAAAATATGAAGTCCTACATGTTTATAGGCCTGTGTCATGTTCCATTGAAACACAGTGATTCTGGATGTTTCTGTTGTACAGGGTGATCCAGGCCCCATAGGCTTTCCAGGCCCACCTGGGATCAAAGGCCAGAAGGTAAGATTCTGTTTCCATTTTCATGTAACCCTCACTGGCTCAAATCAATGGCCATCAGGTGGATGTCTGGTGGTTGAGATGCGATGGAAGGGCTTTATGCCTGCTGTTGGTACTGTGACTGTCTACTCTGTCAGGCTCCAGGGCCAACAGTGCAAAACCTCCCTTGCAACTAAATTAAGTGAGATCATCGCAACAGAATGTAAATCACAGCTGCTTAGGTCGGTGTTCTTCAGAAGGCATGGCGTGCCCCTGCTTGAACAGAATAGGTGCTAGGGAAGATAGGCTTGCCTGCAAGATACAGCCATTTTTAAATCAATTTGATTCAGTTTTCAGTAATAGTTTTTTTATTTCTTTTCCTATATTGTGTATTTTGTAGTATAGAAGAAGATCCATGAGGTCATGTGCTCAGTATTTCTGCACTGAATTACTTACTTTTTTCCAAATGTGTCAGAATTGCTAAAATAGAGCTCAGGTGAAATAAGTTCCAATTTTGGATGCTACATAACATGTTATTTTTTTAATATGAGAAACGTCAGGTGCCACAAACTGCATTTAAGAAATATATCCAAATTATTGCAGTCCTATGTATACAGGAAACCATAAGGCAGACAGGTAGTTTTGGGAAGAGAACATGAAGGATGTCAATAGAGGAAATGAGACAACCACAAGAAAATGAGCACAGAAGACTGAGGGAGTAGATATAGTTTATGTGGAAAGAGAGGTCACCTGACATAGGTCCAGTAGGCTGCTCTGATTAGTCAGATAGTGACAAACTGGTAAGGTGGCAAAAATCAGCAAGAAAGCTGTGGGAAAACTACTATTAACTGCTGTCTTTGCAGAAGATAGTTCAGTGTTGCAAGTGTAATAGAAAAACATGGAGAACAGATATCACAGCAGAATTTTAAATTGGTATGTAACACTAAAGGCAGCTGTAAAGTGTCCAGCAAAAGGATGGAATGAATTGTTAGTAAGGTAGGCCCTGGTATTTTTGGCCTTAAGTTTTGACATATAGAGAAGGAATATTAATTAAATGCATGCTTGCTATTGAAACTAAAGAAAAATGGCATTGCACCAAAATTTATACTAAATGTTATGTTTTAAGATGGCTTCATTCAACATTGTCTTGATCTTAAAGGGTACGACCTTTTTTTTTTTTTTTTTAATAAAGTCTAGTCATTCATTTCTGGAATTGACCAAAACATAGTGAAAATGTGACCAGAAGAGGAAGCTATCACTGAATTAGCACCAGGAGGAGTGTGGAAATTTATTTTGCCAAATATGTGGCTCACAGTTCTATGAACTGAGAAAATGCATAGCTGTGACAAGAATTTGCATCCCCTCTGTTGAGAATTAATATACAACTCTGGACACCGATAACTTTTGTCACTGCTGATCTTGGGCCACCTTGAGATTCCCCAAGTATTGTGCTTTCTTATTTCATCAGGTTTATAGTTTTGCTCTGAAAACAAAGTAGTTTTTGTTTTAAAGCTTTTTAGATGAGGAGCAGCTGTCACTTGTTCTGGATTATGAGACTGACATTTTGGGGCAAGGAAATTAAAATCTTATGGCCATCATGCTCTCTTCCTGCCAGAAGAATTCATTCCTTATCTGAGGGTTAGAGACTCTGGAGAATCATGCTCCGCTGATCACTGGAAATTTTACTCTCTGTTTCCATGTTGTACACATCAGACACTAACTAGAACCATGTTTAAGATAACTTCTGCTTCACCCAGATTGTAAGAATACCAGCTTTAGAACAACACTATACCTGTAAATGGTCAAAAGTATTTCACGCTTAGTTTTTTTAATGACAAGCCCAAATTTATTATGTTTTCAATAATTGATCTTTGGTTACTGCTTTTCAATATATGTAAATAGATAAACATGCTGTTAGCTCATTGTTGTCTCCAGAAATTATTTTCAAAGGTATGCAAGCACAAGTAGCTGTGAAGTAAACCAGCTACAAGAAAAAACTGCAGAAAAATCAAGTACCTCCATTTTTGTTTTGTGGAATTGCTATAATATTGAATAAATAGCATATTTCTGATATTCTTTCTCATCCAGGTAAAAAGGAAGATAAAAAAATCCTACATATGAGTTAATGGTGTCCCAAATTCTATTTGATTTTGACAGTCAGCTTGTGTTAACTGAGTAGTTTCTAAACAATGAGATATTTGATAGTGAATAAAAACATTAACGTTCTTCCAGATATGTTTAGTAGTGTAATACAAATCTGTGTTCATTTCATGGCAATTACTTTCTGTCATATTGACTTTTGTCAGTGTTTTCCTGAAACACCTTGAAATTTGAGGGTTTTTCTTTATGGAATTCATCACCCATTTCCCATTAACTGGAGTTGTGACTTTGGAGAGCTGAAGTGGAGGGAGTGCTGCAATGCCAGCTGCCCTCCACTGTGTGTGATCGCCCCATTCCAGGGTGGCTGTGGCTGTGGCGAAAACTATTTAACAAGTCTTCTAATCAGAATTTGCCTGGTTCTGAACTTCCAGTGCAACTTTATTTGGTCCTTATACAAAAACATGTGTTGTGGAAGTTTGAGGCAAGTGTGCACATTATTTTCACTTTTTTTTTGACAAGAATGACTTTGAGAAGCCACATTCCCTGTGCTTTTGGTTCTACTTTTCTGAATATCTGAGATTGTTAGGAGAATTTCGTGGAAAGATTAATTCTACCCCTCCCCCCAAAAAAAGATTTTGAAGCCCTCAATGCAATAGAACAGCACTAGTAAACTACTGTTTTGGATTAGAACTATAAAATGCTGTGCTTCTTTTTATAAAGCTGAGAATCTAGAGGGTTTTTTAGTGAGACAGAAAAACAAACGTATGTTAATAATCAGGACTCTGGGAACAGATTATTGTGATTGACTGTTTTTCATTACATGCCATGTGCCGGAGTATGTGTCCTTGTGGTTGCATATAAAATATGACATATTTCTCATGCCTGTAACACACACTATGAAAAGCCAAGTTTTGCTTGGGGTAGGGCTCCAAATTTCTTCTAGCTTAAGAACAGAAAATTGTATGTTTATGAAGTGTTTAAAGGCCTGTTTTTCAGGCATCTTTTGAAGCAGAGAAGCAATGGCAGGAGATGAGGATTAGTTTGAGGAGAGTGCTTTTTTCCAGAGCAGCTGCCTGATCTCGTATCTGGAGCTGTCTTGACAGGACCATCTTTAAATCAGCACTCAAAACTTTCCTTATATCAGTCCAGAGACCTCACAGAGCGGAAGCCCCCTCCTTCCCCCTCTCCTCAAAAAGGGCCTACTTCACTGTACAGACAGGCAAGTACTTACCTCTGCTAGCCAGAGTACTGGGGGGTAGATTGTCAGCCGTAGAACAGTACTCTTGGGCATTAACTTGCCTGGGATCATGCTGGTACATTAGAATGACTGCAGTGCCTGTGTGGCTGCAGGTACTTTACAATGACATTAGAAAAGATTTTTAAAAAGCTTGGCTACAGTTTTTGGGCTAGCATTATTCCCTAATATGTGTGTAACAGTAAATCATGGGAATCTGGATCTATAAAACGCTGATAAAATTCACATACTAAAGTATAATATGGTAAGATACATTGAAGGAGAAAACTTGGTTGCAACCTGAGAGGGTTTCTTATTTCCTTTTGTCTTTACTTTTGCACACTGTAAGGGGTAAGGCAGATAGATTAATTTCAAAGCATTACCTGTGGTGATGTCAACATTATGCTACCAAGTGTCTCCCACTGCTTCTCCTAGAGAGTGCAATTTTCCTTGAGCAGGAGGAAACCTCAACTCTGTGAGAGAAATTCCTCTACTGAATTAGATGGAGAAAAGCTCCATCTTCTATAGGTGTGCTGGTTTTTTAGTGATATTTCCATTCCTTGGGATATTCGGGCTAAGTGATGCTAGGTGAAATCTTAATTGTGTTAATAAACATCAGCAAACAAGATAGAATGGAGCTATGAAGAAAAAAACAAAACAAAGCACAAAAACCATTTGCCAATGAAGTTTTTCAAAACTGGATGCCATGTGGTGACAACATGGAGCTGATAAGGAAGCATTGCAGAGGTTCATGTGACAGTGCATGGAAATCAGGTTGTATGCTAGACTAACCCTGTGCCCAGAATTCTTTTTTCCCAGCACTTTTCAAAGACTAGTATCTCTCTGTAGCTGACAGTTGTAGCATTAGTTATAACAATTCACCTACTGTTTTTTAAAGGTTACAGAAACTTCTTGGCTTTCTAGCAAAGTTGCCAGTGTTATGCCAGATGTATTTTAATAACAAATGCATAGAAATTCTAATAAAACACCATGGGCACCAGTAAAATGGAAGGACTTGGCTTGAACAGTCCTTGCTGCTATGATTTAACATCTACATTTTGCTATATACAGACTTCACTCAGTCTGGGTCCCACTGTGCTAGGCATATGGTAGAAGTCAGACATTTAAACTTGCTAAAAGTCTTTTCTGAGTCGTATTAGCTGGCAGTAAAGTTTTTTCTCTCACGCAGACCAAAGTATTCTTGCAACTTGCTGTGTTTTTGAAATGTGCTTGAAGGCTATATTGCTATAATTGGAAGCTTCAAACCTTTCTCTTCCATACTGAGCTTTTAAATCAGAGCATTAATCTTCATTAGAAATTGGGAGATACTGCATTTTGCAAACCAGTGCATGTGAACTTGTATTCTTCTTGTTTGCTTTCATCTTAGCTCAGAGCAAACTCAGTCTTAATTTACATGGTACGCTCAAGAATACAACCCAAACTAATAAAAACCTAAGAATTTTAAGAGGATTAGCCAAGTCACAGGAACGGAAACCCTTATGTCAAAACTCTCACTTTGGAATGATACTAATTTTAGCATGGTTTAGCTTCATTCCCAATCAGCATTAAGTGAGTTTTAATAAATTAAGGCCATGTTAACTCTGAATAAGGATATGGGCATACTACTCTAAAATATGAGTTCAGAGCAGTTTTCCTCTGGCAGAAATAAGGTGCTGTTGTGTAGAAACATGCACACCAGTATCAGTCCTCCTTCTTCATCTCACAGTTCCTTGTGTGCCTTCTTTTGAGACTGTCCATACAGGTATTCATCAGCTAAGCTAACCCACTTTGAAACTAAATAGTGATAAATTTATCTTTGAGCATTTCTGTGTATATAGCAGCATTTGCTTTCCTTTCCTCATTGTACAGAAGTAATAAATTACTGAGATCTCTCTTCTAGCAACACCTACTTTAGTTGATCATTTAAGCATAAGAGAGGATAAAATTCCAAAATGGATAAAGCTCATGAAATACAGAGTGGGCTGGGACTGTAAAAAAAACTACATGGCTTTCTGAGGCACATTTTGAAAGCTAAAGATGAGTTACCAGCTTATGCTGGCATGTTTAGTTCTGCTTTAGCAATTCAGTAAAAAAATGTGGGTTTAGGCATGCATTAATATAGTAAATTGGGATATTTCATATTAACTGGTTTGTCCAAGATCAGCTCCTGGCTACCTGTGTTACTGATTTTTTTTTTTTTTTTCCCCAAGAGCAATGCAGACCTGCTTCCTTAGATACAAGTTAACATATATAAATTATTTAGACTTAAGCTATGGGAGAAGATCGAAGCCAGAATACATTCTAATTTTGCAAACTGGCAATGCACTCTGTGTGATTAGCAAAATGAAAGGACACACCTGCTGTGTTGGGTTTTGAGAAAATGAGGCCTTTGGGTTTCTTAATGAGTACATCACTTTTGGATTAAGATTCCTCAAGCAAGCCTATAATAGCAGAATTGCAAATTTTGAAGCCTTGCAGATGTCATTCTCTTCTATTGTCTAAAATTATCACCAAGCCAAATCATTCCATCTTTTAATTTTGTATATGATAACAAAATTAATTTCATGTAGAAGTACTCTTGTGGTCACACAGAAGCTTTTTCCAAAACTTTGGGATACCTGATCTGGTGAAATCAGTTGCAGAATTCCTTCTTGTTACAGTGGGTCTCAAGTCCCTACTGACTAATGACTATCACCATGCTGCAAGGCAGCCAGATGTTTGACATCAGCCAAGACACTCCCGCTACTCAGTCAATGTCTTTGAGGCCAATTTTATGATAGATTTCTATCCAGAATAAGGATTGTTTTGGTCTTTCTTTTTCAAGCTGCAGCTTTTGGAACTTGTGTATTCCCAGTACCTCTTGCAAGTGATGTGGAGACCAGACACTTGGCTTCTGCATCAATCGTGTAACTGTTACAGCCTCCTTTTTAGGCCAGCTTGTCTGGGTATGTTTAGTACAGTGTTAAGACATCCAAGAAGGTTCCCCTTTCAAGTGTACCAATGCAGATGGCAGGTTCCAGGTCTATTTTTAATTCTTTTTTTTCTTTAAGTGCTAAAATATGCATGAAATGGTCAATGCATGGGGAGTAAAGTTTGACAGCTTCATGATTCCAGCACCATTTCTGGCATGAGGAACAGGCTATTCTCCTTACCAATATAAATTCCATAATGTAAGGGCTGGAATTTGTTCTATGTTAATTTCAAAAAGAGATATCATGTGTCCTGGAAGGTCTGCCTGTCTTGAGAGTGTCTTAGAATAGTCTGGGATGACCCTCTACTCATACCCCTCCTCTGAACTGCCTTGTTCAGAAACAACATCGTGACAAGGATTTGGAATGGCGAAATGCACCGTACCAAATCCAGTTCTTCAGTTTCAGCAATAACTGGTGACAGCATCCCATGTACTCATTTGTTTAAAAGAGTACAAGTCTGGAACTGTCTTTAAGCATGCTGATATCTTGAAATTGTCTGAACTGCCAAGAAGATTTCTTACTCCTCTTCTCTAACTCAGCTTTCATATGAGCTGCTAAATGCAAACCATACTAATGCTGCAGGCAAACAAGTTTGGATAATTTTATTCATGATAAAGGGAGATTAGAGTAGGAAAAAAAGGTCCATTTTGTGTGTTTAACTGTATTTATCACATGTCTGTTTCTCTACCTGTAGGGTCTAAAGGGTTTTCTGGGACTGCGAGGGCCGCGAGGTGAGCAGGTAAGTGATGAAAGCACAGTACACTATACTCTACAGATGAACAACTGAAGATAGAAGAATGCATAATCCAATATAAGTGTTCAATATAAGTAGTCAGTGTAAATTACTGACTGTGTAAGGAAATACTTGATAGTTCTTGACCAAGAATTAAGCCTATTTAGAGATCAGTGTGGTAAAAAATGGTCTCAGCAAAATGGAAAAGACCTGCTTGTTTTTCTTCAACTACCACACTGGCTTGGCAGAGGTTGGTGTAAAATTCTTGTTAGAGGCACAGTTCGGATTCTCTCAAAACCTCTACTGATTTAATGCATTTTAAATCTCCTAGCATGTAGAAAATGAAATGGTTATTCAATGCTTTTTCTCACTTCCATGTCAGTTCAAGAAGCAATCTGAATGGTAAACTTCTAAGACATCCAATTGCTGATGTGTCTTGTTAGCATTAACTCCTAATGGCAGAATAGATGGAAGCATAAGTCTCCTTTTGGATGACACTGAAAGGGAAACTGTGATGATAACAGGTGATAGACACTCGAAGGGAGATGAAAACTCATGAATATCACCCATGACATTAACGAGTTTTATACACAAATCTTAACTGAACGAGTG
>VYZV01044421.1:8169-21473 GCA_013401275.1 Pandion haliaetus
GCCCGGCTGCGGCAGCGGCGGCGGCGGAGCGAGGCCCGGCCCGGTCCGGCTCGGTCCGGTTCCGTCCGGTTCCGTCCGGTTTTATCCGGCCCAGCGGTCTCCTCAGCGTCCCGCCATGGCGCTGCTGCGGGCGGCCGCGCTTCCCGCTGAGGGGTCTCCGGCCTGGCTGCCCACCCACGTCCAGGTGACGGTGGTGCGGGCCCGCGGGCTGCGGTGCAAGGGCGGCGGCAAGCCGGGCACCAGCGACGCCTACACCATCATCCAGCTGGGCCGCGAGAAATACAGCACCTCGGTGGCCGAGAAGAGCACCGGCAACCCCGAATGGCGGGAGGAGGGCGCCTTCGAGCTGCCCCCCGAGCTGGGTGCCCCGGCGGGCCCGGCCCGCGGTTCCCTGGTGCTCACCGTCATGCACCGGGCCCTGGTGGGCATGGACCGATTCCTGGGCCAGGCCCTGGTGCCCCTGGAACCCTCCCTGCAGCAGGGCCGCGCGCCCGACGAGCGGTGAGTGGGTCCCGCCGGGCATCGTCCCACACCCGTGGGGGCAGAGCAGGGGAGGCCTCCGGGATGGGCGTCACGGGGTGCCTGTGTGGCCCAGGTTGGGTGTCACGGTGTCCCTTCGTGCCCCGGATCTGCCTGAGCCCCGGGAAGGGCGTCGCAGTGGATAGGGTATACTGCGATGCCCCGGGAAGGGCATTGCAGGAGGTAGGAGGTGGTAAGGTCCGAGCGTGCCCCAGGACAGGGCTTTGCAGGATGCCGCTGGGTCCCTGCGTGCCCCGAGAAGGGTGTCGCTGGGTCCCTGCGTGCCCCGAGAAGGGTGTCGCTGGCGTCAGGGAATCGCGGGGTCCGTGCGTGCCCCAGGAAGGGCGTTGCAGGAGTTAGGTCATCACAGGGTCTGTGGACACCCTAGGGAGGGCGTCACAGGGAGTGGGGACTCATGGGGGGCCAGGCGTGCCCCGGAGGGGCTTTGCAGGAGGTCATCCACCGTCACAGGGGCTGTGCATGCCCCGAGAAGGGTGTCACGGGGGACGAGGAATCGTGGGGTTCACGCGTGCCCTGGGAAGGGCATCACAGAGGATGGGGTGGCATGGGGTCCGTGTATGACCGAGGAAGGGCATTGTAGGGTACAGGGTGTCATGGGGCCCGTGGATGCTCTGGGAAGGGCATCGCAGGGGGTGGGACATCACTTGTGCTCTGGGAAGGGTGTTGTGGAGGATGGGGTGTCTCAGGGTCCTGCTATCCCCCCCTGGAAGGGAATCGTGCAGGACAAAACATTACAGGATCCTTCTTCCCTCTGGGCAGGGGGTCCCAGGGGACAGGATGCCATGAGGTCCCTCTGCATCCCGGGAGTGTCCCCCTGGGGTCTGTCACTCCTGGGAAGCCGTGGCACACATGCATGCGGCGGTTTGTCCTTCCGATGCCTGCGGTGGCTTTGCAGCCCCCACCGGCTTGGTGGGGCCGTCAGTGTGACCTGGTTTGTCGTGGTGCTGCTGCAGGAGTGTCCCCCTGTTTAGGGAACCAAACCCCAGCCCGACATCGCCTCCAGCATAAATCCCTGCGTGTGTGGGATCTGCTGTTCTTCCTCCTTCGCCCAGAAGGGTTTAAAACAATAATGTTTTCAAGCCTTTGCCAGGCAGAGAAATGCAGGAATGTGGATAAAATTCCTTTAGGGAAGAAGTTTTTTGAGATTTGCTCCGCGCAGACCTGGCTGGGCTGCTGTGCACCTCTGGAAGCATCCCCGCTGCTCGCTGGCTCCCCGGACCCCAGGAATTCAGCTGGCTCGCTGCCCGAAGCTGCAGGCTTGGAGAGGAGCCTCCCTCACCCTCCTACCCAGGGCACGGCCAGGGAGGCGGTGGAGGGAGCGCTGGAGCTTGGCAAATGGTGCAGCCTCGCTCCCGGAGAGTGGGATTAACTTGAAAAGGGGTCGAAAACTTTTCCCGTGGAGAAACATGGCTCATTTGCATCTGCAGCCTGTGGAGACTCCTGCTTGCCCTAAAATGGGAGTGTGGGCACGGAGGAAAAGTGACTAACCCCGGAGTTAGTGTCTGAGTGTTTCCCCCCTCCGGCATTTATTTTGCTTTTATTAGCGCTGCCTGGAGAATGGGCGGCGTCGGAGGAGCTGGGTCTGAATTCTTCAGGCCTAATTCAAACCAGCATCATGTGCAGACTTCAGAGCGAGTGAACCGATCCGTGGCCTTTCAGGCGCGCCGGGAGAGACGTGTTGTTTTGGCACGGGAGGATGTGAAATAACTTTCCGTCCTCTTTGCGGTTTGGGTAGCGAGCCCTGCGCCAGGAGCCGGGGTAGGAGCCGTGTCTCGAGGAAAGCTGTGCTCCTGTTATCAGTTTACAAAACTGTGCGAAGCAGGGGGTCCTGCGACAGTCCTGCAAAGGTTTGGGGAGGCTGAGCCTGTGGTCTTGTCTCAAAGGTCTCGGCGTCAGGGGCTGTTAATCCCATGGGTGCAACGTCCAACGCGCTGGGACCCTGTGCTGCCCGTCACAGCTGCCGGTCACCCCAGCGGCACCATTACTGCAGCCCAAGGAGGGCATCTGGGCTGCGAGGCAGGGGATCCCTCGGACAGGACTTTTGCTGTCCGTCTCCCTCCCTTCCTGTAGCTTCGCTTGCATAAGGAAAATTAACTTCCCCTTGCACCATTCAGGATCGCGAGAGCTTTTAAGGCTCTTTATCTTTGCCCATGGTCCCTGATGATGGAAGTGAGCACAGAAAACGTGATGCCTCTCACCCTGCGCCCCGGGCATCTCCATTTGCTCGAACTCCTGAGCTGGAAGGTGTCTCGAAGGCGGGTGGCAGGTCTGCAGTGTGAAAGGGGCTGCCCTTTCTTTTGGAGGGGAGTCCTGACTGCTGGAGCTTGTCCAGCTGGGTGGGAGAAGGGCTGGGGGGAGCCCCGGGGGTCTGGCTCTGCAAGTCGCCTAAGCTTCCAACCAACTTCTGACATCTGGTTCGGCCCCATTGCAAACAACTTTCTTTAGGAGGAAATTTAGTCCCAGATTAAAAAATAGCAAAGCAAACACAGGCTCCCTGCCTCCAGGACTGCACCGCAGAGTGCACCCGGATCTGTGCAGCAGAGATAACCATTGGCCTCTGAGTTGGGGGGGTGGATGAGTTGAGTCTCTGCCATATGCCTGTTTTTAGGAGCCCATCTGCAGTCCTCCCTCTTGGCCATAAAACTGCTGCCAGCTAGAATGGGACCCCGCTTAAAAAAGGGCCTCAGTTGTCAGCGTGTTGACCTTGCTCTCATTTTCCTGCTGATTTTTGTTGCACGGAAACTTTACCGGTGATGATTTTTATACTTGTTTTCAGCTTGATGGAAAATGTTCCGTCAAACTTGGACTCATCTCCAGGAACGAGCCATCAACTGCTGTCTGGGGGTGTTTATGAGCTGTCCTGTTCAGCCCAACGTCTAGGTCGGTCATTTCAGTGTTTTGCCTGGGGGAAAATCAACTCTTGGAGTTGCACAAGAGCAGCCTGAGAGCTCTCGTGGCCTTTTTGGACATCCCAAGCCTTGTCCCACACTCAGCTAACTCCAAGACTTCTAGTTGGCAAGCAAAGCAACAGTGCCGAGCATCGTTTCTCCCTTTCCACTTGAGCCGTGTAGTGCTGTTATTTTTCACCCATGCCTTTTACTGCCCTGCTGAGCCCGATGTGCGTCTCTGGACGCAGTAACCTTTCTGCATCAAAAAACCCCTGCGCCATGGCCCTCCCCAGGCAGGACGCTCCTGGTCCTCACTTCTCCCTCCTGTGACCTCGTCCCCGCAGCTCTCTCTCCTGCCTCAGTTTTTGGGAGCCCAAAGCCCAGCGCTGTTGGCAGGATGAGACCGTGCGAGAAAGTGCTTGCATGCTGGCATGGTGACCATCGCCATGTCCGACCGTAATGGTCTGTCGGTGGGTCCTCGAGCGCTGCTGGCTCAGCACAGGCGGGCGGAGAGACGTGGTTGTTCGGCGGGGTGGTCACTCCCTCCAAAACAAGGGCTCAGCCCAGCAGAAGTGGTTTTTTTTTCTGTACTCACAAGGCAGCTATCGCTTCTGCTTCCTGACATCCAGGAAACGCTGTTGCAGTCCCCTGCGGGGGCTCATCCTGCCTTCCCTGTGGCATGGCAGCGAGCCGGGGAGCATTACCTCCTTGTCCATCCCCGTCAACAGAGCATCTGGGAAGAGTGGAAGTGCTTCCAGTTGCAGTGAGACGAGAGCTTCAATTCGACACCCGTCAAGGCTGTTTTCCCCTTGGCCAGCGCGGTCCGTTGGGTGGGTGGCATGGCGGGGGCTTTGCATTGGGGAGGACAGGAGGTGCACAGTAACGCCTGCAGGGTTGGACCTCGGACCTTGCTGCATGCGGGCTTAAAAGGGCTTTGATTTTGCTCCGTGGGCTGCGGGGAGGGGCAGTGGCCACCCAAGGTTTCCTGGGTTTGGTAAAGAAAAAACATAATTGTCATTACCTCCTTTTTCCCCCTTGGAAATCTGATTTTCATTTGCTTTCTTCCCCCAAGATCTCGCAGCCCCTTGCAAATGGGAAAGATTAAAGCCGTGAGCCTTCCATGGCGAAGCTCTGCAAACACCAGGCTGCTGGAGCTCGGTCTCTGGAGAGCAAAATGTAGGGCTTTGCAGCACTGGGATCCTGTGGCTAAGGGGACAGTAAGTGTAGCAGAGGTGTCGTGATTCCTGGCTCTGGTGTCTTCCTGCAGTGACTTGCAGTTGCTTGCTGGCTGCTGCCTTGGACGGGGAGCGAGTGGCCTTTGGTGTCTCTGTGACAGGGAACTTGTCTTGCGGAGTCGTTACCTGTGAAAAAATTAGCCCAGCTCCAAATTCCCCAAAGCTCTCCCTGCCACAGTTCCTTTTACTTGTTCCCGTCACTCCCCAGCTGCAGAGGGGCTNGCCCTTTGCCCAGGAGCTGCAGCATCTCCACCCTGGCAGCAGGAACGAGACCCATGCCTTCTTGCTCTCCATCAGCAAAGCAGGTACTTTGGGGACAAAACCTTTCCTCTGGGTGCTAAACTTTTCTAGCTGAAGTCCTTGAGGCCACTGGTGCGTCTCCATGTCTTGATGGAGCTCAGTTCTGGGGCAAGGCTCAGTGGAAAAGGGATGGGGATTTCCTTGGGCTTGGGGGGAAGATGTCATGGAGCCAGGCCAAGATGGTTGGAGAAGGAGCTTGTCAGCCCCATCGCTGCCTACTGCTGGCTTGGTATGGGGAGGGAGAAGCAGCGCAGCTGGGGAGAAGGAACGGGCTGAGGCAGAGGTGGCTCAGGGCGACAGAGCTCTGAATTTGCTTTGGCCCCAGGGTGGTTGAGAAGCCCTCCAGAAGGACACATCATTGCCCAGTGGTGTGTGCTGCCCACCTGCGCAGCAGCAAAACAGCGTTGGGACCTCGGATGGGTGAGAAGCACCCTCAGGGTCAAGGGATGGTCCCCAAATCCTGCTGGGGCTCCCTTGCTGTCTGTTGGTCCTTCCTGAGCTAAGCCCTGCACCAGGCACGTTTCCCTTCCCCTTGCTGGTTGTACCCATCACATCCCCTTCTTGCTGCGGCAAGAACAGACGGGTAACGTGCTTTCTGTGGCACTGTCTTTGTGTTTCCCCCAGGCACAGATCCGCTCTCATCCCCTCTGCCAACCCCTCTGTCAGCCCATGGCGCGCTCATGGCCGTTGCCCTCCCTTGTTAAATTAAAATCAGTGGAGATCATTAGTAGCAGAGCACGCGCTGTGGCCTGCGGGCTCTTGGCTGTGGCATCTTTCTGATGCGGTGGTTTATGTTTGTTGCCGTTTCCACCATGGCCTTGGCTCCTGGCTGCGTCTCCTAGGGGAGATTTCTGCACCCAGGGTCAGAGCTCACTTTCTGCTCCCTATCAGGCGTGAGCCAAGGCCAAATCGCTGCAGCAGCGTCCTCCGCACATCTGTCCTTAAGCCTGGGAGAGGAAGAGACCTTGCAGTGGGGTGGAGAGGAAATAGCTGCTCCGTGATAGTTTTGGGATGGAAAGTTTTAATATGAGGGCAAACAGAGCCCTCGTTCTCAGAGGCTGTGATCAGAGGTGTCCGGCAAGCCTCATGAAGGTCTTTGGGGTGGTGGAGAACAGCAGCTGTGATCAAATCCTTGTTTTGGGGCTGGAAAGGCAGCTCTGAGGGGTTGTTCTGTCTCGGCCAAGCCAGGAAACGCCCTGCTGTGTTGAAACACTGCCAAGCAGGGGAAGGAGAGAGTTAGTCCTACCAAAAATTGGGCTGAGATGCTCTCCGTGCTGCTGGAGGCAAGGCTGGGCAGGAGGCAGCCAGGCCTTGGGATAGGGTGCTTTGTGGCCAGTTTGTACTGGGCAAGAGTTTGCGTCTCGGTGGGAGCTCAGGGGAGAGTGTCGGGGCACTGCGGTGCGGTGATGCTGCTTACAAAATGGTGGCAGAGCTTAAGTATGTTCCTACCTGCCCAGTTAACCCCATTTTCACCCAGTTGCCAATGCCGGTTTAAGGGGTTGAAGGCCCTTGCTCTGTTCTGCTCCGGGAAGGCTCTGCTTTTGTTGTTTTTTAAAAGATACTTGAGCAGTTTGATCCCAGCTTTGCAAGTCTGGCATGTTGGGTTTGGACTGTCAGTGGCTAAGAGCACTGGCCCATCACCCTCCATCGTCTTAAACCCCCAAAAGCTGCAGATTCAGGTTTCTTTCTCTGTTTCATGCTAGTCTTCAGAGCCCTAACTGCCTCCAGCTGTCTTTTTCCCTTAGCAGCTGCAGAAAAACCCACAGCCAGCCCAGAAAATGCCTCAGACCTGTTGGTACAAAGCTCCAGACATGGGTGGAGCTGGTGCTATTGCATGTGCTGAGTTCAGCTAGTGCTCATGCCATGTTTCAGGAGCCTCACTGCCTCGGTTCATATTTCCAAGGTGACTCCCTCCCTTCCCCCTGGGGTCTGCCAAAATATTTCTTGCCATTCCTTCCTCTCCAGTGATCAGGAAGGCAGGGTGGGCTCTGGTCTCGGCTCCTTTTGCCCTCCAAGGGGCCATGTCATCATTCTGGGCTGAGCTGGATGGCTCAAAGGCAGCATCTGCATCAGGAGAGGAGTTCTTGGGGTATGCTCTTCGTTGTTCCTGCGGGAATCTGCTTGGTGGTAGCATTGCCCCAGAGGAGAGCATCTGTGGGTGCAGTAAGCTGCTCCCCAGCACCACGGTCCCTTGGAGCGATGCGTCGCAACTCGGGGGCTCTGCTGGAGACACCCCCCTTCTTTGTCACTGTCACCAGAGGGAGAGCATCTGTGGAGGTGGAGAGCATGTCTGCGCTGTGGTTGCTGCCAGGGCAGAACCTAGACCGGGTTATTCTGCCCGTCCGCTGTAGCCAGCTCGTGAATGCACTTATGTAGGTGTCTGCATGAAGGGAAAATGGGCTCCTTGCCACCAGTAACCCTGTGGGCTCCAGGTGCTCCAGTGTCATCTCACCTGTTGAAATCCTCTTGCTCTGGATGCTGCTCCATTGCTGGCATGGGCTGCTGCATCTGCACGGCTGCCACATGGGGCTTTCTCGACAATTGGAGTCCAAAAAAGACCTTGCATCCTTTCTGCATGCGGTCTGTCGAGTGAAAATGGCTTTTAAACCTTTGCTGCCGCCTCCCTTCCTGACCTGGGGCTTGTTGGAACAGGTGCTCGGCAAACGAGTGCAAATAACTGCCATGGGAATTTGCTTGCTTTGTCAGAAGGTTGGCTGGGGACATGGGGTTTGGGTTTCTGGCGGGATGGCCTTTCCAGCCCAGGCTGGGGGTTTGGGTGCCCTGTCCCCGGAGCAGCATCCCATGGCATCCCCAGCTCTGTGTTTCCAGCACATGAGTCTCTTTGCTGGCAAGTCCGTTGAGGGTAAAGGTGTGTGTGATTAGAGCAATCTGCTGCTGGATTTAAGATTTGTTCCTTTTTCCCTTTTTTTCCCCCTTTTTCACGTGTGTGACTCATGGCCAAGAGTGGGTTGCAGTGTCTGTTGATGCGATGAACATTCAATACGTGACCTGTTGCTGAAGTGGGTGTAGCTGGTATTTTAAGCTGCATGAAGCCCTTGGGATTGGTTTCCCCTTTGGAGGACAGGCGCTGCATTCCCAAGCCTTGCGTTGCCTCTAGGTACTAGGTTTTCCATGCAAGCCCTGCTGTGATGCTCTTCCCATTTGGAAGTGGAAAAGGATTTACAGCAAAAATATGTTTCTCCTGCCCATCCCGTGCACGCTGAGTTGTGTGTTAAGCAGCTTCCCAGAAGCAAGTGCACCAGGTCAGCCTGCGGAGCAGCTCCTCGGTGTCGGTCGTGCTTTGCAGTCCTGCAGAGTCAGCTTGGGGCTTGGGTTTTTTTAACTTTTCTTCGTGCCCTTGGTTTCTTGTGCAGTGGGTGAGCAGATCACCAGCGCTGCCTTCTCTCCCATCCTCACATGGGGGCCTTGTCCCTCAGCCTCACTATGCCCGGGCAGCGCTGGCCGGCCGTTCAGGTCATTTGGTGACCACAAATGTGGTTTATTGGCTTGTTCGCGACTCGGAGGATGCAAATCTTGGATGCTCTGGAGCGTAAGCGGATAAATATAGCTGAAGAGATCACTTTCTGTCTCCTGCTATTACTATCTCCTCTTCATTCATAAATGTTTCATGCTCCATTTTACAGCTCCTTAAATCTTCCCTCCTTTATTCCTACCTGTCCATCCTGTGCCAGAGAGGGGAAAGCCTCTGATCTTCTTAGCCTAAATTGATGTGCAAGGAAGTGACCCACCCTTGCTGTCATGCCAGCACTGTCCCGGTGGTTGATAGCTCTTCTCCGTGCCTGGTGTCTACCCTGCTCCCGAAACCACCCTCCCTCCATGCTGTCACACACCCCTGCTTGCCTCTGCCAGCCAGCACAGAGGCTGCAAGGGCAGATTTGGGGGCAGTGGGGGGTGTGGGCAGCCATCCTCTGTCTCCTCTGGGTACCGGGTCCAGGAAACAGCATGTCTGGGGGCTCTGCAGGTCTGGGCTACCCCAGTCCCCCCATAGCCAAGGGGAGGTGCCAGGCGGCAGGGTCCCGTGGGGCACCGCTCCGGCTGGGATGCAGGAGTGAGGGTGCTCAGGACCTTGCCAGGATGGACCTTGTGCATGGAGCGCTTAGGTGCTGCAGGATACGTGCCTGGAGCACCAGCTCCCTAGCACAGCCTGGGTGTTGCACCAGGCTTGCCAGAGAGCTGTAGGCACAAGCAGGGCTGGTTTTTTTTTCCTGGTTTTCATCATGCCTTGCAGGTTTGCAGGCTGTTCCCTGCCATCGAGACCCACTGGAGTGACGTGTCTGTTCCTGGCTTGTGAGTCGTGGGACAAACCCTTCAGCAGGGCATGCGTATGGCAGAGCATGGATGGCTTTTCTGTCCTGGGGCAAGTGCGAGTCGGTGGATGGATTTTCTCATGCGCGTTCCCGGTTGTCCTGTGCTCCTGCCTCGGCTGCCATTACACATCACTTGGAGCACCAGCACCGTGCCTGTAGCTCCATCCTGTTGCACCCCTCACCGCACATGGCTCCTGCTTTTTGTTTCTGATGTCCCATTACCCAGCACTCTCTTGAGCAGCTGAGCTGGTTGTGTCAAAGCTGGAACCCATTAGAGGAGCGGGGTTGAGTTGCATCATGAGCAGTGAGCTGTATTATCTAACGAGCTGTGGGGGGCTGGTTTGTTCAAGTTTGTTTTCGAGCACTTCTCGGAGGAATGTTTGGAGAGATGAACTTCTTCCCACCTCAGCTGCTCGAGCCCTCTCTTCCCTATCTGCGGGGGAATCAGCCTGTGTTTATTTTCCATCTGTGCTTTTAGCAGCTTAGAGGGATCACCTTGCAAAATAGGCCATCCAAAACCAACACGAAAACGAACCTACGCTGCAGAAAAGCTTCCCAGCACTGGCGGAGGAAGCTGTGTCAAAAACACGAAGCCAGACAAAAAGCACAAAACTCCCCAGGGTTGGGTTGTTTTCCACCCTACACTTCCCTTCTTGTGTAGGTGAGCTTCCTCCTGGCCTGATGCGATGTGCGTGTTTCCGCAGGGCTGCTTCAGCTCTCGTCTCACCGAAATGCCTCTTTGCTGCCCGTGCCGTGTCCATCGAGGGGAGGGTCGCGCCAGGAGGAGCAGTGCCGCTTCTGCCGACATTTGTGTTTTCCCTGGATTGCCTCTTCTGCGCCCTGTCCTGCTCTGTCACTGTAGGGGCCCAAGTAGTCTTTAATTAAAGACTTGGGGCTCTTCTCATAAGCCAGGCTGACCTTGTTGCAGGGATGAATCAGCAGTAAATGACAGGCTGGTGTGGTCAGGGAAGAGGCATTGGCTCCACTTTGGGCTGCCTCTTGCTCCGTACTGCAGCTCAGGTGGCTGAGTTGTGCAGGGCAGGAGCATTTCTGCTCAGTTTGAGGCAAACCTCGACCAGCCTGACAACGCTGAGTGGTTTTGGGAGGCTTTTGGGAAGCACCTAATGGCTGAAGCACTCTAGAAACACTCCAGAAACGCTCCGGCTGTGCATTCTTCCCTGCGTGCATCCGTGAACACTGTGAGTCGCTAAGGGACTTAACCACCCTCTGGAACTCACTGCTAGCAAAGCACTGGGACCAGTCCCAAGAGTGAAGCTGGAGAACCGTTGCTGAAGGTGCCCAGGCTGCATTGGGCAGGTCTGTTGGGGTGAGGTAGGTCGATGGGGATCTCTTGGGGACCCCAACCTGATTCATGGGAGAGCAAAGGTGGTCCTCCTCAGGAGGACCGACATCCTCCCTGAAAGTAGGGCAGGATGGTGCCCTGGTGGTGCCCATGGCATCTCTGAGAGCCGTGTTGCGTGCGCTGTCCTGCTCTCCTGATCTCGTCCCTGGTGTCGCTGGGCTTTCTGCCCTGTGTGATGTTGCATGCGACTGTAGTAATCCTGAACTAATGAAATGAGCTTGGATCACCCCAGGGCTTTGGGATGCCGACCCACGAAGCTGCTGACAGGATGGGGGCTTCAGCTTTGTGCTTGGTTTTGTGCCGAAGGAGTTGCTTGATCAGGAGGGGAACAAGGTGACAGAAAGCCTCTGATCATGGTCAGCATTGCCTTTCTGTTAAGGGTTGGCTCTGTGTCCTCCTGGTCATCCCAGCAGCTTGCCTTACCATTCTGGGAGGTGCTGGGGCAACCCACGCAGAGCAGGTGTCTCATAAAACCAAACAAGTTTTCTCATCGACAGAGAGAAAATAAATTTTCCCCCTGTAGCTCCAATACCCAATGCAAGGTTTCTAGGAGCGGGCGTTCCCCATGCCCCCCGTAAGTGGTCACCTGCAGCCCAACAGAGGACAAAGAGCAGAGGAGGGGGGACGGCACAAACCAGGCGCTGACCCCGAGCAAATCCATCCTGTAAGCATCCTCTGTGGGGTCACTTTCCCTCCTTAACAAACAGCTCCTATGCTCTTGTGTCCATGCCAAGGTGTTTTTTCCTTTTGCTCAGCACTAGCTGGCTTTCCAGTATGGGATGCTGCTGGAGGATGAGGGAAGGCATGTGTTTTTTTGGGGGCCTGGAGATACAGCAGCGCTTTGTGTTCTGCTTTCCTTGCCTCCCGTGCTGCTCCAATAGATCCTGGCAACAGCAAATGTAAAAATAGATGCCAGGCGCTTTCTGCCTTTCCTCCCAAACCTGCCTTTTGGCAGCCGTGCTGCGCGGCTCGCCGTTCTCCTTGACTCTCAGCGGAGGCGAGTGGGAGGCGAGAGGAGCCTTTGCACAGACAAGGGTTTTACTGAAACTGTCTGGAGGCAGTTCAGATGTGCTGTTTAAACACTGTGACCTAAAAGAGCATGCACAGCCACGTAGGGGGGCCGGGGAGCCCTCTGCCACACATCGATGCTTGCAAGCAGTGTTACGGTGGCGGGATGTGAGCTTGCAAACCCCCGGCGCACGTCTCGCTTCCCAGGAGCTGCCCGAGAGCTCGCAGGGGCCTCCAGCTGCTTCCCCTTTCCGGGGCGTTTGTGGGGAGTTTTCTGTTTGAGGTTTCCTCTCCCGTCCCTGTGTGCTGGGGCAGCTTGCTGCTTCCTTCCCCCTGCAGAGATCCCCGGGGCCTGGGTGCCCGCCTGCACCTTCCCTGCCACAGCATCCGTGGACGGCAGATCCTGGGGTGGTGCTGGGAGAAGCCATTTGCCTTTCAGGGGTTGCACGCCCAGCACAGTGCAATGCTGCAAGCAGGTGCCCAATGCACAGAGGCGCCGGACCTGTGGGGCGTAAGAGGGAAGAATATAGGGTTTTTTTAGGAAAAGCTAATTGCCTGAACCTGCAGCTCATGTCTTCAGGCTGGCTCGAGCTGCGTTCCCTGGACGTGTCGCGTTGGAGATGTCTCTGAGCAAGCTTGGCTCTCCATGCGGCCAGGGCCTGAGGTGTCTCAGCAGAAGCATTGCCTTGCAGTGGAGGTGGGCAGTAACTGGCGGGTGGAAAGAAGCAGAAGTGCATTGATATGGGACCAGCAGGCTGGGAAGCAGTGGGTTTCGTCCTCCGCTCTGTGTTCAGGGGGAGACCTGTTCGCAGTTGTAGGGAGCAAGGGAAGGAGCACAGACTCAGGCACCAAGCATGTCTCCTTAGCTAGGAGCAATCCTGCTCCTGATCACCACCAGCTCTGGCACTGGGACAAGACAGCCTGTTTAATATAATGGGGTTTTTTTTAAATAGCAAAGTCTGTGTCAGGCTGTGACCCCCTGCGAACCTTGCTAAGAACAGCACCCTGGGAGTAGGTGGCCAGAGATGAGTGACTTGTCCTGGATGTCCTGTGCAGTGAGGAGCTGGACCCAAGCTGGTGGCACCTTCCTCAGGAGAGGAATCCAAAACAATTCTGAGAAGTGGATCCTAGCAGTCCTGGGTCGCTGGTGCTGGACATGCTTGGCACGACTTCCTCGATCTCCCTGCCCTCCTCGGTGCTAGCACCATTTCCACGGTCTGATTAATATAACCCAATTAAATTCAGAGCGATTTGTCTGAGCCTGAGCTGTGAAGCCCACGGCTGCTATTTCAGTCCTGCAAAAGGGTTCGTATGGGCAGAAGCTGGCTTGTTTTCCAGGCATATCATCTAGTCCCATAAAAGAGATCATGTCCCCCTCCGAGGCTTGGGCTCGGGTGGCACCAGTCTGGAAACCCCCCACCCAGGGCTTCCCCCCGAGGGCAGCTCGTGAAAGAAACGTGGGAAACCGAGGGGTGTGGGATGGGGTTAATAGCAAAAAGATGCTGCTGGAGTTTGTGTTTAGTTGGGCTGGGACTTGAAACCCGCCCCAATCCCGCTTTCCTGCTGCATCCCAGCAGAGGCAGTGTTTGTACCTCCTGTTTCCACTGGAACTGATTCATAAAAAAAAAAAAAAAAAAAAAAA
>VYZV01044421.1:21502-55790 GCA_013401275.1 Pandion haliaetus
ACATGGAACAACTTAATCCTCCCAAACACTCATCTTGTGCCATAAACTTAGAGCTCAGCCTAAAAATAGCTCTGTTCCCTGTTTGAGGTGTAGTCCCGACTGCTGATTAGGTCTTGGGAACAAAAAATAGCTCCTTAATCCAGCACCAGCACAAGCAGAGTTTTTTCCTTGAACGGATGCTTTTTGAAGCAGATCAGGTTTTAAGGCTTGTTCTTTCAAAGGTGTTGCCGCCGAGCACCCAAATTAATTTTAATGACCACAGCATTATAAGTGATGGGACAGGAGATGCTGAGAGTGTATCCATGTGAGCTGAGCCAGTGCAGAGTTCTTTCGGGTTGTTACATCTCATTGTCCTCAGAAGTTCATGCCTTTCCTTATGTTAATCCACCCAGATTTTCTATTTTTTTTTTCTCCATGCGATGACATAAGATATAAAAACTACTTGCAAGATTTTTTTTTTTTTTTCCCCTGCTAAATGATTCAGCCCCCAAATCTCCCCTCTCCCAGCTGGCAGGCTGCTGCAGCCCTTCCCTCTTGAACTTCTTCCAGGTCTTGCATCAAGCTGAACAACATAGTGTTTGAAGTGCTGTGGCCGCAGCCTGTTCCAAGCAGCTTTTTCCCCACCACTCCTACGGGAAGTGTCCGCCTGACTCACCTGCTCCTGCTCCCCTAAGTGTTCCTTGGCAGCAGATCAGCCTGTTTGGGTGTCTCTTTGCCACTGCTGGTTTGCTGTAAGGGGTTAACGCTGCTTTTTTTTCCTGTGGGGTTTTTTTTTTTTTGCTTTGGTTTTGGTTTTTGGGTGTTTTTTGTCTGCATGCCTGGATATTTCCAAGCTTGAAGCCTGGGTACTGAAAATTTTGCAGTGGAGATCATATGGCGGTGGGATAAGCAAGTGGTAGGAATAGGAATGGGCTCACTGGGGATTTAACCTCGTGTCTGTGCCCAGCAAAGTCCCAGCTGCTGTCCCTCCTGCGTTTCGGTGGCACTTGAATTGTGTGGTGAAGGACCTGGGTGCTCCCAGCTGCGTACTCATGTTATTTATCTAGGCATCCCAGCAGGGAATTAGGGGTTTTGTACCCCCTTCCTGAGGCACAGTGTAGGCTCCCCAGGCGTTTCAGCTCCTCCCTTTGTCCAAGATGTGGTGAATTCCACAGCAGTAATTCAGAAACTTCTGGAGGATGCAATTCAAGTTTTCTCCTTGCCCTGGTGATTTCAGCGTGGTCACACCCATCTCCATCCCTTCACATTTTCCTTCCTGTTTTTTATTTCTTTTCAGTGACTTCACTTTTCAAGCAGATGTAAAAGACCGCCAGGATTTTTATTTTCCAGGAAATCATTGGGAAATTGTTAACCCAGGTCTAGAAATTTCTTCCACCACCTGTTGCTGCGTGTTTTGCCCATGAAGCGTGTCATGGAGAACTAGGGACTGTCCTGAACTTACAGCTTTCTTTGCACCTTGTTAAGGGGAATTTTAATACTTTGATCCAGGAGGGATCAGAGCTGCTGGGGCAGAGGCTGTGCTGGAGACCTGCTCATCCTGCTGCAGCCGCCTCGGGAAGCGGCACCTGGAACTGGGGCAGAAAGACAGGGCATCTCGTGGGAGGTGAAGGAAGCGAAGGACCACTGGGTCGGCAGCGGTGTAGGGGGAGAAACAGTTCCCTCGTGGCCTGTGTTTCGTGCTGCCCCATCTGAATGTGGTACCATGGTGAAATGAAGAACTAGAAGGTGCCTCTGGGCATCTCTTGCTTCTGTGTCCTCTCACCCACTGTTCATTCTAGCTGGCAGGAGGCAAGACCCCTGTCCCATCGCATACCAGGGGTTGCTCCGTGCCCTGCCAGTGCACAGGCTATTCACTGCAGAAGGATGGGGCCCTAAATGGAGGTTGGGAGGGTTTTTTTTCTCTTGTGCAGTCAATGTTTTGGAGGCTTTTCCCATGCTCCTTCCACTTCTGTGTGCAAAGCTACAGAGCAAGGTCTGCGTTATGGGTTTGTCCAGAGCAGGGTGGTGGGGAGCATTCCCCAGTAACCTGCTGTGGAGTCAGTTGAAGCTTTTGCCCTGGTGGATATGGCCAATATTTCCTTTGGGAGCTCTCACCAGCCCCAGCGGCATGGTGCTGGGCTGTGGTGATCGGCATGAGGGGAGTTAAAATTAAAATAAAGTCCTTTTCCCTCCTTGGCTCAGGCTTCTGGCTGCCTCAAATTTTACAGACATTTCCGCAGAATTGACAGATTTGGAGGAGGGGAAGGTGATGGACTTACAGGTGTGCTGCATTCTTCACCATCACATCAGGTCATTGCAGATCCCAAAGCTGTACCGCAGGCTGGAGATTGTCCTCCCCTGTCTGTGGGAACGCAGGTATTTCCCAAAAATCCAGTAGCCTGGGTAGGGTTGGATTGGGTTGGGTAGGGTAGGTGCTGCCTCGCACCTCCTCCTGCCCATAAATAGCTCCTGGGATGCAGCATCCTATAAATGCTTGATGCAAGGACACTTCTAGGCAAACTTCAGCATCTTTATTTAGGATGGGGCATGGAAGGTCTGGCATAAAGTTATTTTAATGAATGTTGTTGAGTGCTTTTGCCATTACAGTACTGTCTGACTTGAAAGGATTTGTTCTGAGTCACTGGCTCTTGAATATTTAAAACGCAAGCACAGAGCACCATATTTTTTTAAACACGGGCTCACAGCAACGTATCAACTGACCACACAAAAATTTGGCCACCAGTAACCTTCCCCTGAAACGCACGGCAGTATCTGATGCCAGGGTGAATGAGATTGTGTTTGCCAGGTTATTTAGTGAGATGATAGAATTTAGTATTAGGACAGGGATGGAGACAGAGCTCTTACAAAGCTGCTGTGGTTCAGGGAGGGGTTTGGTCCCATACGACACCTCTGTGCTTGGCTTTTGCATGTCTCTGACTCAGGTCTTAGGTGACTTCTGGGGCGCTTGTGCTAGCTCCCACCCAGCATCCTCCTCCTCGAGGTCTTCCTGGCACGTGGCTCTTGGAAATGATGGAGGGGCCTTTCCTTTTCTTTCCTCTATGGCTCCAGGTGGCACAAGCTACACTCCAAGGCTGGTAAGAAGGAGAAGGAGCGTGGTGAGATCCTGGTGAGCATCCAGTTCACGCGCAACAACCTCACGGCCAGCATGTTCGACCTGTCCATGAAGGACAAGCCGCGGTCGCCCTTTGGCAAGCTGAAGGACAAGGTGAAAGGCAAGAAGAAATACGACTTGGAGTCGGCCTCTGCCATCATCCCCAGCAGCACAGGCGTCCTCGACATGGAGGATGACTATGACATTGGGGGCAAGAAGTCCAAAGTCAAGGGCTTCTTCTTGAAGAACAAGCTGCGCAAGTCATCTCTGACGCAGTCCAACACCTCCCTGGGATCTGACAGCACCATCTCATCTGCCAGCCTGGGCTTGGCTGCAAATGTTCCCGAGGTAACCAAATCCCCGAGCAGACACAGCAGTCTGTCCACCGAACGCTCTGGTAAGAGGATAATGGTTTTAATCCCTCCCCCCCTTCTTTTTTTCCCCTTTTTTTCTTTGTAAGGGACTGTTGAGGCTTTCCTGCAAATCTGTTAACTAATTGCTTACCTAAGAAGCTTTGTCATGCACAAACCCTCCTAGACCCTCTGCGTGCTGGCAGTAACATGCTTGCCAGAACCGGGGGAAACATCTAAGATTTTGATTTTCATGCTGAGCCTGTATATGAACAGCCTGACTTAGGTTGATGCTGCACGTGCTCCCTGCAGCGCACTATGAACTTGCAGGCTACGAGGGTTCTTTAGGACCATTTCTTCTCTGCCCCCTAAGAGCAGGTAGCTAACGCTGACTCACAGTAGTAAGCCCCTGGGAGAGGGCTGGGCGAAGCAGAGCACGTTGCTGCTGCGCTGCGCTGCTGCCCATCTGTCTAATGAGACGCCTCCGGCTTGGAGGCAAAGCTGAAACAGTGACCGGTTCCTGGTGATTAAAGCAATCTGAGTTCTTGGCGCTCGGAGAGCAGCGATTTGCAAACAAAAAAGGCCCTTGTAGTGAATTAATTCTTGCCATCCCTTGAAAACAAAATATATAATTAAATGGTTTAATTGGCTGGAGACAGCAAATTCCCCTATTGGGTGGGAGTCCCTGGGTACGTGTTGCTTCTCGCCATGCTGGTGAAGCTGCCTGCGTGATGCCTTTCGGTTTCTGCTGGGTGACGTTCCTGTACGTGGCTGGAGAGCATCATCCTCGCGTCATGGTGAAGGAGACAGCTTCTCTGGCTAGGAGGGGAGAGCAGCTGCCTGTCACCCAAAGTCCAGGCAGTCCTCACCGGGCTGTCTGCGTAACCCCCAAAATTTGCTGAGCATTAGCAATAGCCACAGGGTCAGGCAGTGGGAGGGAGAAGCAGGTGCTGGACCCTCCTGGCTGGACAGCCTGGCCTGTCAGAGCAGAGCTCAGAGGCTCGTCATCTTTTATTCAGTGCGAACTCTTAAATCACATGGAAGCATAAGCCCTTTAAGTAGCTTCTGGGTAGTTTCTTGCATTTATTATCAATCTCAGATCCTCTCAGACAAGGGGTTTGTCGTCTTACAGAGGCTCCTCTCTGGGTCCTGCAGTGGGAGGTGATGTGCTTGGGGAGACTATTGTATAGCCTGTATAGCCACATACTTGTGACCTGTGCTTTGCATTCCTAGTAATTTAATTATAAGCCGGTAGAACCTGGGAGGGAGAAAGCCAGTATGATTTCACAGAGCTCTTTAGTATTTGCAAGTAGAAGATAATGATGCTTGTCGTACCTGTGCCTGTTACTCAGATGGCCTCACCTCTCTTTTGTGTTTTATTTCCCCCTAGTGAAAGACTACTTGCCATCTCCAAAGCTGACCCACAAGAGAGCATTCAGTGACGATGTCTCCCAAGTCAGCCCGGTCCTGGAGCCCAAAGCAATCCAAAGCCTGAAGCCAAAGAACGATCCCGTGTCCCGGTCTTCCCTGTGCATCAATGGGAGCCATGTTTACAGCGACGAGCCTGCACCAAAGAGCCCCGTGTCTGTCCCGCAGAGCTCTGCGCCGCTGTCCGTGCCCAGTGTCCCCAGACGGTCGGAGGAGGGCTTTGGCTTCACTCCCCTCCATCCTGACTCCCATGAGGTGCCTTGGGGGGTCAGCAACTTTGAGAGGACGCAGCAGAGAGATGAGCCCAGATTCATCCCGTCTCCTCCTAGCTTAGCCTTGCAAGAAGAGCTCAAGGTCTCAACGAAAGCCGTCACTCTCAGTAACCATCTGGGCAGAGCCAAGTTGGAAGAAAACAGTCGCTTAGAGAACAAGCCAACTCAAGCTGCAACACCCATGGTCTTCTCGTCGGAAATGATGAAGGACAAACAACCCGAGGAAACAAAGAAGGAGGACAAGAAAGCGAAGGGCAGCCTCTTCCACCACGGGGGCAACAAGAGCGACGTGGGGAGCAAAGGCCAGGGGGAGAAAGTGGGACCCTCCCACGGCTCGTCCGTCCATGCGACGGCAGGGGGAGATGAGAGGAATAAAACCAGTGGCTGGTTCGGTTCAAAGGAGCCCAAAGAGTCCCCTCAGAAACCCAGGTCAGTGAAACGGGTGTGTTGACATCTAGGCCGTTAACTAGCTGCCCCAGCCTCCCGTCTTCAACGGCTGTGCTGTTAAATGCTCTCCAGCATCAGCGGAGGACTGGTCCCCATTGCTCAGACAAGATGATAGTGGGGGAAATGCTTCCTTGGTCTTAAATGTCTCAAAGGGAGAGTGATTTTTCCTGGATCCTCCCCTGGCTTCTGCCACAAACCAAGTCCATTTGCCCTTCCGGACCGTGTTTCCCAGTTGGGGAAGGCAGGGATCCCCTTCATGGAGAGGGAGACGTTTCCCTCTGCAAAGGTGAGGCTCACTGTGGTCATGCCAAGTGTTTCTGTGGCCTCAAAGTAAAGGATCGTTATCCTTTAATTAGCTAAAAAAGCTTCCCTGGCAATCAGCATAGGTTGTGGGACATAATGACATGTAATCACATATTTTTTTTTTTATTAACTTCCCACCCCCTCTACGTCGCTGGTCAGGCCTGGGGGTGCAGTACTTTGGTAACTTGAGATGTTATTAATATTTCTGAAGTAACTAATCCCAGCCCTGCTCTTTCCTCTTCCCATCCCACCCTAGCCTTGCCTTCTCCCGATTATGAATCTCTAATTGTTCTCGCTTTGTATGATGATTCATCCCTCCAAATTCTCAGCACTGCATTAGTGGCACACAAAACCTGGCGTTCGTGCTGTTTCTGTGCGGGCTTTGTCGTGACGGTGCGTCACCCGTATCCATCCCTGTAGCCCCCAGCAGCTGAGCTGGGGGTCCAGAGGTCAACTGAGAGCCCGGTGTGGTTTTATCATTGCCCAGTGAGAGGGTGAAAACGGGGTTAAAAGCAGCCAGAGAAAATAACTGGCAGTCGAGAGCTGGTTGAATCTATAGGGTTGATTTATTGTAGGGATTTTCTAACCTGGGCTGACTTTAACCTAATTTATTAAACAGGAGGATTTTAATTCAGTCTAAGCCTCCTTTAATGAGGAAGGCACTCATGGTTTATTCAACCTAACCAGATTCCCACACGGGTTAAACTGCTTTTAAAGCGCTGCTGAGATGTAAGTGAGGGAGTGAGCACATCGCTCAGTGTGGCTTCAGAGCAGGGGCAGCCCCAAAAGTCCTCCTCTTCTCACCCCACAAGAAGATGTTGTGCTCATAGTGATCGTTAAGGCCAACAGGAGGCAAGAATGTGCTGTCACCCCCCTTCCCAAGGACCGAAGGCCACGTGTCCTTGTGCTGTGTGGCACACACAGTCCCTCAAGAGGATCATGAGCTGTCGGTGCGAGGATGGGAGAGGAGCCGCGAGGGCTGGTAAGGCTCAGTCCTGCCCGCCGTCAGTGCTCGCAGCTGGGAACACCGAGGCAGGCCGAGAGCTGCTCCCCTGAGTCATGGATAACCCATCTCGCAGGGCCTGGAGCTCTTTCCCCCGAAGCCTTTCGTTGGGGAGCGAAGGCTGGCCGATGGGGAAGGGAAGGACCAGGCAGGATGTGAGCTCTCTGTCCTCAAGCTGCTCTGGTAGCAGGAGAGACGAACGCGAGGTCTTGGGACTGCTGTGGCTGCGTTTCTACATACGGGTCTTTCATTTCCACGAGACTTGAGACCTTGGTAGTTATTTGGTGTCACATCCCAGTGCAAGGTTTGTTTCTGGATGAGACCAAAGGACTCTGGTCTCTGAATGCTGTGATTGAGGAAGGACAGAATATTACCATATTACCACTCAAGATAGTTCTTTTAATTTTTTCTTTTCATTTTGCAATAATAAACCTGCTTTAAGTCTTAGAATAGAAAAGATACCGTATGAAAAATAAACCCGTAAAAAATTCCACTGTATTCAGGCAGTGACTCCACAAGCTGCCTGAGCCAGCCAGCGGTACGCACACGATGGGATGGGAGATGCCCTCTGCATCTCCTTCTGGAGCCTTTTCCTCAATAACCGTGTGAGAAACGTGCCAGTTTCCTCCTGCTTTGCAGTTCTAGGAAGGAGGCAGACACGGGCCGTGCATTACAACCCGACATGTGAGTTGTACCTGCCCCACTCCTCTGATGGATGCGGCTGTCTTCAAGGCAGGGACATCTGATCCGGCTGTAAATCAGCTCCCGAGTGCCTGTAGCATCCAACCCAGCGGATAATCACCATGAGTGCAGAGGTGCCCTTAAACACTGCTGGTTCCTAACAAACCTCTGCCTGGTTTTTAAATGACAGCTGCAGGACCCATTCCCAGCATTATGCCTTTCCCAGAGGGTTTTCATTCTGTGGGGTTTTTTAATCTACTTCAGTGCTCACAGTTTAATTTCAAGCTAAGCTGAAGCTGAGCTTGGTTTAGAGTCAGTTTGCTGGGGCACGCTGAGGATGCCGTCCGTGGGCGGCTGTCTTATAAGGAGAAACTTGGATGAGCTGTGGGACAGCAGCTCCTCTGGCTGGGGTTTTCTCTCCCCAAAATAGGAACTGCTTTGAAGCAGCACAGGCTGGAGGGAACAAATTCACAGGGGCCCCTTTTGGGGTGTTTATAAGCATCTGAATGGGCTTTAATTGCAGTTTGCAATTTGAAAATGGGAAGTAATGAGCTTAAACTGTAGCAAGGGAGATTTTAGGTAAACATTAGAAGTCTCTAGAGGAGTATAGTGAGAGCTGCCTGGCTGGGAGGGGGAAGCCTGGCGTCTGAGGCTTTGGGGACTGGGTAGATGAACACCTTTGGGGAACTTTACAGGAATCATTTGTCCTAGCATATGTCCCAGGCTGGGCATTGGGAGATGGTGGCTGAGTCTCATTTGATGCAAAAATGGCCTTTCCATCATCACAGGGAGATGGACGGTCTCTAGTCTGGCTTTCCTGGTTCTTCATTTTTTCTGACCATTAATTACGTCATTATTTATTCTAATGATACAGAATTCTAACTTTTTTCTAATTTTATTCTGCTTCCTTACACTGAGTGACCTTGTGGACCATGGCACTGATTCAAGTCAAAGCTGTTGAAGAGCTTATTAGGTCTTGACGGTGTCAGGTTGAACATGTGGTCTGGTGCCATCTGTATTGCGATAATCAAATGCGTATGGTCTCTCAACTGTGTGACTGAAAAGCTAGCAGTGCCTGTCTGTGGGTGTTCTATGGATGTCCATCTGCATCTGGGGGAGCTATTCAGTTACCAGTGTAACTTCTAGAGCTGAAGATGGATTAACCTTTGCTTTGGAAAGAGAACCAGCCTTTGAATCGAGCAGTTTTATATCTTTGACTTATCTGCAGAAAGGGTTTTTTTCTTCCTGCTCTCCTGATTTCTGGAAACTTCAGTTTTGCAGCTCCTATCAGCTGAGCAAGCAGCATTTTCTCGCCTTTTTGCCCACCGTGGATAGGTCAAGTTTCGCCCGGACCTGAACGTGGTGAGAGAGCATCAAAAGCAGTCACCTTTGCAAGACTGAAAACCTCAACTTACAATTAGCGAAAAGGTCTGTAATTAGAAAGAGGCTTTACAGTTAAGGTTTAAATTAGCCTGCAGCTAAGACAAGTTTGGCACAGCCTGTCTTTAACCACTTGCTTTTGCAAAACCACACCCTTCCTAAAATAAGAAAGCTGCTGACTTTTGGGTGGTTTTAACTTCAGCTCTATAAAAAGGTTTTCTGTTCTGTTACGGGTGGTTTTTGCTGAGCCATCGACAAGCGCGCGCGAGCTGGCACTGCCTTGCGAGCTGCAAACCTGTCTGCCCTCCTACCTGGGGAGAGGGCTGGACGTTTCTGCCTTCAGCCCTTATTTACACATTTGTTCGCTGACTCTTGATGTGGAAGCAGGTCCCAAAGGCTGTGCTTTTTGGCCCCGGCTTTGTTAATCCATGGTGGCTACCGGGCTTTGATACTGGCTTGAATAGAAGCAGTAGGAAGATAGTGTTTGCTCTTTGGAGACCTGAATAAAAGACTGTTTGGGGTTTGTTGTTTTTAAGGTTGTGTGGTCAAGCGTTGCATGTAAGGAAGAAGCTCAGCAGGTTTATTTGAGGCAAGGCCTGGGGCTAAAACAATTGGTTTAACTGTTTTCAGGGTTTCCTACAATGTTATCAGAGCTCCACAGGTCCTGCTTCCTCCAGTGTGAATCCGGATGATAAAAAGAGGCTGCATCTCATGCTTGGCAATAGGAAAAAAGGGAAATTGCGCTCTCTCTTGTAAAAATAATTGCAGGTTAAAGCCCCTTCCCTCTGTTGCTGCTTTCATGGGGGGAAAATATAAAATCACTCCCCACCTTGGTTGTTGCTTCTCTTTCCATAGTCTGTACCCTTATATCCAGCAGTGAGGCCAAATATTGACAGGAATTCCTCATTCTTCATCATACGCTCCTGAAAAGTACATTTCCTAAATGCTGGAAATGGGAAGAAGGTTTTGAACGATTGGCAGTGGGGAGCGGTGCAGGTGGACCAGGTGAGCTTGTCGGTGGGACTGAACACTGTGTGTGTGACAGCCCCCTCCAAAGCACCGTTAATGGGGGCTTTCAGAGCAGAACCTGGGAGGCTGCAGAGTTTGATGAAGAGGAGCACCGTGTCTTGACAACCAGGGCATCGCAGATAACAGTGATGCTGCAGATGAGTCCGTTGCAGGAGCCATCAGGGTCACATCCTATCCATCCACATGAGCTGCAAAACTGCATGCCTGCATTGGATCAGTCTCAGGGTAAAAACGATCAGGGATGGAGCTGGACATTTTCCCTCTGGTACAAGGGGTGCAGGGAGGCTGCAAAGGTGAAAAATGGCTCTTAAAATACCTCTGCCTTCCTTCTGCCTGCTGAGCCCGCATTTCCCAGGGATGGGCATGAAGCAGGATGGTGAATTGGATCCTAAGCTGGCACCAGCTCAGCCCTGGTGAGACAAATCTGCTTTGTAGCTGTCCAGGTAGAGCACATACCTGCTCCCAGCACTAAAAGCGGGTATTGGGGTTAGCAGTTTGCATCTAACTGGGCTCCTACTGACCAGATCCTCTCTCTGCTATTTTTCTTTTGTTCCTGTGGTTTTGGGGCAAATCTTTATAAAGCAGGACTTGTCCATTTTAATTGGGATGATAGGGAGGTGAGGGCCAAGGGGAAAGCAAAGTGGTTGTCGCACAGATAGCTAAACCCCTTGCTCTCACCTCCAAAATTGCTATATAAAAACAGCATTTGTATATATTCTGACTCCTTCCCACTTGGGTTCCCACCCTGTACAAAAATGTCCTGGGCTGCCATACCTATCTCTTCCCAACCCCTTTCTGCACAAATCCTGCCATGTCAGCCTTGTTCATACCAGTGGGAGGAGATTCCTGATCCCTGCCAGGCTTTGAAGCTGCTGCCGGGGCCTCCAGCACCCCAGTCCTGCTGGTTTTCCACTCTCCCTGGCTCGCTCGCAGCAAGCCCCAGCTGTGTGCCTATCTATGGGGAATGCTGCAAAAAGCAGCTTGTGAGTGGTAGGGTCATGGCACTCCCCTGGATCCAGCCCTCCTAGGAGAGATTTTCCACCTGAGCTTCAGCAGCTCTTAACCTTGGCACATTATGGCTGGATTGGAGCCCTGCCCTCCCCAAACTCCTGCTTTTTCAGCGCATGTGCTGTTTTCTTTATCTTCACGGTGCAGAGTAACCCACCCTCTTGCAGATGGGCTGCGATGGTTGGGGACAGTGCTCTGTGACTGCGGAGCTGGGGCGGCTGCCTTCAGCCTGAAATTCGGGCTGCGATCTGTAGGGAAAAATCTCCCTGCATTGAACAAGCTGTTTCAAATAGACTTTCCGTCAGGGGGTTGCTCAGCAATATTTTCTTTTCTTTTTTTTTTTTTTTTTTTTCTGCTGAGAGGCTAAAAAACGCGTCTGTGAAGTGCTGCCAAACAAATAAATGAGGGCAGAAAGGTACCCGCTATTTATTTTGGCTGGCGGAGCTGTGTGCTGGGGTATGGGAGGAGGAGGAGGGTGAGTCAGCATTTCAATGCAGCAAAGATCTTCAATCAGGCTGCTGCAAGCGGAGGTTTCCCTCTAGAGGAATACGCCATCCTCAGCTCCTTGTTTTGCTGAGCACTTCCAGCATCCTTCATCAGAGAGGGGAAATGGTTTTTTGTGGGGTGGGTTATTCGTGGGGAGAGCAGGTCTGCTGCCAGTGTCAGGCTGGTAACCAAAACAGGGGATGCTTGTCCCAAGGAAAAGCGTTGAACAGCGACAGTGTAATTGGTGCTTTGAAAACCCAGGGAAAAGACTTGGGCTCTGCTGCCAGGAGTTTGTGGCTGAGAGTGGTTTGTGCAGCCCCTGAGCAAGCCATGGTGGGTCCCAACAGGAATGAGGACAGGCAGTGGAAAGGAAACTTCAGCAGGGGGTTTTGGAAGCAGGAAACAAAAATCCGACAAAAAAAAGATGGATTTAAGTTCTGTCTTTGTATCTTTAGCTTGGCTTGGGCTTTACGTGTTGGGGTAGGATGATACAGGACCACTGCCTGGCAGGGGAGAGATTTGCATTCTCTTGCACCAGAGCCAGAAGCTACATTGCTTCTGATTTTCTTCTCTCCAAGGTTCATGTTCCCCCACCTTGTTTCCCAGGCAAAGTGCAACCCTCGTTTTGTTGCATCTTGACGCTGATGTGTAGGTCACGATGGGCATGGGGCAATTAGGGGCTTGCTGAAAGCACCATCCCGATTCCTGGTGGCCCAGACCGCGTAGGCAGCACCTTGGGGCTGGGACCAGCTTGCTGGTGTAGCTGAGAGATGCTCTTTCTCAGCAGGTCCAGCACCCTGAGAGCCACATCATGACTTGGGGAAGGAAGACCGGGTCATCTTGGGTGGGTTTGAAGAGACCTTGGCGCTGTTCCTCCACCTGTGCAGGTGGGGATGGGTGCAATTTGGGGCACTGCCCATCGTGTCTGCCTGGGTGAGGGGCTGTTCTGGCATCAGCCATTCCCTGGGGAAGGAACTTGAACTGCTCAGTCTTCTGGCAGCTGTGAAGGTTGTTAGCAGTGAGCACTCATTAGGAGCCTGAAGCTGATGAATGCTCTGTAGCCATTTAGTGCTAGAGCCCAGCAGAGCTGGCTGGATCAGGCCTTGGTTGCTCTTAGCACTAAAAGCTCTTTAAGCAGAATCACAAATGAGGGACCTTGTCTGGACCAAAACATTAGAGCAAGTGCCAGCAAGAAGGTGCAATTGCAGGAGCAAGCAGAGGTAGGGCAGCGGTGTGTGCTGTTTGCAGCCACCCTGAGATGGTGGTGTTTCAGGTTGGACCTTGCCACCTTCCCTTTCCAGCTGGAAAGGAAAATTTGTGGTGTTTTGCCTTGTTCCACCACAGATAAAACCCATTTGTGGATCTTGTGAACTCACCCAGGTGGACGATGGGTCATGAGCAGCTGCGCTTCTCTTCTGGAGAGCTTAAATTTAAGGGTGATTAGGGAAAAAGGTCAATTTGCAGCAAGTGGCAGTGAACAGGAGCCTGTGCTTCAGTGTGTGTGTTCAGCTGAGGAGCATGGAGTCACCCAGCAGCTGCAGGCATTTGTCTGCACCTTCTGCATTCAGAAAACCAGAAGAATTGAGGGACTGTAAATACGAGCCATAGCCTTGAGACCTTTGGGATGGCAAACACCAGTGGCAAGAGAGCTGGGGAGAGATGGGCTGCCCTGTCTTCTTGCGCAAAAGCTGTTGTGCTGTGCCGCTGCTGCCTCATGGATGGTCTTTTACAGAACACTGAGGGTGCCCAGTGGATGGTCCGCAGCGAGTCTTGTGCTGGAGCCAGGGTTCAGATGCGGATCACCCCAACTGCATTCCGATCCCCGGGTCACAGCATGCCCAGAGTGGTTGGCTCTCAAGCAGAGAGCGGCTGCTGGTCTCTCTGGGGTGGTTTGTGTCTAAAGGTCCATCACCTTCTCCACCAGCGTCTCCCATCACTTCTCGTGGAGATTTTCTGGGCTCACTGAGAGCTCGGAACACCCAGGAACAGCTGGGCTGCTCAGAGTTACCTTCCACGGAGGTGTGTGCCCAGCTGCCCGCAGTGGATTTTCCACCCTGCTACATGCTGGTGGTCCGAGCAGGGAGACGATGCGGAGACATGGCGGAGCACAGCCAGGCTGTCTGGGGATGGGGATGGGCACCTGCGCCATGGCCACCACTGCTGCTTAGTGACAGCAGGAGAGGGCACCCACGAGCTGTCTCTGCCCGCAGCACAAAGCGAGCTGCAGGTTTGAGCGGAAACGAAGGTTTTGGGCCTTTTTTTGTGCCTAAATTACTAGTTCTGCTAAGTAGTATCTGGCATAGTGTCTGATGGCTTCTGGAGTTGAGCCCATCACACTTGGCCACTTGCTGTGCGTGTTACCTACCTGAAAACCAGGATGGGGGGACTTTGGAATTGGTTGCATAAATAGGCACCTTTCCAAGGTAGCTGCTCAGAAGATGATGCGTGAGGGGGGCTTTGAAGGTGCCAGGAGTGGGGAGAAGTGGGCCCTACCATGCTGCTGCAGTGTGCACGGGCTCCTGCCTGTCCATGCATCACTCATGGTCCAAGGCGCGCTGCCGGCATGTAACCCTGCCTGCTTTAAAAGCAACCGATGCTGACTGCACCTTCACACATCGTTAACTTTTGCCTCAAGATGGCATTTTTGCTCTTTAAAATGTGTCTAAGGCTTTTTGTGCATTTGACAGCGCATTGACCGTGATCTTCCAGTGCTGCCTGTGATCCCTACCAGCAGCTCGGGTGAGGCGAGGAAATACCGTGATGCAGCTCCAGGGCTGGACATACCCCATGCATTTTGGCAAAGCAGTTACTTTATTCATTCCTCATTAAACTTTGGTATGCCCAGTACTGGCTGATCAATGTCCATATTTGTCCCAAACCAAGACTGGGGTCTCTTTGAAGCTTGGCTGTCGTGACTGATGCAGAAGGAAGTAATCCCGCCAGCTTGGTTATGGGGCAGCACAGCTGCATGTGCCGGTGTGGGGTGCTTCCATCCCAGGGATGGGATTGCTCCTGGCAGGGATGAGTCAAAGGGACGGGGGCTCAGGAGGAGGGAGTGCGGCAGTTGGGGCACCAGTTGGGGTGCGGGGTGTCCACACCACACCCTCTGTGATGTGAAAACCTCCGAGATGGCCAGCGCCGGCCTGGCAAGTCTTCCTCGGGGCTGGTGATACTCATTGCTTGAGGAGTTCCCAAAAGAAGATGAAATTCCAAAGAAAGGTTAGTGTAGTCCCTCTTGAAAAGGCAGCAAAGAACTGGCCGCCTGACTTGGGGGTGCAGGAGACTGACAGTCTGAATTCGAGATGTGCTGAATCCTTTCCTCCTGAGATGGTTTCAGGCATCTTGGGATTTTGGGCTGGAAGTGATGTGACGAAGGGCATGCAGGGAGGCTGGGCAGAGTCAAGAGCGGAGCCAGGGCCACATCCTGGCCATGTGCTTCCTCCTGCTCGGCTCTTGTTCCTTGGCTGCCCGCAGCTGCACTACCCTCCCTTGTGTTTGAGAGGGAGCACCGCGTCTGCTGTCGTCCCGATATGTTGCCAAACAAGTAATGAGGCACTGGGGTAAACTGGGAAAGACTCACTCCTGTGTGCTCTTACTGGCTCAAGTAATCCTGATCCAAGAGCCCAGCCTGGCTGCTCATGCGCAGCCTGCCCTTGGTATGCACCAGCCTCGGGACCAAAAGAAATGAGCTGAGTCCTTGGGCCGCAGGAGGTGGGAAAAACCTCTTGGACTCCTGAGTCTTAGGGCTTGCTAAGGCAGAAAGGGGAAATTTGGAGGACTGTTCTAGAAGAAGGGCTGCCCTTTCCTTTTTGTCGTGCATGCCCTTTCCACGCCTTGACTCCATAATCATTGCTCTGCCTAACAAGAGAGACGAGTATGTATTTGATCATTGCATTGCTGTGAACCGAAGCGTTTGTAGTGTGTGTGGTGTATGCTTACAGCACTGTCACAGCATTAACCAGGAGGACTGTTTTGTCTTCCCTCCACAGCCTGGAAGTGTCTCCTCAGGTAGAAACCAGCTCAGATGCTCCTTCTCATTTTCCTCCCTGCTCCCCTGCCCAGTTTCCTCCTGCTGCTGTAGCCCATCTTGCTAGCATGCCAAGCGCTAACCTCTCTCCCGCTATTGGAGACAGTCAATCCGGATGCTTGTCCCCTACCAACCCGTTCCTCAACTCCCTGCAGAGCAATCCCTTCTTTGAGGACCTCCTCGCTGACCAGGTACTAAATTCTCCTTCACCTACTCACTTTTTCTCTAGTTTCTCGTCTGGGCCGCATGCTTCAACAGAGGTCGCTGGGAACTTTTATTCCTCTGAGGATTGCAGTCCCTCTGCCTCCCTAAGACATAAAGACCCGGAGAGGGAGTCTCCAGCCAAAAGCGTTTGTGTCCCTGTTCCAGAAACTACTCCCCCATCACAAGGAGACCCTCTTCCAGATGAGAAACCCGCCGTCCCTCCTCCCCTCTCGGAGTGGGACGATACCTTCGATGCCTTTGCGACCAGCAGGCTCAAACCAGAACTGAAGAAGGAAAACTTCTTTGCTTCGGTGGCAGCAGAGGGCATGGCTTTTATTGATGATCCCGATGCAGCCAGCCCAACGGAAAGATTGGCTGAGCCAGCTCGCGAGAAGGGGACAAAGGTGTTTGAAAAGGCTGATTCAGAAATTGACAGTGAAATGCCCACAACTCTACGGTCTTGGACAAATTTCTCTGGTTTAGACGTGGGGGCAAACTTGGTGAGTACAACCCAGGAAGCGACCGTGATAGAGGATGTGCTGAGCCCTGTGTCTGCGGGGTCAGTGGGAAGGAGGAGGAAAAGCAGCACGCCTACGGTTTGGACAGCTGCGTTTGCATCGGGAAATCTAGGGGAAAAAGAGACTTCAACACCACTAACTGCTGAAAATGGTGCTAGGGAGGAAGGGGACAGTAATGAGGAGGAACTCTCTAGTGCAGGGACAAATGGATGGATGACCATAGCCACTGAAACCGCTCCTGACCTGTCAGAGAGTACCCAAAGCATAGCTGAGCAGGAGCTCATGGATCAGGAGAGCGCGTTCGGCCCGCGGCCAGCCTTCCTCGGCGAAGGTGCCTTTGAAGCGAAAAGCAGACCTCACACTGCCCCTTGTGTGTTGCCTAGAAGCACCTTTGCCCCCGAGCTCGCCTCCGAAACCCTGCCAGGCAGCAATGTTGCCGCCGTGCCCCCGCGGGTGCTCGCAGACGTGGCAGCACGACAGTTCCCCATGGCCCCCGAGCCAGGGATGGAGCCCCAGGGTGCTGGTAGCAAGGAGGAAGTGTTCGACATACGGACTTCAGTCTACCGGCTCCAGGCCAGCATGCGGCTCGAGGCCAGTGAAAGTCATGTAAAACTCAGCTCTGACATTCGTGAGAGGCACGTCGTCCTTTCTCCGTGGACAGGTACCCGAGAGAGGGAGGAGACGGCGGCCTGCTCGGCCGCGCCGCCCCCCAAACCTCCAAGGTGGTTTGCAGCCGCAGGCGGCGGAGGGAACGCTGAGGAGGAGGATGCTTGTGACCCACAGCCGAGGCAGCAAGGCAGCGAGGAGCGATGGGAAGATGTGGAGGGCCCAAAGGCAGATGTAGAGCTGGCGAGGAGTCATCTGAGCAGCGAGCCCTCTATCCCCGTGTCTCCCAGCCCGCCTGCACTGGGAGTGGATGTAGCTGAAGCCAGGAGCGAGTTTCCGGTCCCTGAGGATGCCAAATCTGCCGCTACGGACTCAGCTGCTAATTTGGAGGCGAGAGCTAGTGAGCTGGCAAAAGGGGACACCTCTCTGGGGAAAAACCGGTCAGAGATGAATGAGACGGATGCGGCTGAGCAGTTCGAGACTTGCCCATCAAAGTTTTCCCTAGATGGATTAGGCCAGTTGGGTGCTAAGGAGAGCTGGAGCCAGCAAGGTGTATCTCCTCTGATGGGGGCTGCAGACGGTGCCGAGCAGGAGATGGCCTCCAAGCAGGAGCCGTTCCCCGAGGAGCTCAGTATGTCAGGACTAAACTTACCTTCCAAGCTAGACCTGGGCCAGCCGGAAATCTTCTGGACGGCTCTGGAAGAGCAGGAGGCAGCTGGTCACCTTGCGGGTCTCGGCCCGGCGGCACAACCCCAAAGGTTAGCGCATGGGGAGAGTCCACCCCAGCCAGAGCCGGCGTGGGGTGATGGTGAGGGGTGGCACGGGCTGATGGCCAGCCCCTCTGGGCAAGCGGGAGGCCAGCCTGAGCCTTGCACCTCCGTGGCAGTGGCCGGCCCTCCCCGGGAGGCAGATAAGGGCAGACCCCCTGCCAGCGAGCCCGAGGGGCCGTGGCACCGATGCTCCGCAGACAGCAGGATAGACTTCAAGAAGGCCGATTTCTGGAAGCCAGATAGGGTGGAGGAGAGGCATGAGCAGGACGCTTCAGCCCCGAGAAATCCCTTTGCTCCGGCACTCAGCCCAAATGCCCCAAGCAATCCCTTTGTGGAGAAGCCACCAGACCCCCTCCCCATTCAAGCTGTGCTGCCCGAAAGTCTTGGTCAGGGAGGCTTCAGCTTCACCAACCTCCACGAGGAAGCCCTTGGGCAAGGCTTCCAGCCCACTAACCTCCCCAGGGACCCGCTAGGCAAGCCTCCTTTCCTGCATGACAGCCAGCCCTTGGCCTTCTCCACCCCTTTCCTCGTGGCTGCAACTAACCCTAAACAGTTTGATTTCCCTTCCCCTGTTGCGTGCCCCGCGAGCAGCGGGGTCTCTGCCGCGACCAGCCGCGCAGCCGCCCAGCCCTGCCCTTTGCCGCAGTCCGGTGACACACAAGCTTCAGCACTCGTGGTTTTGCCCAGGGAGACACAGCCAGCTGAGAAGCCCTTTTTCCAGCAGATGACCAGGTGAGCACTCCGGGGAAGGCGAAGGGTGTGTTATTTGGTAGAGGTGAACCCTGTCTCCCTTCTGCTCTTATCGGGGGGCCGATAAGTGGACCCCAGCTCGGTGTCAGCAGCTCACGGTTGCACTGGCTCCAAGGAGGCCGCTCCACATGTTGCTGCAGGTCCTGTCTCCCTCACCTTCCCGTGGTCCGAGAGAGTCCAGCCTGAACAGCTTGAAGCCTTAGCTCTCTCAGATCATGGTGGGGAATGGCCACTGGTGTCCTTTGTTTGCCCTAAACTAAGGCAAACAGTTTGATGCATCCAAGACCCGACCCAGCTGAAAATTCAGCCACAGCAGAACTGCATCAGCATTTCACTCGATGCTAATTTTGGCTCCATCATCTTCCCTGTGCTTGCAAAATAGGTGCCTTTTCCATGTCTGCCAGGAGAGCTTCCAGCCGTTAATGCTCTCATGAGTTCCTTCATGGCATGTGCACAGCTACCACCCCTTCCCTTTTCATTAATTCAGCTTTGGTTTCTTTCCTTTTTAAATGACCATCAGGTACTAAAAACCTTCTCTCCATAGCCAAAAAAAAAGTATTTTCACCAGGATGGTGGCAAAATGCCTTTCTCCCCTCCCTCCTGCCAAGATGCCCGTTGGTTATGAAGCGAGTGGGACTTAGCCTGGAGGATAACGGGAATGGGAAGGGGGGTACCGTGGCGGTGTATCAGGGGAACGAAGGGGCTGTTCTTCCTCCCAGGTCAGTCTTGGGCTTGTAGAAATGCCGTGAAGCAGAGAAGGATGCTGAGTTTAGGGCATGGAGTCTTGCTCTGTGTCCTCCAGTTCATCTGGTTTTCCTGGTACACCTTCCCCTGGTCTGCCTGAGCGGGAGATTGTCTTGGGCTCTGTCTGCCCAGAGTATCAAGGATCAAGCTCTTATGGTTTACGTGGGGACCTGGGTCTTCTAGCAGTGATTTATCTGATCAGCCTCACTTCTGCAACAGAAGGCAAATGGAGCTTCATGGGGGCACTGAAATGATAAAATCCCATCTGGACCAAGAATAATATTGGTCATGGCCCTGGGGCGAGAGAGGGCAGGAGGATGGAGACAGCAGAACGTAGCTGAGCTCCAGCCCTTCTGCGTGGGGATCTCTCCTTGGCTCAAGTGTGGGTTTCACAAGCAAAATGCCCTTGGGAGCAAAGACCAGCAAGCGATGGCTCTGTTAGCTGGTTTTTGGGTTTGGTTTTTTTTTTTTTCTTTATTGAGGCCAGATCCTCAAGTCATTCTTAATTGGATTATTTATCCTCCAACAAATAACCTTGTTCAAAATTTGCAGACAGAGGGTATACAGAAACCTCCTGAATTTTGGTGATGTTACGTTTCATGGAAAGAGAAGTGTCTTGCAATCCCAAAGGGTAAAATTAAGCAATGAGAGAAGTGTAGTCCCAGGGCTGTCTTTGTCAATGGTACGTGCTCACAGTCATCTTTGGGCTTGACTGTGCATTGATCCAAGGGCTGACTGGCTCATGGGAGGAAAGTGGCCTTGGACCTAAGACCTGACCATCATGTCAGTGCTGGCTTCTGCCATGAGAAGTCCTTGAACATCTCTGCTCTGGTTTCTCTACCTGTAAAACGCGGATGTTTTGGATACTTGCTACTGTGATTGAAGAACCTTTGAAGAGTTACGTCGGTCTCTGTGGAAGGCTCTGAGGATCTGCACTACTTTATAAGGTTGGGGAGATGTGACTAATTGTCATGGGGGGAGAGAGGAAGGGTGGAAAGGCTCTTTTCCAGGTCCCTGTGGTGATGCTTGCCTTTCCTAGAATCATCTTCTATTAGGCTGGTCAGTGGCACATAGACAAAGAAAAGATACAGTAGAAAAAAGGTGGAAGGAAAAAGGAAAGACTTCAAACTTAGAAGAGGCATTAAGGCTTATCTGAGACAAAAGTGTCTTTCTTTTTCATCAGATAAAGGAGGAGCTGGTACATGGTGTGGATTATTGAGAGTCTGGTGTGGTGGGGTTACATGCCTTCCTCGGGAGGGATGGAAACTGGGTGTGGGGTCCCATGTCCTCTTCCCAGGTGGCCAGAGGGCTCTCTTCTGGCCATCTTGTTCAAGACGGCAAAGTCAAATGGTGGACTTGTATATCTGATTGACACCAGTACCTCCCGCCTAGTCTGGCTGGGGCACTGCCTGGTCATAGTGAGCTGGGCGGTTGTGCCCTCCTGGAACAGCTTCTTGTGTGCCAGGTTTGAAGATACAGCCAGGGAATTCAGAGTCCAGAAGAGCACGTGTTGGGATTGCATTTGCAGATCCTTCCCCACTCGCCTGCAGCGAGGGAGGGCTCTCGCCACAAAACTGATGCTGCTGGGGTAAGGTGAGTGCTCGGAGCATCAGTTGCAACACTCAGGTGTACGGAGGTTCCCCTTTCTGCTCTTTGGGGAAGGGCGGGATGGTGCCTTCACCGCTGGGAGGTTGCCTCTGGTCACATTCCCTGGTACAGGTGGGACCTAAAGGACAGCCCATGACAGTGCCCTGGGGACTCCACTGCCTTGGAGGAGCCCAGCACTTGTGCGGCTCCTTGCCCATCAATCGGGAATTCAGATGTGTGACTATTGTAGCATGTCATGGCACTTGCGGGTGACAGGATTGGGGACATCACAGGTGCTGAGGTGGTATTGGCACACGCTGCTCTCTGCCTTCCCAGTGTCAGGAGTGCAGCAGAATCGTCCTCTTCTGAAAACGAGGTTTCAGGTTAAATCACGTGCCAGTCTTTGTGATCTGAATGTATTCCCTGTGGAGCCCTTGGAGCTTGGAGAGCGGCTTGCCATGTCCATAAATAGACCTGGGAGAAATGCTATTGATCCTGAGTTCAGTCATTCCCTTTCCTCCCATAGACCCTTTCTCCATGGAGGTCTGGCCCTCGGGTGCTGTGTGCTGCTGCAGTCACAGCAGCTTACCCATGAGAGACTAATTTCCTTGTGTTTGTTGCCTTGTTCTCTGTGAGAAGCATTTTAATGGGTTGATAAAAACTCAACTTCTGAGTTGCTGTAGGGGAATCTCTCTGGTTTTTCACTGTGCTCAGCAGCGACCTCGGGAGCATCGGTGAAAGCTGTGTTGTGACACAGCAAAGCTTGCTCAGAGAGAGGGACCAGGGCTGTGCCACTGTCACCCTGAGATGTTTCATCTTGAATGTGTTAAGCTTCATTGTAGACTTATGTCCACTCAGAGATGCAGTACTGGATTAGGCAGGCTGTTGGTGTCAGCAACTAATTCTGCTCTCAAGTTCACATTCATTGACCGGCAGATGGAAACGAGTCCAGCGTCTTGGCAGATCCATCAGGACTTCAGACATGGCTGAGACATGAAGCAACCTCTGCTCCCCTGGAAGTACACAGTGCTGACCGTCCCGGGGCGGGTTGCAGGTGGAGGAATGCTTCTTTTTTTTGGAACCTCTCAGAGTGACAAGCTGATGGGGGCAGAGCCCCTGCTTTGCTCAGCAGGATGCCTGCACACACTACCCTCTCAGTGGGAAAGAATGGGATAATGATTTTTTTTTTTTTTAAAAATACCTTTTCCAGCTCTGCAGAAATTAATGTGTTTCCACTGGCAATGGGGCTGAAAGCTGCCTGTGACCAGACTTGCAGTGGGAAATGTCCCCCTGCTTTCAAAATGCATCCAAGCTATCCCACTGGCATCCCAAGGCTGTTGCTGGTTTTCATTCTGTAGAGTGGCCTTGGTAAGTTTGGTTCAAAAGAGGTCCCCATCTGAGGTTTAAAATGGTTTGAGTGTTTGTGGCGGCCAGGCAGCAGCCTGCAGACCTCTTGCTTACGGCTGTCAGTCTCCTGCTTTTGGAGCCATACTCTGGTCTTAGTCTCTGCACTGGCTGTGGGGGATGCTGTGGGGATGCGTGAGGTGACAGTGGCATTTGGGGCTGCTTGTCTTCAAATCTGGCTGTGGTGAGCAGTCCTGGTGGCTCCCCAGCCACTCTCCTTGCCAGAGACTGCGTTTTGAGGAACGGTGGAAGTCCTACAGTGGTAGTAGAGCTGTCTTCCACAGATCCTGCAGTGAACCCCACTCCTGTGGGGCTAGGAAGGAGGCCAGCAGTGGTTCAAGCAAGCAAAGTCATTACTTCTGGTTTTTTAAAGGACTTGGGAACGAGCAATTTTTCAGGATCTGTGCACGGCCAGTTCACCCTCACCCCATTTTACATCGTAACAAATGGACAACTGCTGGACCGCTTGTAATGTGGTATCACGGTGTTTGTAGCTCTGCTGGTGAAGGGTTTAGTCCACAGTGGAGAGTACTCGAGGCTGATGTGCAGAACAGCAACTTCTCCAACTCCTAACGCTGTGAGTGGACTCCTGCTTAGGTTCGTGGGATCCCTCTCCATCCTTTCAAGCTGCCCAGGAACCTGGGCTCTGTCCACGTCCTTGGACAGCTCTGACAAGGGGTGTTGAGCCTTTGGCTTTTTGGAGCTGGTCAGTGGCTACCATTGCTGTCCTCGCCCAGCAAATGGACGATAGGAGGCATCATCGTGGTTGAAGAGGACTTCTAGACATGCCCTGTCAGCACACTAGGGAGACTGCTTGGTACATCCTCATCCTGTCACCACTGACAAGGCATGAGGACACCAGCCTTGAGGACATGGGCCACCCACCTGATGCCTTATGTGACGCTACCTTTGTTCCAGCCTCGCCCATCATCTCTGACATGGAGCAGGGTTGAAAGCCACCTGCTCTGCTTCCGAAACAGAGATAAAGCACAGTCGAGTGCTTATAGCACAAGATGGACTTGAGAGGGGTCTGTCCCAGCCCGGCTAACAGCTCACACAGTGCCTGTGGGTGTTATTTCTCCTCCCACAACCCATCCTACCAACACCCTGAGGTCCCCGTTTGTAAAGAGAGACTGCACTTGCCCGCCTCGCTTGAGAGCTCCTGCAAGAAGACGTCTCCCTTCCCCTGCAGCGTTGTTTGGATGCACAGCAGTTGGGATTATCACCCTTTGCAGGGCGGCTGCTGCATCTGATGAGCACAGAGGTTTTGCAGAGCTCCTGGGTAGATTTTAAGATCTTTTCATCCTGAATAGGGTGCACAGGTCTGCCTGTTCCTTGCAGGAAGGTAGCATCAGGTCACTTCTCTTTCCATCAGGCTGAAAAGCAAACGTACTTTGTTTAAGCCCAGAATCAATCTTTTGGGTGAAGAGCGAGGCAAAAATAAATGAAGGAGGGGGGCAGATTCTGTGGTGTCTTCCAGGCAGGTGGAGCCCAGCTCTTGGGCTAAGGCAGTGCAGGAACTGATGCATGGTGGTGCAGGAGCATCCCTGAAGCATCAGTGGTGACCCCAGAAACTAATCTGGGGGCTCCTGGGCAGCAAAATGCACCTCTGGGCAGTGCATGTAGCAGCCTCCAATTATACTGGACCTGGGTTAGACTTCCCCAGCTGTACTAAAGCCTGGCAGCCAGGAGTTTTGACGCACAGCACTTTCAGTGTGGGCTGAGCAGTATAGGTGTGGGCACAGGGATCCATTCTCTATCTCAGCCGAACATATGTGCTGGGGCACCTTATCTCATCTCTGGGTGCAAACAGTGCTGGAGAGCCCTGTGGGCTGCTTGCTCTGCAGGATGCTGGCTCTCCTCGAAGCAGGTGAGCTTTGAGCAACATAGACACAGAGGATTTAGCTGTGTGGAGCTGACTAGATTTGATAAGTGGGTCCCATCCCCATAAAAACCGTAGGGAGAGCCAGCAGCTTCATTCCCCAGCTCGGGATGGTGTTAACTGTCCAACCTCCTTGTTCTCCTTAGTCCTCACCCAGTGAAACCCATAAGCGCTGTGGTGCAAGAGGTCTCCAGTGAGAAGAAGCAGCAGCACAGGTCCAGCCTGACGAGTGCTCTGAGCAATGGCCTGGAGAAACTGAAGACAGTCACCACGAGCAGTGTCCAGCCTGTGACCCCGTCTTCTCACCTGGAGAAAACAGACTCAAAGAAGTTAAAGGTAGGAACCTACCACTGAGGTAAGAGCTGCGTTCCCACCAGCTTGAGATGTTCTAGAGCTGGTGACAGAGGTGCAGAAAACTGGTGTTGGAGGAGGTAGAAAGGGGTCCTGCAACCCTTGTGTGTGAGCGGAACCGTGTGTATTAACCCTGATATCCTTGATCATGGTTGCCCAGCCTCCCACTGGCCTCCCTTCGTCCATGACCTGGTTTCTGGACCCTCTCACCCCATCGTTCTTCTCCCATTGCTTGCTTTGCTTTGCGGTTTTTATTGTACAGTGTGAAGCGAATGCCTGGTTATCCGCAAGACATGAAGGGTGGAGGATGTGATAGCTGCCTGATTGAAGGCCTGAAGGGTTTTTTCTCCTGGTGGAGGCAGAGGGAAAGTACTTCCTGGAGCCTTGCTCAAATGCTGCTTGCCTGGCTGTATTTCAAGCACTGGCATGTTGAGGCAAGCACAATACCTGTGTGATATATCTGAGGGCACGGTCTCATGGGGGTGCCTTCTCCTTCCCTTGGTCTGCTGCCACTCCTTTTGCCTCCCCAACTCGACATGTAAAATGCTGCTGCTGGGGTTCACCTGAGTGGAAGGGCAAGTACAACCCTGCTGCACCCAGCAAGCCCTTTGTGGTGCCGCAGGTAGTTCATGTTGTGGGTTACGAGCATCTCAGCTTTTCTGGGATGAGGTCTGTCTGGGTCCTGCTCCCCTGTGCTGCTCCAGCCTGTCTGGCAGCCCCAGCTCTGCTGGGAGACCCAACGCCCCCGGGACTCTTGTCCTCTGGGAGCTCCTGAAGGGTTTTTCAGCTCTTAATTCTCTTCTCCTGCTGTCATCCAGGCCTGCTGCTGGAGGACTGGGGGAGGGGGAAGCCCCAGAAAGGGGGAGTAGCTAATGGCAGGCCTCATTATGCCAGGCTAATGGGCTCTGTTGTGCCCACACCCTTAGCTTTTGATTGTTGTGGGAGAGAGGTTTGACACAGTCTTTGGGGAAACCCTGCTAAGTGATTCACCCAGCTGGTAGAAGTGCTCCGTGGTGACTTCTAACCAAATGGAGGAGGCTGCATTGGCCTCTGGGCAGTTGTTCTGTCTCCAGTATTCTTGGGTGACTGCATGGCACGTGGGAAAGCTGTTTTGTAAAGACAGGATGTGATAGCTGCACAAGGTCTCAGGCTCATCAGGTCAGATTTGGAAAGCAGACAGACATAGAAAATACGATTGCTTTGGTTGTTGCTGCGTTTTGCAAATGCTAAAGGGAGCAGTGGTTTTCATTTGATTCGCTGAATGTTCTTGGTTTCTACCACAGGATCCTACTGTACCGGACCAGTCAGCCAAGTATTATCACTTGACCCACGATGAACTCATCCAGCTCCTGCTGCAGAGAGAGAAGGAGCTGAGCAAGAAGGAGGAGCACATCCATGAACTAGAGAACTACATTGACCAGCTGCTCGTGCGCATCATGGAACAGTCTCCCACGCTCCTCCAGATCCCGCTGGGGGAAAGCAAGACCAAGTAACCTCTCCCCAGAGACCAGCATCACTTGCCTAGAGCACTTCTCCAATAAACACGCTGCAAACATCCCTGCACTCCCCCCTCCTCTTACAAGAGGGCTCCAGTGGCTTCTGTTCGGAAAGGTTATCTGCTCCTTCCCAGCCCAAGCTTATCCCAGCTCTGGCTCCAGGGAACTATAGGGTGATGGGTTGTCATCCACCCTATGGGGAGGAGCAGAGCCTTCCACATGAGGCAGACACCTCCTTAGGTTCCTGTCGGTGTGACCAAGTGGCATCTTCTCAGGCACTCATCCTGCCGATGCTTTAAGTGGCCCATGGACATTTGAGAGCTGGAAACCAACCACCTCACCCATGTCTTCATCCTGCTACTGCTGCTCTTCTGCCCACACTCTTCCATATCTCTTTTCTCTGAAGTGCTGTACCCTGGCTGATGAATGGTGTTAAATTGGTTGATGACATCAGGGATGCTTAAACTCAGTAAGGGTCTACCAGCATGTTACTGTTTGCTGAGCCTGCTCAGCAGGGCAGCTAGGGGAAGGGGCTACTGTTAGATGCCTCTTTCCCTTCCTGCCCCATGTGTTGAACCCCCAAATGAAGGGTCTCTGTCTGAAGAGCCAGTCCAAGTTGTGCCGGTACCTGACCGTATGGGAGATGCCACATAAAGTGACAGCACTGGAGTCGGAGGCCGTAAAGGACTTAAGCCGACATCCCTGCCTGATCATGAGCAGTGTTGGTTCCTTCGCTGCGCACATGCAGAGTCGTGATGCTGCCTCAGTTACCTAGCTCAAAACTGAACTCACAATACAGGAGAAGGGCCAATGATGGTTTGTTCACCATCAATACTGCAGGAGACCTTTTCGCACACCACCCAACCCGGCACGGGGCTGGCTGGCACCAGTGTGCCCTGGGGGCAACTCCTGTATGTATAAATCACAGCTGAATTTTCTACTCAGTATTACATCCCCCCTTTCCTACGTCCACAAGGGAATTGCTTTCCACTGGCCGCCCCCCACCATTGACGTTGCATCGTCTTTCTCCATGCAACAGGAAAATGCCATCAGGACCGAAGCTCGTGTGCAGAGAAGGACGTCTGACCACCTGGCCACCTCTATGCATGACATCCTGCTAGGTCAGGCATCCGTCAAACACTCTGTCAAAGCTAGCAATTCAGTAATCATCGCAGACCCCCTTCGAGGCAGTATTAGTACCAAACACCGCTCGAATTGTATCGCAGTCTGCACAGGCCTCTGGCAGCTTGGGCCCACCCTTAGGCGTTGTAGGCCAGCTCTCTTGGGAGTTGAATGTTTCTTGCTGCTGACTGTTGAGTGACCATCTAAAGGCCTCTGATTTACGCAGTTTAACAACTATAGATGATATTAGCCTGAGGCTGGTGAGCGATGCTCCTGGCTGCACCGGAGTACAGCGCAGCTTTTGATCGGGGAGGTGCTGTGGAAGGGTATAGAAAGGATGTTGCTCCCTCTCTTGTTCTGCCTGGAGTTTGGCTAGAGAAGGTGCCCATGCAGGCAGAGGGTCAGTTGGTGTGGGAATTGAGCTGTCTTGACACGTAAGGCATCTTCTCTCTCTTGTAGATCTCCCAGCATTACTGGATTCTTTTAAAACCTTCGTATTCTTTTCTCCTTCCTTGCTTCAGTGTATACCATGACTTTGAAAAATCGTGCCTTTTGCAATAGGGCAATAGCAGTTTCCTACCAAAAAAGGCTCTGAAATCCAATTCTCAGTTCAACACAACCCATCTTGGGCAACTTCCTCTTCTGTTTGCCTGCTAATCTGAACTAGGTGAGTTTATTTTTAAACGCAGACAGCAGAGCCTTCCCACCCCTGTGTGCGAGTTGCTTTTGGTCTTTGGCAGGAGTGCTGCACGGGCAGCTTGCATGACGTAGGAGGTAGAGACATTAAGAGAAGACACTGGGGGAAGAGCAGGCCAAATGTTCCAAGACAAAATACAGCTGGATAAAGACAGTACTGGGTCATGCTCGAAGTCTGAGGTTGGGGAAGCAGGCTGTCGGGGTGAGAGCTATCAGGAGAAAAGGAGATTTGGCATTGCTGTCATTGTCAGCGTTTGGTCACACCTAGCCTGTAGACCATCATGTGAGGAGGAGGACTTGTCACCTGGGAAGGTACCGGCTATGAGCCTTTCATTCCTACCTGCCTTTGCCCCTGGGAGGAAGTAATCCGGGGTTTTGCACTTCTCTACCTGCGTCTTCATGTTCTTCCTCCCTCTGTGCGTCTCGGGTGCAGGGACTTTGTTTCTGGTGTAAGACGTGAGGGTCTGAGGGAAGGTGGTTCTCCCATTTTAGAAAGTACCAGAAACCTCTCTCTGCCTATATAATCAAAAGATCCCATGGCCTGAGAACTAGATTCCCTTTCTGGGTGCCTATCTCTTGTGGAGAAGCTCTCCCTTTTACCTGAAAGTGAGCAGGGAGGAGTTGTGGACAGCTAGAAAGCGGTCCAGTGCCAGAAGAGTGGCGTGGCACTGGAAGGAGGGCTGGGAGAAGGGGCAGCCCTGCAGACGGGCAGGGATGCTGAGCGGTGAAGGTGAAGGCTTACGTCAGGCAGGCATTAGCAAGGGAGAGGCCTAGAGCCAAAATCTCACACAAGAACCAGGGGCCCACGCTGGCTCTCTGCTCCCTGAAAAATAGCTGCTTCCTGAGACTGCTCCCCCAGCAGCGATCGGTGTTGTAGCTGCTCCCCACACACAAGTGCCAATGTTTATAAGGTTCTTGCTGGACCTCCTCCCTGCCTTCTCCCCCTCCTCTTCCATCGTGTTTCACTGCCTCCCTAATCCCCCTTCTGCCTTAGTCAGCTCTGCCTTTTTTTTTTTTTTCTCCAAAGCTTGAATGTTTTGCACTTGAATATATAATCTCAGAGCTACATCAGGCTGTATCAGGTGTGTACAGCCTTTTTTCAGCAATACGTGCTTCCTCTCATGACCTGCCTCCGTCGCAGTGGAGCAACGCGCTCCCCGAACTGCCTTCCACTGCAGGAGCCCGCGCCGTCTCGGAGGAGGCTGGAGCAAGCAGAGCTAAAACGCTTTTGCCTTGACTTTGCGATAGCAGAGCATCTCCAAAGGCCGAGGCGGGGGTACCGCGCGGGTACCTTGGCATCGCACATGAGACGGGGGACGGCTACAGAAAAAAACAAGCGGTGACGACAGCCAAAGCTGCCCTGATGTTTTGTGTCCGTCCTCAAGCGTTTAGAGGTCCAGAGGTATCTACAAATGACAACCCGTGCTTAGGAAAAGGCATCTTAGAGATGCTTCTGTCTTTGTTTTCTGTTTCTCCACCCTGCTGGCCTGCAAATGTGTTCTTTTCTTTTTTTACCCCACCACACAGTTTTTATTCTCTGTGTAAGAGCAAGCAAGCTTGGCTACATCACGCAACAGCACTGAAGCTGGAGGCTGCATGATTTTTTTGTTAAAACCTCTAAGGTACCAGAGGGAAATGGTTTTTGAGGATCTAGATGTTTTCTAATAGAGGGAGGGATGAGAAAAAGGAGCGGGGGAAGTGTTCTCAAGTTGCTCATGTCCCAAATCTCCATATTTAGCAATTTATTTGCAAAAACAGGGAGGCGAGCAGCACTTCTGGTCAGTGTGCAGGGTAACACTCCGCAGTCTGTCGCTCTTTGCTGAACCGAGCAGCCAAAAAGGTTTTGATGGGCCAGCAGCAGCTTTTCACTGGTTCCGTTTTAAACACGGCCATAACAGTCACTTTTTTTGCCTCCTGATCTGTCTTTCTCTTTCCATGCTCAAGCTGTTTCACAAGGTCTTCCACAGGGTGCTGTTGCTTACAGCTGTGCTCTGCTTTTGTTGTGAGCCCACAACTGGGTTTCTTGCTTTTAAAGAACTCTGGCCAAGTGATTTATTTTTGCCTTGACTGGCCCTTCTGGCCCAGAGTCATGGGCCAGAAGAACCAACAAGGTATATCCTTAAACTGGAACAAACCTGAAGGGACGTGGATGCGGAAGTGTCACATAGACTCAGCCTTACGACTTGTCTGTGAAGAAACCGCCATGTGTTTTGTGTTACAAACGTGGGGTGGAAAAACATCCCAAAATGGGAGAGAGAAGCGTCAGGGTTTTTTGAGTTGTTGATTTCCCTGTACTTCATGTATGCAGGAAGTGGGTTCTGTGTGTTTCGTGTTTTAATAGTTGCAACTAATGTTTATAAAGAGCTTGTTATTTACGTTTTAAGCACTTTAAAAAAAATAAAAGTTGTTCAAGCTGTTCCTAGATACTTCTGATTTATTGACAACAGCGTCTGTGCTGATAGCACTTGGACAGCAAGTGACATTTATCTGTTTATTTTCTGAAGTAGGATGACGATGTCCAATGTCTCCGGCAGCTTTTCCAGCATCATTAACAGTCCCCAGGCACCCGTCGCCGTGCGGTGGCTGCAAGGGGTGGTAGTGCTGCAGGTTTACCTTGAGTTCTTTTCTGAATATTGCCCCTGCCTCAGTTGATCGGTGCACCTGAGGGGGTTTAAGCTCCTCTTAGCTTTCCTGCGCATGCCTTACAGCCATCCTGTGTGCTGAGCGACCGCAGGAGCTTGGCTCGAGTGGCCATGCTGTGCCGGGGGATCGGATCTGCCTGCAGATCCCTTACTGCTCACCGTTGACTTTGCCCTGACGTAGCAGGAGGGTAAAGGTTATTATTGCATTCCTGACGACGTGTGGAAAATCAGCAGCTGAGTAGAGGAGAGAGACCCCACTGCAGCGTGCTGGAGGAAAGGAGAAAGGAGAGCTCGTGTTGCATGGTAGACACCGGAGGATTCAGCCTCGGGGTGCCTGGTGAGGAAACCTGGCTCCATCAGTGCCGCTGCTCACGGAAACAGGCACCTTTTACCCACTCGTCGTGGACCTAAAGCATTTATGTTTCTCCCCCTCTGTGCAGCAGACCCTGCTTGGCACAGGACTGATCCCCAGCTGAGACCTTCGCCTCCAGCTCCTCTGCCCTAATCCCACCCACCTGTTTCACCGCTCGGCTGTTTTCCTTCTCAAGGCCTGCCTCTTTCTTCATTCATGCCTTTTCCTTCAAAAAATTAACTCCCCTTAAGCTTCGGTAAATGACTTTGCTGCTTCAACAGAAGAGTTTTGTTAGCTCTAATCTGGGTTTATTTTTCATCCAGCTGGATTGCAGGCCGTTATCGAGCTCAGCACCTGTCTGGGGGGATCATGTTAGCCCTGAGGGCCTGGATGGGGAAATACTCGACATGGTGCTTTGCAGGATCAGGGTGCTGAACTGTGACCTTCTGAAAGACTATCCTAAGAAAAGACAGCTTGGAATGACTGGGCTAGCGTGGGCTTTCCCTGGCTACAGAGGCGCAGGGGGTAGAGCAGGGCAGTGGTTGTTGGGAGGCTGGGGGAACTGGAAGCTGTCATGCCAGAAAAAAAAAAAAAAGAAGGATTTTGAGACCTTAGTCCTGCTAAAACTGCTGTGCGCGATTACATCGAGTGTCTCCGCCTGTTTGAAAGCTTAAACACAGGCTCAGGATGGATGCAAATAATTCCCATCCCTGCAGGAAGAACTGGCTGGGTTTGTTGTTCGAAGCCTGAGTTTTGCTGCCCGCCGCAAGTTTTCTTAAAATCTGGCTTTACAGATGGAAGCCAACAAGAAATGTTCCTGTGACTTTCTCCCCGAGCCAGCAGGCAGCACAGCCCCGCACCCAGCTGTCACTTGTGGGGTGGCTGTCTGAGACCCCCAAATCTCCCTTGGTTTTTAGAGGAGCTCGCTCGATGGCTGGGAGGGCTTCCTCCTGCCCCCGCCAAAATGGAAAGAAATGTCTTTGTTGACTTAACAGTCATTGATCTGGGGAAGCAAACCCAGCCCCCCCCTTCTTCCCCAACCCGGGGAAATGTGAGTTGTCAGTCTAAATGGATCTGGTTAGATTGATATCAGCCAAAGAATTGATATTCTTTTTGGTATTTAACCAGAAAAGTGATAGTCTTATGTCACTCCAAATGTGGGTTTAGATAAACAGATTCTCTCCCCTCTGTTGTTACAAAACATTTAGTGTGTCAACATGAGGGACTGTATCAATTATCTGGCTCTAGCTGTAATGGGAGGGAGGGGGATTTCCCTTGTGTAGAGACAGAGGGATTTGGGTTATCATCCATATTTATTGAAAGCCCTAATGATTTTGCTGCGTTTACTTCTGTGAAGTAGAGGATGAAATCTTTAGAAAAAGAAGAGTTGCTTTGTAAAGCATTAGCCGCAGCAAAATGATTTTATTTTTCCTGTTAAGACAATGTTAGGAGGGCTCCAAGCAGTGTTAGACCCTGCCTAGAAGGAAGCAAACCCAAATGACACGCTGTCCTTCATGGTAAAGATCGACATCATACCACGAGCGGAGGGATAAGAAGGGCAGCGGTAAAATGTAGCTGCAAGTGCCATAGTTGTGCTGGGGGGGTGAGGTGTCAAAAGGAGGTTTAAACCGTGTGAAACCCAGCCCCGGTCGCACAGCTGGAGCAGCAGGCGGCAAGTGCTCCCCACTCTGCACTGCAGCTGGGTTTAATTAAAGTAAGCAAGCCGTTAACTCTGAGGACAGGGTACAAGGACAGCGGTGGGTACACTCCAATGAGCAGGATTTGTTGTCGCACCAGATCTTTGCTCATGATCTACCGGTTCCTGGGGTGAGTTGTGTTTTCATGCTCGTGCACAACCAGGCAGGGAGAGGGCAAAAGGAGAGGCGGTGCTGGCTGCCAGCAGCCTGTAACCCTGAGGGAGCAGGTTGGTGCAGCGCAGGAGGAAACAACTTGATTTTAAGAGTATCTCTGAGGGAAAAGGAACAAGAAATGAGAAAATGCCCCTTTTCTGTTCTGGTGAAAGCTCCTTCCTTGTGCCGGTGCAAGGGGTTGGTACGTGCGCCTTGGCGTGCTGTCTCGGGCTGCGTGTTACAGGGCGGCAGGCTCTGCAGCGGGCCCCTTTTCTGCTCGTTTTTCTACTCGAAGCTGCAGGAGATTTGAGATGCAGTGAAGGGGATCAATGGTGAATTAGCCTAAAAACAGAAATTGGTTTTGCAGATGGAAAGAGAGCAGAAAAAAAAAATCAGCACCACATCCATAAAGCAGAGCAGCAGCATCCCCACAGCAAAACCTTCTGATATTCAGCAAAAAATACGGGGTTTTTTTTTTTTTCAGGTGAATTGTTTAATTCCTTTTTAGATGGAACATCTGTTTCTGACCTGCTGTGTAATCTGTTGCCTTTACTTCTGCTGTGCCAAGCTTTCCTCTTGCACCCTGACTGCCTTCTCTGCTTCATTCCCATCTCCAGTCTATTTGCTGTCCCTTTGCTCTTCCTCGGAGAATTGATCCTAATCCTCCAAACAATTTCACTGGCATTTGAAGGGCCAGACACTTCTTATTCCACTAATCTAGAGAAGAGGATTCTGAAGATCGCTTCATGCGCACTCCTTCTGCCCCCAGCCCTGCACAACCTTACCTTTATCCCCACAAAACTAGACACTGAGGAAGCGGACAAATAAGTCTGCATCACAGTAAACTTATTATTTCCAAGTTTCCTATTCTTTATTTTTAATCACATATTTTAAAGGTCAATAGCAATGGTTATGCTCCCATCAAAGTAAGAATATATTTCCACAAGGAAATGATGAAATTTGAATTTTTTCCAGAAGCTTTTGGGCTTTCACCTTTCTATGTGTTATTATTTGCTGAAACAATTTCGGAATTAAGGCAAACATCTGCTTTCCACGTCATGTTCCCGTGCATCCTCTATCACCACCCGTATTCCGGCCACCGTGTCGGTGTCACTGAGAGAATGGCGTTCGCGTTCAAAAAAGGAAGAACATTTTGGAGTGAGTCCCTCATGAAGGGGTCAGAAACCTGCACCGCGAGGTGTATGTGCTTTTAGGGCAGGAATAACGCAGCTCTGTCATCCGGGCACGGCTGGTTGCCTCAGACGTCTCTCTTAGTTGCGAAATTCAACCCTTATTTCACAAAAAGGAGAACAGAGAGGGAGCAGTGGCAACCGAGGCAGGGGAAGACAGGCACACGCTGTGCGTGGCCCTCGCAGAGCCCCCGACGCCACACAGGGTGACCCTGTGAGGGAGCAGCGGGGAGGCCCTGCTCTACCCAAACCCTTTGGCCGCTCCCTCGGAACCTCACGCCCCCCTCAAGCGGCAGCAGCCTGGGCAGGGGGAGCCAGCCCACCCGCCGCAGACAGGGTGGGGGCACCTCGTACGACCCTGCCCCCCAGCCCGGACTGAGGAGAAGCCCCTCTCCCTGCAGCCCCCAACTCCCTCCTGGGGCTCCCCTCAGCTTCCCGCCAAAACACATTTCCCGTCGTGCCCCGGGTCCCGCCCCGCTGCGGACTCCACTTCCCATGCTGCCCCGCGCCGCAGCGCCCCTCCCTATTGGCTGGCAGGGGCGGGGCCGCCCTCTCCCAGCGTTCCCCTCTCTCCCGCCGCTCGGACTCCGCCTCCCGTGAGGCGCAGGAAGGCAGCGGA